>JAWNLS010001251.1:13387500-13750358 GCA_035042185.1 Drosophila kambysellisi
GAGTCTTCGACTTGGACTTCGTCGTCGTCGTCTTCGCTTTTGCCGTCTCACTCTCACTCTCACTGTTCATTCATTCCATGCAGCTCTTCGCCGCTCCCCCTCCGCTCCCCCCGTCCGCATTTGAATAATGTTTGACCTAAATTCGAATTTTGTGCGCGCGCTTTTTTTTTTATTTTCAATTTTGGCCGACAAGAAAGAGTTAGTTACTAACAAAAGCCCAGCTGAAAAGTCAACAATGCCCCTTGCTGTTTTTTTCTTTCTTTCTTTCATGCCACATTTTGTTGCTGTTGTTGTTGTTGTTGCTATAATACTTTTATTTTTTCAATTTTTTCACTCTTTGTACAGATATTTTATTTGTTACTGTCTAAATGGCATTTTTCTGCGTGAGAAAAGCTGTCAAAAAATCATTTTGTTGTGCGCGTTTTGCGCTCTAACAAAAAATTAAAAATTAAAAAAAAAAAAAATCAAAAATAATCATAATAAAATAAGCTGCGTCAGTTTCGACCAGGCTTTAATGTCATGCCATCCGTCTTATCACTTTATCAGTCAACAAAGTATACAAAGGGTGTTTCTTTCATTTCTTTTTGTTTTCTTTTACAGTGTCTACAATTTTTTTTGTTGTTTCGCAGTGATTCAGAGTAAAATGGGATTTTGTGGAAATAAAATGTAACGTAAGTTTGTTTTTTTTCTTTTTTAATATGTCAATAAAAAACAAAATGATTCAGCGCTGAAACATCAAAATGTCCTTGAGGTTAATATTTACATTTAACTTAGTAATCGAAAAAAAAAAAGAAAAGAAGAAAATATTTAATGAGAGTTGATGACGCAAGTTCGTATTTTAAATTTAAAATATTTTCATATATGAAAAGATAGTTTAACTTTAAGATACACTTTTTGTTTAGCATTTAGATCGACTCGCTTTTTAATTCTGATCAAGAATATTTATTTATTTATTTATTGTCAACTAGAATCAGTCGACACCAAAAATACAAAAATAAAAAATGTAATTAAATTTAATTTAATATAAACAATTTGTGGATTCAATTACTTTATTTATAGTAATTATTATTTTACCTTCTGCCTTTTGCATTCCTTTGCGTAACTTGGGATTATAAAAGGCATTGACATATAAACTGATCTCAAATAAATAACCCTTTCTCTATTTATTTTATTTTTTTTTTTCAAATTACATAACTGTTTGGGAACTTACCAAAAATTCATTGTCAATTCGCATAATGTAAACTTAATGCAAATTTTATTTCTGCATAACATAATCAGACCATTTAGCTCTTGATTTATACTTTTAACACATTCCATATACATATATGCATTTATATATATGTATGTATATATATATATATATGTGTATGTATATATGTCTGCTGCTTCACGTCTTCTGATTCATCGTGCAGCATTTGAGGGCTCTTTTGGTACTGTACTCTGGTATTTGGTTGTTTTGGCCATTCGGGAACTGGAAGTTTGTAAGTGCCCCAAACGCTTGCCACTCATAATCACGTTCATGAGCTCACGTATCTCCGTTTTGGATTATGCCGCGTTATTGTTGTTGTCTCTGGTTGCTTTTTTCCCTTTTTTATTATTATTATATATGTATATAGTATTTTTTGTTGTTTTTTGTTTTTTTTTTTTGTGTACGCTTTTGGCCTTTGTCTTAAGCTAAAAACATTTGACATTTTCATCAAGTTTTACACACATGTAAACAGCTCAGCTCGAGCGCTCTCCTTTCATGATTTAATGTGATATGAAAACAACAGCAACAACAACAACAACAACAGCAACAACAACAATACATTAAACCAAATATGTTAGACACGATCTCAGCGGTTTTTTATGTCATATGCTCCATGTGGTTGCAGTAAATATGTTGTTATAGTTTTCATAGCATACAAAGATGCAGCAAATAAAAAACAAAATAAAAAATAAATAACCCAAAAGATATGAACACATTAAAAAAGGTGTGTAAGCGCTATCCTGCAGTATCCTTAGGGCTTACAAATGGGTATCAAATATTTATATACATATTTCAATATTAAATGTGTATAAAAATTAAAAAAATATAAATAATTAATTAAAATTGAGCTAAGAATCCTGTAACTTAAGTAGAGTATTAGTTTATATGTCAATCCATTTATAAAAATAATTTTTTACAAAAGTCTAATTAGTTTTGAGGAGTTAGGATATAATTAAATATCATTGATCCAAAATTTGACATTATATCTTATTAATTTAAATTCTTACTAACCAATCGAATTTATGCAAAAAACGATCAAAGACGAGTTAAGCTTAAGATTAAAGTGTTAAAAAATATTGAATAAATGTCGCTAATTGCAATCGGATGTGGATTTCAACTGGCTTCTACAGAAAGCATTTTAGCAATTTATTAAAAAATTTAAAAACACAAAGAAAAAAATTCGCAATTATCCTCCAATCATAATGCAATTGGCAAGATAGTTGGCTATATTTAGTTAATTCATTTACAGTCAGAAATGAAACAATATTTAAAAAATTAATGTTCTGCCTCAAAAAAAAAATACTTAACAATTATTTGAAGCTTAGCGCTGTTTCGAGTGGGGTTTATTGACTAATGAGAGTATTTCGAGGCGAGTGTTTCTTGACTGGATCTGGTGCTATGTGAGTCTGTCTTGGCTGCTTGGCCAATTTCGCATTATGCCTGAGATTGATGCCACAAATTGGTTCACATGGCATGACTCTACAGCAAGTCTGACTGACTGACTGACTGACTGACTGATGGTCGGATGGTGCTACTGGGTGGGATGGTGGGGGGGGGGGTCTGCTTTGGGTGCTTTGCCACCGTCAGCGAAACTGTTGTAATCTTACAAACTTTAATTTCTGTTTTCTTGAGTTTTTTTTTATTTTTGTTGTTTTTTTAGCAGATTTTTGGTGCATTCTCGCATTGAAGTTGCCCGCCACACGGCTAATTTCGTATGTTTTGTTATTATTGCATGCCACTTGTTGTTGTTGTTGTTGCTTTTTTCCTATTTCTTTTTTGCCACCGTTGTGGCTGGGGTGCAGGCTTTAGGCCTGGCTGAGACAGTCAGACAGTCGAATGTGTGTTTGTTCGTGTCTTTTTTTGATTGTGTGTTAATTAACTTTGGCATCAGTCAGTTGCTTGCTTTTTTTTTTGTCAGTCTGAGAACAGCTACTGGTCTTTAATATTTTTTTTAAGGGAAGGGGTAGAGCTGTTTATCACTTGCCAATTCGTGGAATCAGGCAGTAGCCGTTGGTCATAATGTCATCTTCAGCTGCCAGTCGCTGTTGGCTGTTGTTTTGGGCTTATTAACCGTTGACATTTGTTTAACGCACGTCGCTTACAGTTAGCTCTAATTAATTTGAAAGCACTGCTTGTGCCGTTATGGCACATTTTCCATGTTTTATACGAGCCGCGATTCCCAAGAAAACGAACCAACGAACGAACGAAACCAGACGGACCCGCGTGCTCCAATTTTCCAACATGCGGCAATTACAAAACACACCATCTTTTAAGCCCGGCCAAAATGCGCAGAAAGCGCCAGAGATTTTGCTGCCTATTGGCAACTCTGGCTGTCGCTACAAAATCAATCAAATCAAATCAATTTCGAATGGTAGTCAATTTGTCTAATGAGCTGTTGCCACAGGTTGTCAAGTGGCCAAGTGGCCAAGTGGCCAACTGGTAACTGAGGTGCTAATAACATCCAATTAATTGAATGAAATGCTGGAACTGCTGCAATGCGTCGCATTTGTAATGCAATTTGCTGCAAATGCTAATGTAGCAGTGGCAGCAGCAGCAGCAGTGGCAACAACAGTGGCAACAGCAGCAGTAGCAGCAGCAAAAGTGGCAGCAGCAGCAACAGTGGCAGAGGCACAATGCACTCCCCTAGTTTGCTGATTGATTAAGTAGTTGTAGATATACATACATAGATATCGATATGTCTCTGGTGTTGCATGAGGCGTACAATAAATGCGCATTTAGATGAAATCGACACCCTCATAAAAAACTAAGCAAATCGAAGGCAAAGTTTGCGCCAACTTGCGGCATACATTGAACTCTTCTAACTGATCACAAAAAACAAAAACAAATGCATTCGTCGCATATTTATGAGATCTCCTCGAGTAGAGATTAGCTGCAACACCAGCCAGAAGTATCTAATCGAATGAATAGTTTAGCATCTTTTATTAAGCGGCATGCATTGAACTTTTTTCCACTCAAAAATTAATTTTGAAAATGTTCCACAAATTCTTGGCGAAATTTTGGCACAAAATAATAAAAGATTTACTGAATTTACTTTGCAATTTTTAGATATTTATCTAAGGAATTTAAATAAAAATTGTCATTAGTGCCATTAATTAATCATTTACATTTTTATTTTTTATTGGCAATTAATTTTTTAAAATGCTTAAAGTGGAAAACATATTGTATTTTTATTGTATTGTTGAGTCGTATTGATTTGATACAGCTCATTAACTGTTAGCAATTGGTTTTGGAACATAAAATTGGTCAACAATTTGCTTCTAGTTGTAAAAATGTAGCCTTGGCGTGAGTTTCATTTGTTGGCTAGCACATTATAATGCCAAAAAGCAGCCCATATATCATTTATCTATGACAGCCAACAGCTCTTAACTTAACTCTGACTGTCTGTGCAAATTGGCAACAGCGCAACAGAAAACTGCACTTGAGTCACTTCCGCTGCACTTTGTAAGGCACTTGCTGCCAAAAAGAAGTTTGGCAACGTCGCAAGTGAACGTCTGCCTTGGCGTGGCTCCAAGCCACCACCACTCAAATCAAATAACTGAACAATATGTACATATGTTATATATATATATGTGTGTTATGTGTGTGCTGGTTTGGGCACACTGTGCGGTCGCATCAATGACCAGAGCTCTTTGGGTTTTCCTGCCGCTGCAATTACATTTAGTACATGTGTGAATGTGTGTTTTTGTTGCTGCTGTTCTACTACCAAAAAAAAAAAAAACAAAAACCGCACGCCAGCAAAAAAAAACAAGTACACAAGTATCGCAAAAAATTGATGGCAACTAAAAAAAAAAAAACAGGAAAAAAATGAAAAATAATAAAAACTACAGCGCCCAGATCAAGTCTAGTCAGCGTTTGTCTCTCTAGTCTCAGTCCGATCTAAACTAGTCGAGGCGTTGCGGTCGTTGTGGCCAAGCAAACAGCAGCTAGCAACTAGCAACCAGCAACCAGCAACTAGCAACAAGCAACTAGCAACAAGCAACTAGCAACAACAACAACAACAACTAGCAAGAGCTCAGAGTGCATTGACGTGTTGTTTGCATGTGTCTGCAGCAGCAGCAGCGGCAGCCACAGTTAAAGCTCAGCCCATCTCTGTTGGCTCTATTCATGCCCCCCGTTTCATGTGCCCCTTCTCCCCCTCCTCCTCCTACAGCTCTACAATACACACATGCATACCTCACCTAACTCTTCTAGCCAAGCAAGTTTCGTTTTTCATTTCTGAAGAATCGGCAAATTGCAGAAAACGAGATTTTTTTTTTGTTTTTTTTTTATTGTTGTTGCTGTTTTGCGATTTGGCTGGCGTCGAGTACGTTGCACTTCTGCAGCTCCATCCACAGCTCCATCCACAGCCACAGCCACAGCTACAGCTATAGTTTCCAGCTGGATTCCGTCAGAGTGTTGGTGTAGTCAAGCTGAGGATCGGTGCCGCATACAGGTACGCTTCATAGAGCCATGGCGATGTTGCACAGTGCAACCAGTTCAATATTTATCATGAATATCTTTAAGATATCATCTTATATAATTTATTATAAAATAGTTGTGGGATCTTTCAGCAAAGGATGTGCCTTGGAATAAAGCTAGAATCACTTTAGTTTTACAATTAAATGAGTAACTTGAGATATGTTCAATTTTTTATATATGGAAAATTTAAGCATGAAAGTAGTTTTAGGAGTTGAATTTATTTATATATTATTATTTTATTTAACTGTGTTATTTGTTAGTTATTATTAGTTATTAGACTAACCTAAGCTTTAACCAATATATAAATTTTGCTCTTGTATAACTTCGTTGAGTATTTTTCTTAGCCAGGTTAGTAACATTTACAGACCTACTCAGAAATCAGTTTTATTTTAACGACTGCAAGTCTAAAGCTGGCTCAGGTAATTGTAGAAATGTTCAGTTATATATACATATATATTTAGTGTTAACTGCCACACTGTGCCTCGTCCGTCTCCGTTTTGGCACCACGTAGGTTGTTGGCTCGCCGGTCGTTCGTTGCCGTTGCTGTCGTCGTCGTCGTCGTCGTCGTTGTTGTCGTCTTGAAAACTGGGTCAATCGCTGCTTGGTCTGTTGTTGTCTACGTATTTACTTAGTTTTTTGTTGTTGTTTTTTTTTTGTGTCTCTTGCATCTCGTTGCCTGGTTCGACTGGATTTGGATGGACAACTGGTTAGGGGCATGTTGAGGTGGGTGGGGTGAGGGCCCGGGTAGGGAGTACAGCGTCAAAGAGTGTAAATTGCAAACTTTTTACTGCCTTTTCATTTGCCTATATTTTTTTTTGTGCGCGACTAACTGGTTAACAGCTTAGCTTGGCTAAGCTCAACTACAACTACAGCTACGAGCTACCAAAAACGAAAATAAATGAATTCAACTTTAGAAACTGGGAATTCTCAGAGTAATTCTCTCGGCTCAACTTCCGTTCCCGGGATGACCTTAGTGACCTGCTCTGTGTTGTTGTTTTCTCTCGTTCTTTCGCTCGTTTCGTTTAATTGTCGGTGACATAACTGTTAAACGCACTCTGGTCACTCAAACAAGAGACATGAGTTGCAAGTCGCAAGTCGCGAGTCGCGAGTCGCGAGTCTAGACGGAAGAACTCGGTTGCCGTCAACATTCATTCAGAATGCCGGCCGGCTCTTTCTGCCAAAACTGGTTTCTCGTTTCTTCTGGTTGTTGTGGTTCTTCTTCTTCTTCTTACTATCTGCTTGTGCCCTGTTCTGTTAGATTCTTAAAAATATCATTCTATAGTTGTTTTTGTTTTTATTTTTATTTTATTTTATTTTTTTTTTAGGGGTTTTCTTTTGTGTCACGAGACCGCAAACGAGGGAGGTGGAATAGGGCAAAACTTTAATGGCTTTAAGTTCTGCTGAATTTGTGGCTTATGCCTGAGAGTTGGCTGATGGAAAAGTTTGTACGACTCGTAGATCTACGGAAGATATTACAGCGTGAGCGGTTAACTTAAAAGTCTTCTAGACTTGTTTTTGGTGTAGTTGATCAGGCAGATAAGAAATAATTGCAGATAACAATAATACCGAAGAAAGAGTTAAACAAATTTATGAAATATAATCCTAAATGATAGGAGTATGACAATTTTAAAGTCTCACAGCGGGTTGGCTATGAGAAATTTAGGTTATGTATTAAATAATATCCAACAAACGTAGTCTTTTAAAGCTTAAGCGTTTTAAGAATTATAGCCATTTAAAATATCTAATAAGTTTACACTTAAGTCAGCAACTATAATCAACTTTAACGGTTTTTCACAAAATGTATTAATTTTGATTTCATTAAAAATCAATTTCTGTTTTCAATTTAAATAACTGTTACATAATCAGCTGGTCACTCTAAAGCTTTTACATACGAGCTTTCTTTATGTGAAAGTGTTGCCACACTGGTCTTTTTCAATTGCTGGCGACACCTGGCGGAAATAATTTCAGCCATTACCACAAACAATAAAGCAATCGTTAGTTGGTTTGAAACTTGGCTAAGCATATTTGAATGCAATTTGTCAATGTGAAATCCAAGATAAACCGAGAATTTAAAAGACTTTTTCTTTTAAGTGATCATAAATATTAAGCATACTTATTTTTGGCCATAATCTTTAAAACTATTTTTTGTGGAACAGCTACAAATTTTATGTAAAAATAAACAAAATGAATGTAATTTTTTTTTTAGCAAATTTGCATTTTATTGAAAAATTGTTTGCAGCATATTATTATTAATCAAGTTTAGTTAAATACTTGGGTACTTTTAAAGACTACTAGAGGATTATGCACAGGAATACAAAAACATGTGTGTTGTGCTTAAGAATAATACAATGATAATATTCAAATTGTTTTTTTTTTTGTTTTTTCGTTTCTTTTTTTTTGTTGACTTTTGTTTTTTATTTGTTTTGTTTTGTTTTGTTTAGTTTTCAATAGGATCGATCTTTGGGTGCGCTCATCGTACAAAGTAATCGTAATATTGCCATTGAGTCCAAACTTATGCCTGTCCGTCAGTCTTCGGTGCAATTTGAAATATTTGTTTTGATGAAGTATTTTTTGTTTTTTTTGAGAATTGTGCAGTATTTTTTTTTTGCTGTTGTCGATTGAATATTTGAAATAATCAAACGTTTCTAAACGTTTGCTTCATGTTTTGCATATAAATAATGATGTATATTAAAAAATGTTATAAAAATTGAAACTTAAATTAGTGAGAGCTGATGCAGGGTTGCAATGAGGGGGGAACGGGGGGGATAGTTGGGGGCGGGGCAAGCAGATAAAAAAGATTGAAGAAAAATGGCTGCGAGAAATGCGATAGACGTGCCTCCGTGTAAAGTGTAGCGTAGAATGAAGATAGAAAGATAGATGCGAATGAGATTAAAAAGATGAATAGAGATAGATGAGTAGTGAATAGAAGCGAGTAGTGAATAGTGAATAGTGAGTGGAGTGAATAGTGGAAGCAAGTGAAATGAAAAGAAATGAAGTGAAATGAGAGCTTTGGACCATTTCCGGCTGATGATGTTTCGATTGCTGTCAAACTACGCTTGACATTTCCTGTAAGTGTGTGTTTGTTTTTTGTGAGTGTGTGAGTGAGTGTGTGTGTGTGAGAGTGTTTTGTATTTCTGTGTGTGTGTGTGTTTTTTATTGTAGTCGCTTGCGTCTTTAGAGGATGTTGCAGTGTTTGGCGCGTAACTGATGCCGCATGCCACGTAGAAACATATTCCGAGCACCAGCAGCACCACCGGCTCCACTGCCAAAGACGAGACGCTCACGCACGCACCTCATTCCTCTGGCCACACCATTAAATACAATCGCCTTCGACCTCCTCCTGGTTAACATCCGGATCGAACTCGTCGTCGGCGGTGGCCTCCTGATACTGTTGATATTCCGAAACCAGATCGTTCATATTTGATTCCGCCTCGGTGAACTCCATCTCGTCCATGCCCTCGCCGGTATACCAATGAAGGAAAGCCTTGCGACGGAACATGGCCGAGAATTGCTCGGAAATCCGCTTGAACAGCTCCTGTATAGCGGTGGTATTGCCAATGAATGTCGACGACATCTTCAGCCCCTTGGGCGGAATATCGCATACAGCCGTCTTCACATTGTTCGGTATCCATTCGACAAAGTAGGAGCTGTTCTTATTCTGCACCGCCAGCATCTGTTCATCCACCTCCTTCATGGACATGCGACCGCGGAAGACAGCGGCGACAGTCAGATAGCGACCATGACGCGGATCACAGGCGGCCATCATGTTCTTTGCATCGAACATCTGTTGGGTCAGCTCCGGTACGGTCAAAGCACGATATTGCTGCGATCCACGGGATGTGAGCGGCGCAAAGCCGGGCATAAAGAAATGCAGACGCGGGAATGGAACCATATTCACAGCCAGCTTGCGCAGATCGGCGTTCAGCTGGCCGGGGAAGCGCAGGCAGGTGGTCACACCGGACATGGTCAGCGAGACGAGATGATTGAGATCGCCATAGCTGGGATTCGAAACCTTCAGTGTGCGGAAACAGATATCGTACAGCGCCTCATTATCGATGCAGTACGTCTCGTCTGTGTTCTCCACCAGCTGGTGGATCGACAGCGTGGCATTGTACGGCTCCACAACCGTATCGGACACCTTGGGCGATGGCACCACCGAATACGTGTTCATTATGCGATCCGGATACTCCTCGCGTATCTTCGATATGAGCAGTGTGCCCATGCCAGACCCAGTTCCACCGCCCAGCGAGTGCGTCAGCTGGAAGCCCTGAAATTACCAAAGAAAAATATTTAAGACGGGCTTAGATTTTTATGCCATTAACCCATTTAAAGTGGGAAAACGGGAAAATTAAGTTTGTGATCCCATATAGTATAGATAAATTTATTAAGCTTCAAGAGTTGTGTAAACTTAGCCATGTTCTTTATAAGCTTTATAAGATCTCCTGTAGTGGTCAGGACACCTCCTACTCGAGCTGTCTTGATAGGAGCATATCAACTTGTTCAAGGATTTGTGTAACATTTTAAAGTGATTTTCGACTCAGAATCTTTTTTTGTTCAATCTACTTTTGTTTAAGATATCCAATCATGATCAAAAAGCCATACTTCTTAAAAAACGGTTCCGTTTTGAGAAATTTATGACTATTAAAATTTTGAAATCACATTTAGATTTGTAGTATTAACATTTTCATATGATTTTCAAGACAGAATCTGGTTTTCAACTTTAAATTAAGTATTGTTCTAGAGATCACACCATTATTAAAAAGTTCTGCATTTTTCGGTAGAAAGTTGTGGAAATTTGGAATCAAATCTAAATATATTTTAGAGATGGTAATAAAGTATCTCCTATCCTATCCTAGAGCAGACCTGTTTAACATTATTGAATAAAGAATTATTAACATTCTGACCATCCCTTCAAATTTCAGAGATTTCTCCAGATTTCTATGAACACCACTCCCAAGCAGTCCTTAATCGCAATAGGTTAAACTGTTTACCTGCAGGCAGTCGCAATTCTCGCACTCCTTGCGCACCACGTCGAGGACATTGTCAACCAGCTCCGCACCCTCCGTGTAGTGACCCTTGGCCCAGTTGTTGCCGGCGCCCGATTGCCCAAAGACAAAGTTATCGGGACGGAACAGCTGGCCATAGGGACCCGAACGCACCGACTCCATGGTGCCGGGCTCCAGATCGAGCAGAATGGCGCGTGGCACATACTTGCCACCAGACGAGCGACTCACAGCTATTGGAATGCAAAAAATACAAAAAAAAAGGGACATGAGTCAGCAGCAAAGAGATGCCAAAGAGATGCCAGAGAGATGCATGGATGGATGGGGTGCCCACTTACCAGCTGCTTCATTATAGTAGACGCTGACACGTTCCAGCTGCAGATCGCTGTCGCCCACATAAATGCCTTGGCTGTCAATGCCATGCTCCTCCGAAATGATCTCCCAGAACTGCAAAAGAAATGATAGAAATAAAAAACAGGATTAGTCATTGTTTTGCCTATTTAGTGGAGATTAGTCAAGAGATCCTTTAAAAACTTGACGTCATAAATAAACAGAGGACCACTTCTAAATTGAGATGGTTTATGTGACACCTCCTCGCTTTTTACGAGCCAATGTGAAATGTACAATAATAATAATGATCATGTTTATAACAATTTAATGACTTTTGGCGGGTGTCGCCATAAAAAAGATACTGCAGCTATTTTTATGATAGTTGTCGGGGAGCTCAGATTTTTAAAACACAAGGGGAAAACTAGGGGAAAACTAGGGGAAAACTCTGTGAAGTTGAGCAACATTCGAGTGTCTATTTTTGGTATCTTGGCTGCTTCGAGGCGACATCAGAGCCATCAATTGGGTAGATATATATTTATATATAAGTACAAAACAATTTATGATTATTTAAAAGCATTGAAAACATATTAAATGTGATAATTTAATAATAATTCTTTATAATAATAATTTTTATCATTCAAAACAGAACCCATTTGCGACTTTACATTATTTTATTTGAATGCGGCGCATTTCATTAAAGTCGTGATAAGAGGGGTTCTTAACTCGAGATAGTTGCAATGCAAATTCATATCTGTAGCTGTAACTGTTGTTAAACTGTTAAACTGTAGGCCAATTTCAATATATACATATGCATATATATCTCTGGGGGGGTCAGTCATCTGTCAACCTCTTGGCCGCATCTTCTCGACTTTTGACGTTTGTCAAATAGAATTACGAGCTTTGTGTGCCCAGCCAGCCATGTCAGAGTTCATGTTGCCAGCCGCAGAAACCGTTCACAGCAACAACAACAACAGCAACAGCAACAACAACAGCAACAACAACAACAACAATAGAAGAAACATATACAAATTATTAGAAAATTTCTTTTATTCTCGCTTTTGGCTCCGTGTGTCAGCATTGTGACAATGCGACAATGTGGCAACAAACTAGGCGCAGTCGCAGCCCCATAAAATTGTTGTTGTTTTGTGCTCATTTTTTAATATTGTTTTTTTTTTTTTTTGGAAAAAAAGAAAATGGAAAGAGAGATGGGACAGCTTGAAAAGTGAGACACATTGTACGCTGTTGAGGCTGGCAATTTATGTTTAGTTTAGCCGTCAGAGTTTGGTGGATCTCTGTTGCAACATGCCCTGATTTAGTGCTAAATTTAAAGAGAAACAACGCCGGCAACCGCAACGCACGCAATCCAAAAAATAGTTTTTCCGCTTTTGGTTTGGCTTTTTCTTTGCTTTTCCTTCACATATATATATTTATATGTGTGTGTATTCTTATTTTTTCAGTTGAATATATTTCAGTGCAGCGTGTCGCGGCATGGGACATTTCCAAGTTGAGAGTCTTCATTCCTATACGCTCCTGGGGTGCAATGTGCAACCTTATGCAGGCGAAAGTGTTAAAAATAGCACTGCCTCGTGGCGCGCTGCTGCACGTTGCATGTTGGGCACTGGCCAGATACGAAAAAAAAAAAGTGTATCTGCTGCTTGCTGCTGACTCATAGCTGAACTGCAGGCCAACGACCCAGGCTGCCACAGCTCGCAGCTACTAAATTAACCCAGCAGACGCCAGTTGTAGACATCGACAACATCATTAGAAGGCAGCCAAACACACAACCACACACACAACCACACACACACACAATTACACACACATTCCGATCGCAGCTGAAGCAAATCCAAAAAAGATACTTGCGTATCTCTAAGATACGAATTGTTCATTGATGTTGCCCCTTTAGCTTAGCGCTTATTGCGGAAGCGAGCTGCAAATGTTTTGCTGCGTTTAACAAGCCAACGAATCCATTTATTGAACCCAAATTGGGAACTCATTAGATTTTCATTAACAGACCCCAAAAATGAACGCATTCAGGCGAGACGCATAAATCGTCAACTAAAGTCCCGAAAATTCCAAAAATTCCAATTCCAATTCTAAAAGAAATAAACAAAAAAAAAAAAAACTGCTCGCGAGGAAATAATAAAAATGTTATCGCTTAAAGTGCCTCCGATTTAATTCCTTAGTTGCCCTTGCCCCATCCGAATCCCATTTCCAGATTCTCAATTCTTCACATTGTTGTCTGTCGCATTTCCCTTTGCCACTTGAACTTGAGGTGTGTGTGCGTGTGTGTGTGTGTGAGTGTGTTAAAAAGGAGAAACAGTTGCTGCCTCAGTTCGGGTCTTGTTGTGTTTGTTGTGTTGTTGCTTTTGTTTATTTGAAAGGCAGCTCAACTAGTAATTGTATATATATGTATATATATGTCTGTACAATCTCCGCAAGATCATCAAATTTAATTGGAGTGTGGCCGTTGCAATTATGAAGCTTGCTGCAACTTGCTGCAGCAGCAGCAGCAGCAGCAGCAACAATAAAGCGCAGTTTATATGCCGGACGAGAGCGCTTAGAGGCACAACAATGAACAACAACGAAATCATGCAACCGACTTGGGGCAGCAACAAAAATAAATTAGCACACAAAACTGTTGAAGTGAAAAGTCGTTTTTCATGTTGCTTCCACACTTTTCTTCTATCTCTCCACATCCAGCGATCGCTTTACTTTCAACTAATTTTTCTTGACTTTTTTTGTTGTTCATTTTGATAGTTACGGGAAATTGCTTATTTTTTTCGGCCAACTGCAATGATTGCTTGGGGAAATGGTCAGTTGACAGGAGAGTGGGAGAGGGAGGGGGGATGGGCAAGGGGGCGGGGCTATATTAACCAAGTCCAGCTGTGTAAATTGGTTTTAGCTGAGTCATATTCCTGTGAGAACGTAAAGTGAGTCAATAAAAAACAGTTTCGACACGATCTGTCGAGAAAAATGTGGAAAACAATTATAAAGAAAATGCTGAAAATTCGTTGGTGTTAAAAGTGATAAATGATCGTTTGATACCGGGTAAACTAAATTTATATATATATACGGATATTGAATTAGATTTGGTGTCACGATATTAAAACAATTTTCGTGCTCGTGAAAAGTCTACTTTTGTTAGTCATGAGAAATCATATTTTAATTATTAAAAAAAATTTTAAATATTATATATTTTTTTTTTTTGCAGAAATATTTGATTTAATTGTGCTTAAAAATGCATTGTTTAATTAGCTTACACATTTTGTTTGAATTGGTCTCCAGTCACAAAATATTTGCTTTTGTTTTCACACAAAAATGACTCAAGCAAAGTTTTGCAAAAGATTTCTCTGCATGATTCAAGCAAAAAAACCAAAACCAAAAAAAAAAAAACAATTTTGCTCCGCACGGTTTAATTTCCCGAGAAATTATTAGAAAAAAAAATAGAAAAAATGATAAATACTAGAAAAAGCTGTGTATTTATAAAGCTATATATATTTAATGCGTTCAGTTACTGTCTGGTAAATTTAATTTTTTGAAAGCCTCCAAACGAAAAGTCGAGTAAAAAAATCGTAATTTATTTTGTTGCTGCTGCTGCTGTCTCTTCTGGCTGCCACTTGCCACTTGCCACACTGCCTGCTGGCAGCTAGAAACTTTAGAGACTTCCAATTAGTTGTAAATGCCACGCCTCCGTTACCAGCCTGCCCCCCTTAGCGCATGCGATCAGCTGCCGACTGTTTGCCGACGCCCTCATTAAGTGTTGCATGTCTGTAGTTGCCCCAACGCTGCGCTGCGCTGCGCTGCATCGCTTGCAGTCTGTCTTACAGTCTTGCAGTGCCTCTTGAAATCACTCGGGCATGAACTTTGGAGCCGGAGAACAGTGTCTGAAGTCTTCTGTTTGCAGCTGGTGCACTGATCGCTTGTAGCTTTTCCGGCAGCCCTTGAAAAATATGCAAAATTGCATTTTCACATGATGCCTGCCATTTGAGCATCAAACAGCTGCCTGCCCCCTCCACCCCCCACCTCACCCCACTTGTGAGCCTATCAAAAGCATTTGTCTTTGCTCAGCAGCTGTTTGTTGTTGTTGTTGTTGCAGTTGTTGTTGTTGTTCTCGAAGTCAGACGAGGGCGATAATAAATCTTTCACAAGAAATACAAAAACAAAAAAAAACAAAAAAAAACAACAAAAAAGTGCAGACCACAAGTTTGTTGACTTTGTCAGGGTATACATAAAAATACATATATGAAATAATAATTTTATATATATATATATTTATGGAATATATAAATACGATGCTGATTACTTAAAATGCGTTTATCGTCGTCGTGTGGTCAAAAAAAAAAAAAAAAAAAAGAAAAGGAAAAAAAGCGGAAACTGGCAAATCATATGCAATCCAGCCCCTATCCTGGTAATCAATCCTTCAGGTCTTCGAGACTGTTGCAATATTGATTCACTGAGTCACTTCCCTTGTGGCACTTGTGCGGTTTTCAATTGCGATTGCGATACGTAATTAAACATGTGGGTATGCTTAGGTAGCACAGCCAGTCAGCCACTCAGCCAGTTACTCTGTTCTTGCCACACATTTGAAGTTGTCCACTCAGCTGTTCTGCTTTTTATTATGTACTTATTTTTTTTGTGTTTTTGTGTTTTTTAGGTCTCTCCCTCTCTTTAAAATCTGATGGGTAATGTGAAACCAGCGGTTTGCTCAAATTACCAAGTCGGCTTCGCGCGACGTCGTCTGCTTTTAGATAAACACTTTGAGTATTTTCATTCATGGACAAAGCGAAAAGTAAGCAGATATATAAAAACAGATGTATGCAATATATATATATATATATATATATATATATATATATGTGTGCGTGTGTGTGTGCGTGTGTGTGCGTGTGTGCCGCTTCATAAAACCATTACTATGCCGAATTTCTGAGAACTGCAAACTGTTAGCGTTAAATTAAGCGACACTAAGCACCCCCCTTCCACACACACCCCCCTTCGTTGGAGCCACATTTCCCACAAATCGCAAAAGCCACAATTGAGTCATGTATCTTTAGAAAAGTAAAAAAAGAACAAAAAAAAAAAAGTAAACTACGTTTTGCTTATCTTTTGCCTGAGTTTACTTTAATTTAATAATGCCTCTAGTTTAATCATCGCTTGATTGGCTTTTATCAGCACTCGTGCAACGTGACACACTTTCTGCTTGCCGCAACATTTTGAAGTCAAGCATTGACATTGATTTTCGATCGCAAATCGCCCCTGCTACACATGTCAATGTCTTTCAACAAAAAAACAAATAAAAAAATTAAATACAAACCGGTTACATGTTGCCAAAAAAAATTGCAAAAAAAAAATTAAATTTAAAAAAAAAATAAAAAGATACACCAACAACAACAACAGCAGCCGCATAAGAATGCGTCAAGTTGCAGGCAGGCAGGTTTTTTGGGGTGTGTAGCTCTGTGGCACGTTCGATTGCAGCGATGACTGCTGTTTGGTTGCCTTTATTGATTGGTTGGCCATATTGATTAACTGACTGACGTTGCTGCCACCAGGCGAACCCATTGAATATAATTGTTGCCAGGGCACCGCTAATTGTTGCACATAGTTTCAATTGCAGGCATTACAATTGATTAACTAGTTAGTGATCGATCAACACTGATTAACAAGGCAGCAGACTGTAAGCCAGATGGTTAATTAAAGTAAGGTAGTCACATCTGTAACCATACTCGATTTTTGTTTAAGTGTATTAATGAAAATTATATGTTAAATTTTAATATATAACTGATAATTTTTTAGATCTAGTTTGTAGAATTAGATATGCAAATTAAAACAAATATTTCTTAGTGATTTAAATTATATATTTTTTTATCTGAAACAATATATCTTTCTATATCTTCTTCGAGCAAATCATGTTCTCGACAACTCTTATTTTATGGCATATTCTTTATTTTATGAGTAATTGTAATTAAATAAGCTTAAATTGTTCTCTTGGTTTGTTGCTCATAAATTAAGGTTGCCCCCTTGTGTGGCATATTTTTGAGCACCTCGTGCGGTTGGGTTCTCTCCGAAAGGAAACCCAGCAAAGCGAAAAGATACAACCGCAATGATAATTTCATGAGGTTTTTTTTGGCATCCGTAAAATGCAGCAAAAAAAGCAGAGAGAAAAAAATACGTTGAAACAATTGCAGTAATGCCCTAAATTAGAGCAGTTAAATTCCGGCTCATTTATTAAAGGGGCTGTCTTCGAGTTCCTCCACTATAATCACAGTTGGATGTTGGATGTTAAATGTTGGATGTTGGAAAAAAGGGCATATCGAGTGCCTGACAAACCCAATCAAATTTCATTTTCTTCGCTACGTCGACTCGGTTAGTTTTTTACATTTTTTTTTTGCATTTGGCATTTTATTTGATTTAACTTTTTTTTTTTGGGTTGTAAGTTTTTTTTTTCTTATTCTTTTCTTTATGTTTATTCGTTGTCTTTTTTTTGCGTTAATTTTCTTTTGCTTTAATTGCGCTGAATGCGCTTTAAAAGGCGGCGGCTGCTTCAACGTTGACTCTGAGTTGTGATCAATTTGGAAACTCATTGAAAAACGTTTACGGGCAATGTGCATAAATTAGCTGCGCTTGCCAAAAATAAAAAAAAAAACTTAGCCAAAACCAAAAGCGAATCAAGAAAAATAACAAAATAAAAAATAAAAACTAAAAAAACAAAAAAATAAATAAATGAAGGAGACTTACCTTAGCGCCAATCTGGTTGCCGCACTGTCCAGCCTGCAGATGCACAATTTCTCTCATTTTGATTTATGGGCTTGGATGTAGTAACAATTTAACAATTCTGAACAATTCTGCGTGGGACGGCAAAAGTCGTTGCAGGCGTGGTCCTTTGCTCAACTAAGATTCAATTCAACTGAATCTCAACCAGAACCTGGATGCTGGCTGCTCGCTGGCTGGCTGCCCCTGGATACTGTGCTTATTGTGTGTGTGTGTGTTCTGTTAGCGTGTGTGTGTGTGTATGTCTGCTTGTGTGTATTTGTGTTTGTGTGTGTTTGTGTGTGTGGTGCACTGATTGATCTCACTTGTGTGTGAGTCTTGAGAGGGGGGCTGGAGCAGAACAAACAGAACGCGCTACAACTGAACCGCACAACGCACAAAACTCAACTGATCGCAGCGACGGCGACCGGCACCGGCAAAGGCCTCAGAGTCGGAGTCGAGTCCCCAGTTTAAGTCCCAGCCAGCAACCCAACCCAACACAGACCAACGATGACGATGACGGTGACGGCGACGGCGACAGCGACGTCAGCGTCGACGTCGACTTCGACTTCGTTGCTTCGGCTGACTGGCAGACTTTGCCATAGAGCGAGACAGTTGATCGCACACACACACACATACACACACACACACATACGTACATACAGTCATGTATGTGCTTTGCCTTGTTCTTTACTTAGAAACTGTGAATAATTTTCTTTCTTTTGTTTTTAAAGCTGGCGGCAGTTTCGTAATAATAATTATTAATTTTAATAATTACTTGAAATAATTTATAAATTATTTAAATTACAAAAATATATTAGTTTTGCAAGTTGCAATTTTTCGCAAAACTTCTTTGCAGGAGAAAGAGTTCAGTGCCTATTCACAGTATGCGTCATTTGGAAAAAGAGAGAGAGAGAACGAGAAAGAGAAAGAGAGAGATAGAGATACAGAGATTCACTGAGGAAAAATGCTCAAGCAGTGGGGCCGCCCGTAAAGTTCTGTAATGGGACAGCTTTTGACCATACTCTGTAAAAGCGGTAACAAGGTGTATATCGTTTAGTCTTCAAATTAGACTTCAATATTTATGGATAAGTAAGATATATTAGATATATATATACAGCCAAAGATATATATCTAACGTGCTTATATTTAAATATATTTTACTTATCTATATTAAGATAAATTTAATATATATTTAGAGTCAAGTAAATGTCTAATTAAATGTAAGATTGATTTATTTAAAATAGAAATAATGCAGAAAAGTGACGAGCAGATAAAGTCTTTATTTTCTCTGAGTGTAGCATGTTAGTCATGAGAGTTGTTTACAAAAATATCTAATATTTGTTATCTCAGATTGGTCCCACAAGTACCCCTTATTGGACTTAATCCATTTCTATCCTTAACACATTTCTTCAAGTGGATTTCCAGCTTTAACAGATTATTATTATTTATGCATATATAAGCTTATCTTTTTTTCAGAGTGCATTCTCAGTTATTATAGTCTAATAATATAGACGCATTTATATACAACCTTATCGTTTAATCATTATCTACATGGACACAGGGTATCTTGGTGAGGAGTAGCGCTGACTTCTTGGCTTTTTTACTCGTTTATTATGGCAACTTCAATCACTCGAACACGACAGGCCAAATGCCAAAACAACAAATATAACGAGGCTGCTATTTTGGTTTATGTGTCTGTTCCGAATACATATATACATATACATATATATATATGAGTATACATATGTACATGAAACAGTAGATGTTGAATATTTGTATCTGTATCTTTAGCTGTGCATCTGCATTTGCATTTGCATTTGTGTGTGTGAGTGTGTGTGTGCGTGTGTGTGTGTGTGTGTGTATTAAGCTGTCCGCTTTTGCAGCTGAGCGACGGCATCCCGCCGCCTTTTCCTGTTCTAAGTTCACAAATTTTCACGCTGTCAACTGCAGCGCGACGTTGCACGTTCTAATTTTATCAGCACAACATGCACAGGTATGCAGCAGCTCACACACACTCTCCCCATCTTCATCTCACTCTATCACTCTATCTATCTCTCTCTGTCTATCCCTAAGTGTGTGTGTTCACTTCCACAAAAGTGTCACCGCAGTCATTAGAAGCATTCTTATTTGGTTTCTACACATGTTTTTGCTTTCATTTGGTTTGCAGCACGAAAATGCATTCAACTTGCGTCTATTTTTGGTTGCACTTCGCTGCGTTTAGTGGCACTCGAGTGCTCCGTCTTGCTTTCCTTGGAAATCAATCAATGCCCCCTCGGGTATTTTAGACAATTTGTAGTCGCTTCACTTTCTAATTACTTTCAAGTTGAAAGGCGCTGTCTTTCGACTTGCATTTTCCGGCGATTTTCAAGTGCTTTCCATCGTTGGCAGTCAAACCACAAAACTCACATTAATCCAATTTGCAGGCCTATGCATGTAACTGTGTGTGTGCGTGTGTGTGTATTTGAGTGTGTGTGGCTAAATTTAAATGCACCACAAAATAATCTCCAATTTACGAGCATGAATAGTTATAAAATGTTATACATTTATTCACAACATTCACAAATTGGTCCCTGGTTCCTGGTTCCTGTTCCCTTGCCTATGATCCCTAATGCAAGTCCTGTTTTTGGCCAGAACAAACACCACTAACGGACAACAAATACTTTGACAATTTTGGGGCTAGTAAAATAAATTCACACTGATGACATTTTCAAAATGGACGTAGTTGGAACAACATTTAGAGGGGATTTGCTTAGACGAAATATTATTTTAAAAAATTATTAAATTATTATCATATAGAAAATTATTAAAAAAAAGTAATTTTAAACAAATAATTTTTTCGCAAATAAAAAAAGCAATGATAATAAATAAAAGTATTTATTTAAACTTAAACATAATTTAAGATGAGCAAAAGCTTATGAGTTATTTGTATTTAAATATTTGTATTTTGTATTTCAAGAACTTTATAAACAACATTAAATATTAACTTGTTTAGTGCTCGGTTTTAACTGCTTGTTTGCCTGATCCTTAAAGCTGTTAACTTTAGTTGTGTGATTTATCAAAAACTTTTCCTTAAGATTAACAACTGGAAACAAGTTGCTCCCCTTTGTAAAAGACTAGATTTTCCAACGAGCTACGCTTATGTGAACAACAGACACACACATGCACACACACACACACACACACACACACACTACTTGACTCGTTTGGCCTGCCTCAACTGATGTGCGGTTGCAATCCACGCCCACCGGCGAAACCCGCCCACAAAAATGTATAAAACGATTCACAAAAAGTAACAAATGTTTTTTTAGGATTTGTGTTTTGGGAAATTCTGCACTTGTGTAAATGCAAAGGCAACACACACACGCACACATACAGATAATATATCAAAAATTATAAAAACACATTTATATGTATGTATACATATTTATGTATATATATATATGTATGTACATGTATAGATAGCTGATAAAAATAAGTGTAAAACATCAATTTTGCCATCATTTTTTTTGCTGGCCAAATGTTTTCTTGCTGTAAGCTTTGTTATGTGTGTGTGTGTGTTTGTGTGTGTGTGTGTGTTTGTGTGTGTGTGTGTGTGTGAGTGTATCTGTGTGTGTATTTGTGTTGGGCATTTGTAATACCCACATACACATTTATCCGCTTAATTGATTGATTTGGCCTTGTGGTAAATTTTAATTTATTTTGTTCGCTCATCTCTTAATTTTAATGCGCATTTTAAATTATAAAATTTATTTTGTTGCATCATTTTTTGTTTTGTTTTTTTTTTTTGCATTTAAATTATTTAGCATAATTGCAAGAGGCAGTTTTTTTTACCCCGTTGTGTCCATTTTTGCATCGTTTGGCTGCGATTTAATTGAATTTGATTGATTTTTGCTGATATTGTTGATGGAAAAATAATATTGTTGTAAAATCATAACAATTTCGCCAGTGGCCAGTGGCCTGTGGGCGTTGGTGGGTGGTGGGTGGTAGAGTATGCTCAGTGGCAGAGGGTGGTTGCATTTATCACACCTGGCCAAAATAAAAACACCGTCTAGCCTAACAATGGCAACACCTGCCCACATTCTCTGTGGGTCTGTGTAAATGTGGGAAAAAGGACAAAATATTGCTGCGGCTGTCGTTTGTTGTGTCTCTGTTGTGTGTGTGTGTGTGTGTGTGTTGTGCTTGTGGCATACTTTGAGGCGCTTTGTTTGTACAACAACAGGGAAGCTGCCACAGGCAGCAGAAACATACATATATAATAATTGTAAGCCCATTGAAATAGCAAACAGATTGAACTGCTCGGAAAATGAATTGAAGCATGGATTATTTATTTCCTTGGAATGCTGTTGCACAAAGCTCTGAAATAGTTAGCTATCTTAAGTTGTTGTTGGAGAAAAATACATGACAAATTATGTGTTGAATTTCTTTCAAAATATTTAAAAGATGAAGGACATTTAGTTGCCATAAAATGTTCTTAAATTCTTAAGATACAATTTTTATATTTTTTATTTTATTATTTATATTTTTATGAGACATTTTCCAAATATATTCTTAATATCTAAAGTTAATTATATATTAACTCTAAGTCTACTCATAATTGTTTAAGCTTGTTGCAAACATTCTATTTCCGTTTCCGGCTCTAAAAGGTTGCAGAAGCGAATCATAAATAAAACCCAAATTAAATTTGTAGCTACTTTTTTCGCTGTTTCCTGTCAACACTCAAAACTGGTTAGCTAAAATTTATGCAACTCATTTTTCAGCGAGGGAGGTTCGATTTTTTGTTGCCCTGAAAGCCAAACAGCTGTTGCAGTTGGCTGGGAATAATAGTTTTTGCTGCCAATTAGTTGTTACACTAATTGCAAGAAAAAAGAGCGTCAATTATGCAACACTGGATGACAGGCAACATACAGCAACAACAACTACTATCATGTACAACAAGCAACAAGCTGCACATTAAATTGTTATTTAATTGATGCTCATACGACGCCTCCTTGCACCACTCAACAACAATGGACGGGGGGGTTGGGGAATGAAATCGGTGGCAAGCTTTCAGCTTTTATGTGCGCACCGCAGTAATTTCAATAAATCTTGGCAATTCCCCTAAAAAATATTAGCATAATAAAAGCGCGACAACAAAACAGAAGGGTCAATATCGGCACACTTGCCAAAAGGACGTAAGGACGAAAGGACGAAAGGACGTTGAAAGTCCTTTGGGCTGTAGGCTGTAGGCGAACGCATTGGCACATTTACACACAGCGTCCTGGCCAAATTTATGACAGCAACAAGCGGCTGCCGGATACGACGACGACATACGGATATAGTCAACGACCTAAATACGCATAATTTGGCCAAGAGGCGGGCGTAAGTGTTGCCGTATGTGGCGAGTGATGGGCGGTGGGCGTGTCAATGGTGCACGCCCGCGCATCGATCAGCAATAAAAATTCAAATTTTGCCAAGGACGGCACAAAAATATCTGTGCCCATGTCACCAAAATACTAGACAGATGTTCCTTGTAAATGCTCCAATCGAGGAGTGCTTTGACAAAGTAAGTGAGTTTGTAACTTGTAAATATTAAATATATAATTGCACATTTACTTAGTTTTTTTTCACTAATTAAATTCAATTAAGTAGCATATTCAAAATAAATATAATAATTATTAAAAAAATCCGCTTCTAGCATCGCATCTTTCTACAATTCTGAAACTCACTTGGGGACATCTAAGAATCATAATGCATTTTATGCTTCTTAAGATAATATTGACATATCGAAATCTAAGCTTACAGGTTGTTGTATATTTATATATATATTTTAATTTTTTTTATTGTTAAAAATTCACATCCTTTGGTTTATGTTCCCTACAAGTGCATAAGTTAGTCGGCTAACTTGGCCCATTCTTGCAGCTTCTGGTTTCTTTGTATTGAGCATTCTGGAATATAGACAATACTGTTGCTTATATTTATTCCGATACACATGGCTGTAATACACATTTACATGCTTACATACATACATATATTTTGGGAATGCGGAGGTTTTTTCTCGGTTTTTTGTTTTTGCTACTCGGCGCAGCTCGTTTCACATTTTTGCCAATTGGCCAACAAGTGTTGCCAAATTGCGTTGCGGTTGCTGGCCATAAATAACGGTACTTTTGTCATTTATACACATAAATTGCAGCAGACGCTGAAACGCGAAAAAAACGTCTGTGAGCCAATGCAGGCAAACTGGCCCACAGTTCCACATTTCCACATTTCCACTGCCACTGCCACTGCCAATGCCAATGCCACATCCAAAACCCAATCCGAGTTACTGGGCATGTCCTGATGTTGCTGTTGCTGTTGCTTTGCTGTCGCTGCTGCTGCTGCGGATGATGCTTGGCTAAAAAACGTGGCCATCGCATAGGCCTTGTGCTCGGCCCACACTAACGACATCGCCGATGGTGACACAACGCAGCTGTCGTTTGCCATTTGGCAATAATTGTTTAATATGCGGGCGCATAAAGGCCGCCAAGGACTGGCCATAAAAAACAACAACCAGAGCAACAACAACAACAACAGCTAAAGTAGCAACAGCAACAACAACAACCACTGCTGAAGCAGCCATAGCAAAAGGCCAAAGTGTGTTCCTGGGCCAAAGTCGTACGAGAAGCAAGAAGCCTAAGCAAAACCCAAGCCATCGTTCCCAGGACACGTGTGTGTCCAGTGTGCTGTATCCAGTGTCCTGTTTCCGGTTTGCCTTTGCCCTGTGTGGTTGACTCGTGCCACAGCTGTGAAGGTGACTGTAACTGTAACTCTGGCTATTGCTTGCAGCCGGCTCAAATAAGTGGCAGCTGCTGCTGGCAGCAAAACTTTGTCATAGTCTGATTGCAGGTATTTCATTTGGGAATTTCACTGTTGCTGGCAACCTACAAATATAAATAAATAGTTTAAATAGGATGATCAAAATAGTGAGGGACTTTAAAATTTAAAATAAACTTTCCAATTGATTTCAAGAAGAGCTAAAAAACCCTTTATTTACAATTCCTTAAGATCTCAATTGAAGCACTTTTCTCTTAGCCATAGCCTACATTTTGGAGCATGTTCACTGTTCAATTAGTAAGTTGGCCAACATAAGGCGACTTGGCTCAAAGTTCAGGCAAGTACGCACATGCATATAAGTAATTGTGCATAATTGCCGTTCTAATTTCGTGAACGTGAATAAATATGAAACATCAGCTGCAGCTGCCCCATCCCCGGGGGGGCGCTTCAAATGAGCCAACTGAAACTGAAGTTTTGAAAACAAAAACTAATTGCGCACCAAAAATGCCAAAAACGAGTCGTTCATGCTTATTGGCAATTTCGATTGTACAGCCTGAAAGTATGCAACATATTTTTGCCGCTGCTCTGCTCTCTGCCAGCGACGACGCTGACGATGGCGCTGCCAATGCCGCACATGCTGACTGCAGTTAATTACAAAACTGTCAAATCCAAAAGGTGCCACGAATCAACGGGCCAACGGGAAACGAACGAACTAACGAAGCAGGCAAACAAACGCACACACACACACACATACACACACACATAAGCACAGGCATGCCAGCAACAGCAGCCAGTCAGCCATTTCAAACACACACACACACACATATATACGGACATGCAGAGGCAAATAGGCAGATCAGCCAACAGCTGCCAACGTATGCGAAAAGCTCACAATAAAAACACACAAAAACAAACAAAACAAAAGCTAGCAAAAGGACGACAGAGAGAGAGAGAGAGAAAGAAGGAGAGAGAGAGAGAGAGAGGCGGAATGAGGCAGTTGCATTGTGTGAACTTTTCAATATATTTATATGTGTATGTATGCATGTGTTTGTGTGTATGTGAAATATAATTTTGCTGTATTGTTGTATTAAACGATGTCAACAACAGCCGCCCAGCTGAGCACAACACGCAGTCCGCGTCGCTGTCGGCGTCAACTTTGCTGTCAGCATCGACGTCGCCGTCAGCATCAATGGCTGAGCCAAATCGAATTTAATTGCATTGCCGCACGTTGGCTTTTAATTAATTTTTGCTAGACGATTGCTGCTACTGTTGTTGCTACTGCTGCTACTGCTACTGCTGCTATTGCAGCTGCAGCCCACAACCAACACCCACAAAACAAACTAAGCAAAAGCCAGCAACAAACACAAGCGACAAGCTCGGACAGGGCAACATCAAACGTCACGCACAGGTGCAACGTAATTAGCACGAACCGACAAAGCAACTGAACAGTCGCCAGCAACAGCAGCAGCAGCAGCAGCGGCAGCAAAAGGGCAAGGGGCATTGGGCATTGGGCAATGCGGCAGGCGGCAAGCGGCAGACGGCAGACGGCAGGCGGCACATAAAAACAAAAGCAAGCAAAACCTTTAAGCCCAAATGCATACAAACAACCAACGGAGCCAAGTGTAGCAACAACTGCACAATTAGCACATGCTTCAATGCCTCAAATTCTCTATATACTCTATAAAATTTAAATATATATAAAATATTAATCTGATAAAAAATGTCAGCAATAAATTCACAAAATTAATTATTGATTTTTGGCCTTAAAAATGATCAATTAATTAACATTAATTAAGATGTTTTACAACACAATTAATTAGAGTAATAAAATAGAGATTTATAACAAGGTACAGTTTTATTATAGTTATGATCATTATAAGTCTAAAAGAAGCACAAAGTAATTAAATTAGAATAGATTTCTGTATTTCTAAAAATAAATATTTAATTTAAAAAATTTCTATGAAAAGTGGAATCTATTTATATTTAAAGCCACATGGAGTTCGGTCAAATTTATATCATTATATTGACTATAGTTTTGATATGTATATTTTTTAAGATTAAGTATACTTTTGGTGTCCAATTTAATTATTTAAAATTATTTATTTATTACTGCATTTATTTATTTATTATTTAATATTCGCAATACGCTACTTCAGCGCTTATTTCTGATTATTTTAGTATTCGTTTCAGTTGCTTTGTTGCAAGTGCAACCAAATCTATGCAATAGTTGATGTTCTTCCATCTATTTTCTTCAATAGGGGGGTGTGGGGGTGGCAACAAGTACAATTTCAATGTGGAGAAGCGGCAGCAACATGGAGCCCGTTTGGTCGTTGCTCGCCTGGCAGCGTTTTAATAGCTTTGAAATTCCAGTGGCAGCTGTGGCAGCTGTGGCGCCATTCGCCAACCGCCCAGCGCCCAAAATGAGCAAAAGAAATGGCAAGAAAGCTAACGAAAAAGTGAGAAAGAGAGAGAGAGAGAGAGAGAAAGAGAAAGAGAGAGCAAGAGACGTAGTGAGGGGAAAGGTTCGATGGCGGCAAAATCGACGAACATTTCGAAAAATTATTGAAATTTTTTTTTTTAATTTTTCTTTCTTAAACGCGCGACGCACGCGATGTTGCAATAACAACAACAATAACCATTGCAACATCTGCTGAAGCGATTGTTGTTGTTGTTATTGTTTTTATTGATATTAGCTATGCATGCGCCCTGGCCGCCAGCAACTGCCATTTTGTTTATGACGGCGACGATGCAACCAGCTGAGGCATGCCATGCAACATGGGGCACAGGGACGAAAAGGGAAAAAGGACGGATGCGAATGCCGTGAAACGATGGTGACAAAACTCGCACCATTCACAGTTTGTGGCAGTGCCAGTGGCAGCTGCAACAGTTGCTACTCTACCCCCACCCCTGCCCCACATTACACTATTCTGCTGCCAATGCAACTTTATGCGAATTTTTGATGCTCACATTGGCAGCCTTAAGTTTTGCTGTTGCTGTTGTTGTTGTTGTTGGTGTTGCAAGGAGGTTTGTCTTCTTCTTTTCGCCGATTGCTGATAGGGTAATTGATAACGTCATGAGTGCTGAGATGGCTTGTGGCAAATTACACAGCGCAACAAAATATTGACTTGTCGAATGCGGAAATTAGAAATTAGTAAATATGGCCAAAATGGGATCTGATAAGTGGAATAATTAAGTAAATCTTGCACTTTCCATAATCTTGTAGAGCTTTTTAATTATTAAATTAATAAAAGTAAGATACAATTTTTAATATTATTCTAATATTATTGTAAATTATTGCTACGATTACAAATTGTGTTGCAGGCAACACAAAAAGATATCCTCCTCTTGAAATTCAACTAACCGAGAATAATATACAAAATTGTGCACTAAACTATGACATAGTCTCTATAGTTTTTATGCGTATGCTGAACTTAAGCTTCACTCCTCCTCCTTCTCCTCATCCTCCTCCTCCTCCTCCTTCACAGTCAGCCCCAGCTCCACCTAACCCGTCAACACCCCTCAAGTAGTTTTTGCCCAAAAAGTGGTGGCAACCAATTTCATGGAAGTAGCGGCTTTGTTGGTATTTCTACGTTTTTTATGATTGCCTGCCACAACTTTTTCGCCATCGATATTGGTGGCAGCGACTTTGGCAGCGCTGCTTGCGGTTGCAACGCCAACTCAGCAACAACAGCGATTCCGGCAGCAACTGCAGCAACTACGTTGTTTTTGTTTGTATGGATTTTTCACATCGTTTATCTTAGAGGATGGCAAACGTTGTTGGCCCTTATTGTTGTTGCTGTTGTTGTTGCTGCGTCGCAGCTGCTGCTGGTGAACAGAAATGGCGTTAATGTTGCAACTATAGCAGAAACAGCAGCAGCAGCATCAGCATCGGCAGCAGCAGCAGCAGCAACAGTGGCAACAAATGCAGCAGCCAAGCGGCCACAGCAGCTGCCAATGAGCGAGAACTTAATCTTGGGGATTTAACACTTTCGATATATCTTGGCCGTTGCTGTCTTGTGTGCTCTGCCCCCACCCCCCTCCACCCCTGCTGCCCGGAAATGTATTGGCGGCCATTATCGGTTCAGCTGCCATTTTTTTTATGGCCAAGTTATGGGAATGAAACGCGCTCGGCTTTGGCTAAAGTTTCATCAGTCGTTGCTTTTAAGTGATAAAAATACATTTGCAAAAATGTAGTGTGTGTGTGTGTGTGTGTGTTGGGGTGTGTGTAAATATACAAGCTATGGCTAAAGTCTAAGTGAGCATGTCGGATTTCACAGACCAGCGGTGCCCGCCAGCAGCGAGTCATACTGCTCCTTGGTGAGCAGCCGATAGACACCATCACGATTCAGATAGTAGATGGGATCCTTGACTATATCCAGATTATAACCCTCCAGTGCCAGTTCACGTTTCTTCAGCTTGAACGTTTCCGTGCGTGGAATCTCATCGAGCAGCCGGATGAAGAGGGGACGCGCATAGGGGGGCAGACTGCCCCGTATCACAATGGACAAGTAATCAATGTCCACCAATTTACGTGTGGGATCCATGATTGCCGCCATGCCCGCCTTGCCCTCCACATGTGGTATCTGCAATCGAAAAGAGTTCATCGATTATTGTTAACTGCATTTTTAATAAAAGTAAATAAGAAATAAAAGAAAATTGATTCAAATAATCAGCTTTTAAAAGATCAACTTTGAACAGACACCAATGAAGATCTGTTTTTTTTTGTTATCCAAGTTTATTTTTAAGTGCTGACATTTGTTTGTCCACATTTAGCTTGGCCAACTCACCTGAACGCCGTAGACGACACAGTCGCTGAGTCGCACGCAATTGGTGATGATGGCCTCCACTTCCTGGGTGGCAACATTCTCGCCGCGCCACCGGAAAGTGTCGCCCGTGCGATCCTTAAAGTAGATATAGCCCAAAATATCACTGACGACCATGTCGCCCGAGTTGAAGAAGCAATCTCCATTGGCGAACGCATTGCGTATTCGCTTCTTTTCGGAGGCCGCCTTATCCACGTAGCCGTCAAATGCGCTCATCGCTCGCCGGTCATCGACCTTGCCCACCAGCAGACCCATCTCGCCGGGCACACAGCGCATACAGCGGCCCTTGGCATCGCGGAGCGGTTCGCCCGTCAGCTCGTCGCAGCGTAGGATCTGTACCGGATACAGGCGACGGCCAAAGATGGGCAAAAAGCCAATGGCGCCCAAGCGGTTTGTTAAATTGATTAGATTGGAGTTGCCCTCAGTGGCGCCATAGACCTCCACAATATGCGGTATGCCGAAACGTGTGACGAACTGCGTCCAGATTTGCGGTCTCAACCCATTGCCGTACATCAAGCGGAGATTGTGTAGTGGTTTATCCCCTGCCTCAAAGGGCGTGGCAAGCAGATAGCGACACAATTCTCCGATATACTGGGCCGCAGTGCAATTGTGCTTCCGGCAATCACTCCAGAAATTCGATGCGGAGAACTTCTTGCGCAGCACCACAGTGCTGCCATTGATTAGGGCAGCTCCCGCACCCACAACGCCACCAGCGGTGTGATACAGTGGCAAAGGATCATAAATCACATCGTTCCTATGCAGGTCCGCCAAATACGAGATTCCGGCGGACATGTATATATAGCGCAGATTCGTGATGACAGCCGCCTTGGGCAGTCCCGTTGTGCCGGACGTGTAAATATAGAGTAACTTATCCTTCGACGAACTTTCCTGATTGCGGTTGAGGGGCAGCGGCTGTTGTGCCTCGAGAGCGTCGTGAAGTTCGATGGCATCGGGCAACAGCTGTTGCCCCTCCACATCCGTATACTGATAGATGTCCAGCTCAAGTGGCGGCAGATTCGACACCACATCGCTCAGCTCGCTGCCGACGATCAGAGCACACGCCTTGGCCACCCGGATGCAGTGCAGCAGCGAATCGCTACGCAGATGTGAGTTTATCAGTGCGGTTATCACGCCCAACTGGCTGAGACCCAGCCAGAAGCAGACGTACTCCACGCGAGTCTCCATTAACAGTGCAACGCAGTCGCCGCGCTTCAGGCCACGCTGCTGAAAGTATCCTGCCACACGCTGGCTGAAGAGCAGCGCCTGCGAGTAGCTCAAGCGACGATCGTCCATCACAAAGCAAATCTTCTCCGGCTGCTGGCGTGCTTGCTCCTCAAAGCAATGTGCCACGGTGCTGCCACTGCGATCTTTGCGTAGCAGATACAAATTTAAGGCCGCAAAACGACGCAAGGCACTGGTAGAGAAAGAAAGAGAGAGACAGAGTTAGTTTTATGTGGATAAGCCTACAGAAGTTTTTTGGCCTTAAGTTCAATAAAGAGATGAACAAATTATATTTATACATGATACCGAAGGTAAATCTTATGTTATGCCCATATGCCGGTTTTCGGACTATAATTTTGACTTATGTTCCGACCCAAATTCACGTTTTTAACTTTAAATGTAGGATTGATCTAGATGCCAAACTATGATTAAAAAGGTATTGCTTTTGAAAATGCGTTGAGTTTTGACGAAGTTATGGCATTTTGAAGGTTCGACCTATGCCCATATGCCGATATTCTGATTTTCGGACTATAATTTTGACTTATGTTCCGACCCAAAATCACGATTTTAACTTTAAATGTAGGATTGATCTAGATGCCAAACTATGATTAAAAAGGTATTGCTTTTGAAAATGCGTTGAGTTTTGACGAAGTTATGGCATTTTGAAGGTTCGACCTATGCCCATATGCCGATATTCTGATTTTCGGACTATAATTTTGACTTATGTTCCGACCAAAAATAACGTTTTCAACTTTAAATGTAGGATTGATCTAGAGGACAAACTATGACTAAAACGGTATTGCTTTTGAAAATGCGTTGAGTTTTGACGAAGTTATGGCGTTTTGAAGGTTCGACCTATGCCTATATGCCCATATGCCGATTTTCGGACTATAATTTTGACTTATGTTCCGACCCAAAATCACGATTTTAACTTTAAATGTAGGATTGATCTAGATGCCAAACTATGATTAAAAAGGTATTGCTTTTGAAAATGCGTTGAGTTTTGACGAAGTTATGGCATTTTGAAGGTTCGACCTATGCCCATATGCCGATATTCTAATTTTCGGACTATAATTTTGACTTATGTTCCGACCAAAAATAACGTTTTCAACTTTAAATGTAGGATTGATCTAGAGGCCAAACTATGATTAAAAAGGTATTGCTTTTGAAAATGCGTTGAGTTTTGACGAAGTTATGGCATTTTGAAGGTTCGACCTATGCCCATATGCCGATATTCTGATTTTCGGACTATAATTTCTACTTATGTTCCGACCAAAAATAACGTTTTCAACTTTAAATGTAGGATTGATCTAGAGGCCAAACTATGATTAAAAAGGTATTGCTTTTGAAAATGCGTTGAGTTTTGACGAAGTTATGGCATTTTGAAGGTTCGACCTATGCCCATATGCCGATATTCTGATTTTCGGACTATAATTTTGACTTATGTTCCGACCAAAAATAACGTTTTCAACTTTAAATGTAGGATTGATCTAGAGGCCAAACTATGATTAAAAAGGTATTGCTTTTGAAAATGCGTTGAGTTTTGACGAAGTTATGGCGTTTTGAAGGTTCGACCTATGCCTATATGCCCATATGCCGATTTTCGGACTATAATTTCTACTTATGTTCCAACCAAAAATAACGTTTTCAACTTTAAATGTAGGATTGATCTAGAGGCCAAACTATGATTAAAAAGGTATTGCTTTTGAAAATGCGTTGAGTTTTGACGAAGTTATGGCGTTTTGAAGGTTCGACCTATGCCTATATGCCCATATGCCGATTTTCGGACTATAATTTCTACTTATGTTCCGACCAAAAATAACGTTTTCAACTTTAAATGTAGGATTGATCTAGAGGACAAACTATGACTAAAACGGTATTGCTTTTGAAAATGCGTTGAGTTTTGACGAAGTTATGGCGTTTTGAAGGTTCGACCTATGCCTATATGCCCATATGCCGATTTTCGGACTATAATTTCTACTTATGTTCCGACCAAAAATAACGTTTTCAACTTTAAATGTAGTATTGATCTAGAGGCCAAACTATGATTAAAAAGGTATTGCTTTTGAAAATCCGTTAAGTTTTGACGAAGTTATGGCATTTTGAAGGTTCGACCTATGCCTATATGCCCATATGCCGATTTTCGGACTATAATTTCTACTTATGTTCCGACCAAAAATGACGTTTTCAACTTTAAATGTAGGATTGATCTAGAGGCCAAACTATGATTAAAAAGGTATTGCTTTTGAAAATGCGTTGAGTTTTGACGAAGTTATGGCATTTTGAATGTTCGACCTATGCCCATATTCCGATATGCCGATTTTCGGATTATAATTTCTACTTATGTTCCAACCAAAAATAACGTTTTCAACTTTAAATGTAGGATTGATCTAGAGGCCAAACTATGATTAAAAAGGTATTGCTTTTGAAAATGCGTTGAGTTTTGACGAAGTTATGGCGTTTTGAAGGTTCGACCTATGCCTATATGCCCATATGCCGATTTTCGGACTATAATTTCTACTTATGTTCCAACCAAAAATAACGTTTTCAACTTTAAATGTAGGATTGATCTAGAGGCCAAACTATGATTAAAAAGGTATTGCTTTTGAAAATGCGTTGAGTTTTGACGAAGTTATGGCGTTTTGAATGTTCGACCTATGCCTATATGCCCATATGCCGATTTTCGGACCATAATTTTGACTAAATTTCCGACCCAAAATCACGTTTTCAACTTTTATAACTTCAATGCGCTTATCTTCCATAATTTGCAAGGCACTTGCAACAGCAACGTTCTTTTGCTTTAATTTTATTTGCTTTTCCAGATATTGAATTGCATCTTACATATTTCCAATACTTTGAAACACAATGTATGATTAACTTGCCTACTACTATATTTACAGTATGACTTAATCCACAAGAATGTGGAGAATCTGATAGATATAGCTAATCGAGCAACAAAGCTATATTATATTATGGGTTAGCCACGTTTCACCCGCTGCGATACCGATCTAGATCGGATTTCTCCTACCCTCGCGAAATACCTAGGATCAAAGATTAGACCAGCCAGTTGCGTTTATAAATTTCGCTATCTTGGCCAGTGCCATGCTCGCTAGCTCTGATAAACTAGGTAGGGAGTGGCTTTCCGGCAAGTGCGGGGCAGAAGCAGAAAATTGTTCAGGAGATTCCACTTCCTCCTCCTCGTCACAGCTTGTGCAGATGTGGTTCTACGGCACCTGGAGTCTATTATAATTGTATTATAACTAATATGGCTTTTATATACATATATGTGTGTGCTTATGAACAACTTAATTATTTAGTAATCTAATCCGAACACTTGCGATATTGAATCAGTCTGGTCAAGACACTATATTCAGTTTAGCTTATCAGCTTGATACTTACATGAAATCCCTGTGACAGGTCATCACCAAGGCAAAGACATTTGTTGGATTGCGCATCATTAGGGCCAAGAGGGCGCCAAGTGTTAGGCTGGCCAATGCGCTGTGGCAGCAAAAGAGGCCAAAGACAATGCTGCCAACGATCAGAATGCCGAGCCGTGTGGCCAGCTTCTGTTTAAGGTTGAGCTCCAACAGGATTTCCATACCCTTCTCCTCGGGTCTCTCCTTCTCAACTAGTTGCTGCTTAAACTTGCTCACTTTCGAAGAAACATTTGCATTACTTTTTATTTGTTATCAGTATATTTTTAATATATGTTTAAGCAGTTAAATGAAATCTAACTCGATGTCGATATATCACACATATGCCTCGCAACAGCGACCGACTGACACTGACTGGGGCAACCAACCCCCCACTTATCGTTCCTCACGACTCCTTATCAGCGTCGCTGATACTGTTTTTAGCACCAAGCACTTACAGCACTTTGTATGTGGGTGTGTGTGTGTGAGTGTGTGTGTGGATACCCGCTCGGTCTCACTATCAATACTATGAGTAATTAACGTGGGTTATGCGCTGCTAGTGAAAGCCACAAAAGGGGGTGTGCTATGACGAGGGGTCGAACAAAGACACACCTGTCATAAAATATGCGCTAGTTTGCGCTGTGATAAGTTACCGAGAGTACAGTGAAACAGCCTAAGAAGTACAATTGCAAAGTATGTGAATTTGCAAACATTAATTGTAGGAAATCCATTCAATATGACATCATCTAATAACAACTCATGCCTAAATATATTATTTATTTATATATTTCCTCTGGCAATAGTTTTTGTAGCTCTGTTGATTTTTGTCAGAGTTTGTTTGCGTTTGCTACTCATGAGAGGCAAATGAAATTGATTTTTCAATTGATCTTCAATGATTTGTGGCAAGCAAACAGAATTGACAAACCATTTCTAATGAACTTGATTTTGTTAACGACCCTGAAGCATAAATCGTAAAATAATCAACAAAAAATGTTTTTATCATAAATATTTTATGCATTAACAATTAAATAATTACAGTTTCAATTTGAGTTTGAGTTATTTACAATTGTCCAATGGTTTTTTTTTTTGCTGGGGTTTAATAAACTTACCGATTTTGTTTTCTTTTTTTTTGCTAATGATAACGATGATATTTTGTGTGGAATAAACAAGTTGTGGCTTTGGCTAATCTAGTGCCAAAGCACTTAAACAACGGACACTCAGAAACGACTTTAAACAGCTACTATCGCAATTTGTTACTTTGCTTTGCGCTCTTATCAAAGGACAGCGAAATTATAGCACAACAAAGAATTAACGAAAACAGCTGCTTGTAAATATGCGATTTCAGATAACAGGCAGTACAGGTGTTATGGGCAAAGGTGAAGGGTGCATCATAATCTACATTTATCTATAATTAATTTGCCTCCCTTTGTTGTTGAAATACATTTATACAAAGCGAATTAACATAAATTTGCCGATTTTTTAATACTTGCTGCTAGTAATGACACTGTTAATGCGATTTTACTATACATAAGGGTTAAGGGCTCTCAATTGACAACAACAATAATAACAACAACAACAGCAACCAACACACAAATAGAAGTAACGGTTTAAGCAACAGGCGCCTGGCAAAGTTCATTGCCACTGCGGAGATTCCATTTCTGGCAGGCAGTGCACAGTGCGTCAGAAATGATTGTTAAAACGTTGACTTTAATTAACTTGTGTTGCTTATTTAAATTCCGATCATCAAAATGCTTAAAATAAGTGTTAACTCTTGAATATATAAAATCAAAAGTGTTTATTTTTAACCGCTTACTTTAAACCAACATGCAAATTTTTATTATTTCTCGTTGACGTGTATTCCACTGTGCGCTGTGTGTCAGGCATAAATATGAATGGGATGTTTTTTTTCATATATGCATATGTACATATTCAATTATCTATGTATAGTATGTGTGTATGTATATTTGTGTTTGGCTTGGCATTTAAGAAACGGACCGGGACCTTGACTTATTTCGTATGCAACGCACAAACATTAAACGGTTCTAAGCGCGTTTGGTTCACTTGACTAACTTGGCTTAAGACTTGGACTTGGTTGACTTTGCCCGCCAGTGGCGCGTATGTAAATCACTGATTGTTGATTACATGTGTCTGACACTGATTTTGATTTCAATTCGTTAGCATTGCAACAAATACAATTGCAACTACAGATACATATGCATATGCGTATATACATATATTCATATATTCAGCTGTCAGGCAAGCGGCCAATTCACTTTTCAATGCAGTTCTCGAAGTTTTCAAGAGCTCGGAAGTTATCGCATATATTAATCAATTGACATACTTTTTGCACAATTAACAGCAACAACAACAACAGCAGCAACAACAACAGCAGCAACCAGAATCACAACAATTACAAAGCGATCGACGAGACGAGACGAAACGAGACGAGTTCTTATCGACAGCAACAACTAACAACAACTGATCGTTTTCCGCCGGCTCTGTTTATATATCAGCCATCAACAGCAGCTGGCTGAGAACGCTCCGCTGGAGCTCGTGAGCGTAAAAATATTCAACTGAGAGAGCGTTAGAATTATCAACAGCTCTCTGACAATCAGCTCCCACATAGAAAAACACGTTCGGTTCAGGTCTATGATAAATTTAAATGCATTGTTGAGTTGATTGAACATTTTTTTGATTGTTGAATTGTTGAGCTTAGCTGGGAATAATTACTACATAATATTAATAATTTCTAATATTTTTGAAGAGAAACAGAGAAAATTTTAAATAAATATTGTTGTATAAAATGCACAAACTTTGAACGGAGATCATTAATGAATTACTTATATTTTAAAAGAAGTTAAAACATAATTAAATTAAATTTTTGAATTTATAATGGCCTTTTGCTGTGCATAAGGAGGGTACTGAAAGGTCATTAACTTTTTTAAATGCTATTGCAGTTTGTAACCGAAAGTTAACCCACAATAATAATAAAAAGTTTCATAAAGTTGAAGCACATCTCAAATTCAGTTTTTTATATATATAATTATATTATATATAATGCATTTTAGGACTGATGGTGCAAACGTATTAACATATTCACCATAGCCAGGCAATAACAGATTTAATGGGGCTGTTAACAAGCTGTTAAAATTAAATCCAGAAGCAAAACTTCGAATTTTTTTAATTAAACACACTTGCCCCATAGCCAAATACAAAGGAAAACAATCTGCCACACCAAAATAAATTCCAATGTTGAAATAAATTAACATAAAGCCGGGCGGCAGTCGCAGCAGCTGCGCAGTCCGCGTCGCCGTCGCCGTCGTCGTCGGGTCGTAGCTGTCAAATGCCGGCAGGCGAAAATATAAAAATATATGTGCATACTTTCAGGCGTGGCGCGTATAAAAAATGTGCGCATACTTTTTGGCAGCTTTTTGAGTTATAGACGGTGAGCAGAGAGAAACCAGTGTGTGTGTGTATGTGTGTGTGTGAACAGTTAGTTTGATTGTGTGTGTGTGTGTGTGTGCCTGTAATTGACACATGTTACGCTCACAAAAGCGGCAACGGCAACTTGCACACTAACTGCGCCTCTGTTTCGATCTGCCTCAACCACCCCACCGTTCTCTGCCGTTCCAGTCAAATCGTTATTATCGACAATGGCGCCGCCAAAAACACACACATTCTCGCACACACACACACACACACATATCCACATACACATGGGGCACGCACATGTTATTCACTGCTGCTGGCTGCTGTTGCTGTTGCTGCTGCACAGCCTTCAAATGCAGGCAACCTCAGTCAACTTTGTTTGTAGCCGGCAAAACAAAAACACACACACAGAGAGTTAGAGAGGGCGGTGGGGTGGGGGGGAGAGAGAGAGAGAGAGAGGGAAAGAGAGAGTACACAAGCCACTTGCTTGCTGATAACGTTAACGTCAGCTGTGCGGCACTTTTGCATGGTCGATGGAGGGATTGGAGGATTGTGGGTGTTTTGGGGGGCACACGTGAGCACCCGGACTTGGAGTCGTGCGCAGGCAAGCGTCAAACGTTTGTACCTTGCCCCATTTGGCCGCCCCCAAGGCGACAACGTGAACCCCAACCTTGCCTCGCCCTCGCTCTTTCTCTCTCTCTCTCTCTCTCTGTCTCTCTTGAGCTACTGCTGCTGCTGCTGCTGTGCTTGGCATTTGTTTGTGTTGTCAACAAAAGTTTCTTTGAAATCAGTAACAGATGTCGATTGAAATGGCACAATTGCTGCTCGCGTCTCTGCCAGCGTCGACTGCGACGGCTGCCTGCTGTTGGCTGCCTTCTGCCAGTTTCCGTGAGCAGCTGGCGGCTGTTGTTACTGCTGTTGCTGTTGCTGTTGCTCCTGCTGGTGGCTGCCACTTATGATGAATATTTTTGTGGCAGACACACACACACACACACACACACACACACAAGGCGAGTCTCCGATTTTGCCAGACATCGCATATTGTGCGCTAGTCGCTCGGCATTTTAATTAAAATTTCTCGTTCAAGTTTTAATGTTAATGCAATTTACCCAATCGAAGCCCAAAGACAATACAATGGCCAAATCAAAACAGATGCCAAAGCTTCCTTTATTGTTTGCAGCCACTGAATTGACCCCTTTTTTATAGGGTATATTCATAAGCCTAGCTAAATAGATTTTAAGCAGAGTTGAATAAATTGTAAATCGCTCTTATTTTGTTTAGCAAATATTTGTGTAACTCTTGTGCAAACAGTTTATCTGTATATATATTGTATATATATATATATATATATGCTTATTTAAAAATCAAATCAAGATTAGCAGCTTTTTAACTAACTGTCTCTTTCAGCTTTGTCAGAAGTTATGGCAATTAGAAATCAAAGAAGCACACAGTTAGATAGTTGAAAGCACTCAACTCCATTACATTACAGGGTATTCGAATGTGGTGCACACTTTGAGAAGGAGTCTCGTTTCTTTGGCCGGTTGAGAAAGGGGGATAAAGTGCTGTTATTGCCGTTGACAACATGTCCATGTCTGTGGCTGGCTGAGCTAAGCTGTGGCTGCTGGCGATAACAAACGATAACTGCATGTTAACTAGAAGCTAACGAACGGACGGGCTGAAAGCGGAGCTACGACTGAGGGATGTGGTTTGGTGGGGGGATAGTCGGGAACAAACAAAACGTTAGCATATGCTGCTGGCCAAAGGCAAGCACCCAGCTGAAGCTGATGCTCCCATTCGGCTGGACGTGCAGCTATTTGAATATGCAGCCGACTGTCGCCACCTCTCGTCACTCTCTATCTGTCTTTCTCCCTCTGTGTAGTCGGAGCTGGCTTTAGAAAATCACTCAGGTAGCAAAATGCCAGCATCATCAGCATCAGCATGATGAGGCATGGGGCATGGGGCAGCCTCCAGACCCGAGTCCAGTGAAGGGTTGCAAAAAAGCGCACAGCAGTTGCAGACAAAAGTAAAGTTAAGGCAAGCACTGCCTGAAGCGTCTTCAAATGTGTGTGTGGGTGTGTGTGTGTGGCAGCCACAAGCCATGTGAATGTATGTGTGTGCAACAAATGTTGTGGACCCTTCAGGGTGAGGCAAGGCGAGACGAGGCATTGCTAACGAGCTTTTGCTTGCTTGCAATGCGACAGCAGCAGGTGTGCGAAACACACACCAACACACACACACACTCACACACACACACTCGCACATGGCACAGCTGAGTGACGATAATTGAAATTTCATCACAGTAGTTTGTGGTTTTGTAGCGCACACACACACATACACTCACACACACCACCCCACACCCACACTAATGCGCAAATCATGGCTGCAGTTTTGTGTTGCCTGCTTTTAGGCTGCAGCTTCGCAGAAAATGATGGAATCGAATTTGTTGCAATCAGTTCTTGTTTTTTTTGTTGTTTTTATTTTTTTTTTTGGTTTAAAACACTTTATTTCTTGGGTTTCTTTTAGCCTTTCTTTGTAGTTGTAACATTTACTTTAGGTTCGTTTTTTGCGCCTTTTTCTTTTGGTTTTCATTTGCTTGTTTATAGTTAAAGTACAGTTAAATACGTGTGGTTGTTGTTTAGAAATACAATAAATACTAATTAATAAATTAAACACATACATATATATAATCAATAAATTAGCCATAAGGATAGCAATAATAATAGTTTGTTATAATTATAATATTCTGTATAGGTAATAATAATAATAATAATAATAATAAAAACTACTATGTTCAGTTTAAGTATTCGCTTCTTCTGCAACTCCTTTTTGGGCTGGGTCCTAATTACTACTTACAACTTTCTCTTCTTCTTCTTTATTTATATATATTTAAATTTGCCTTTAAGATTGATATTTTAATAAATAATCTTTAATGTGGTGCAAATGTTTTTTTTGTTTTTGTTTTTTTTTTTGTATTTTTTCGCTATTATTTTTTAAGTGCTCACACAATTTATAATTTAACAGTATTTTTTTTGTATTCTACTTTTTTTTGTTTATTTTTTTGAGATTTTTTTTGTAGGATATTTTGGGTGCTGAAATGCAAAAAGGAATTGAGTTTCAAATTACATTTCTATCTTGTGTTTACTTGAAGTATCTTTAGGTGTGCATTTAGAAAACTATTTGGATAATGCTGACAATGTCTCTTCCACTTTTCTTTTTTTTTCTTTTTTTTTTTTTGGTTAAGTTTTTCTTTAGTTGAACTGCATAATTATATATTTGTAGGTTTAATTATAATCGTAGTGTTTATCATATCGCTTCCGTTTAATTTGACTAGCACAAGTACTTCTTCTTGGGTTTCATCATGCGAATGCGTCATTTGGAGCCCAATCCATTCGGCACCAGGGCACTGGGCGTCCCAGCACTGACAGCTGCAGCACCACCACCACCAGCAACACCACCAACTGCAGAGCCACCAGCTGCCGCAGCAGCCGCTTCACGTGCACCGGCAGCAGCTGCCTGTAGGTGGGCGGTGGCTGCCGCTGCCGCCGCTGCTGCTGCTGCTGTGGGCGTGGGCGGTGATCGGGTGGAAATGGCGCTCCTCAATCCACTGGCGCTGGCCGAATGCTGCAAATGCTTGGCGCTCAGCTCGGTGGCACGTGAGTTGCCGCAAACCTTTTACGCACAAAGACAGAGATTTGATTTGAAACAGGTACGGAAATTGAAGGCATTTAAAGCTCAACCCACCTGGTGATGGCTATCCCAATCCCTGTATTGACAGGAGGCACTGCAATAGCGAGCCATGTTGCAGCCGGAGCACGTTTCGGTGGCCTTGCGGCCGCAATTCCAGCATTGCTGTTGCAAATTGCTGCCCTGTAAAGAATCAAGATATGTTGAAATTGAATTGTAATTAATTTTATATATTTTCTAATTTCGATCTGGAGAAGTGTTGGAAAATGCTGCTTACATTCTGTGCGCTGGTTATGGATGGTGACTTGTTGTCCAGATCGCGCTCACCACTGGAATGTCGGCTCATCTCCATGAAGAACTTTTCCATGCGCAGTCGCTCCTGTGTCATGATCTCCGCGGCACGCGTCTCCGCGGCAACAACGGCTCGCTGTATCTCAATCACAGCCTGTCGCTTGACCTGTTGACCACATATATATATTATATATATATATAGATATATAATCTGTTAGATAACTGACCTGTGTGACTGCATCCTCGGCATTCCGCTTGAATTCGGCAACCTTCTCCTCGGTCTGGCGTCGCAGTTCGGCCATTGCAGCTGGCGTCAATTCCTGGCTGCTGTTGCTGCCGTGCTGCGGCTCAATGCCACGCTGTTGCAAGATGGTAATCGCTCGCTTTGTTTTGTCCACCATGGCCGAGATGCAATTGAGCATGGTATGTATATTCTTCCACTCCTCCTCGCCGCCAGCAGCAGCACCGCCACCACCACCACAAGCACCGCCGCCACCACCACCGCCACCACCAGGTGGAGCATTGCCGCCACCGCCGCGTGCCACCTGAGGCGGTGCATGCCGGGGCAGCTCGCGCTCATCGCGCTGCATAAAACCGCCAGCGTCGCCGGCGGCAGCAGCAGCTGCAGCTGCAGCGGCGCTGTAGTCAAAGGCGAGCATTGAATGAGCTGGCGCCGGATTGGGATGCATGGCCAGACGTTTGCTAGGCGGCGCATAGGATGCACCGGCTGCCATATAATCACTCCACTCCTGCAGGCCATTGTGTGCGGCACTGTTGTGCCCCTGCTCCATCATTGAGTCTGAGGAGCGACGCTTGAACAGGGCTCCGCCATTGCCATTCGATGGCGCCTCCAGCTGCACAAAGATGTCGGCGAACTCGGCGCTGTGGGGCTGCAGTTCCATGACAGCCTGCTCATTGCTGGTGACATATTGCAGCGCCGACTGGTTTGTGGCACGCGACAGGGCGAGTATCTCACGTTGCATGAGCGTCACGCTATTCTTGAGCAGCGGCATCACATACGGACGCAAGGGCAAATTGATGGCCTCCTGCAGCGCCAGACGGAATTCCTCGAGGGAGATGGAACTGCTGCACAGGGAGAGGATTAGAGCACGCACCCTATCGCTCACTTCTGGCTGCCCCAGTTCCTGGGCGAATTGCAACAGCGAACCCAAGAATTTTCTCAGTTTGCCCAGCAGACGCGCCTGCTCCACATGTGCAGCGGCTGCGGCGGCGGCGGCAGCAGCGGCCGCCAAAGTTGCAGCATGTTGTTGCTGGGCGGCCGCTGGCGTTGGCGATGTTGCATTGCTGCCATTGATAACGGGCGAGGCACTCGCATTGCGTTGTGGTCGCTGCTGCTGTTGCTGCTGCTGCTGCTGCTGTTGATGGTGATGTGGCAGCGATGTTGGCGGCGAGTGCGGTGAACGTGGTGCAGCAACCAAATTGCGTGCCAGCTCTGGCGGTGAGTCCGGCGGTGTGCGGCACAGTCTATCTCGCTCTCGCTCGCGCTCTCTCTCTCGACAGCCATTGCTGGTGGTGTCTTTGCTGCTGGAGGAGGAGGAGGAGCTGGAGTTGGTGGATGAGTTGTTGGAACACTTGTCGCCGTTGCTGCTGCTGCTGTTGCTGCTGCAGTTGCTGCTGCTGCTGTTCGCTGTGTTAACGAAAAGGAAGCTCGTTAGTTAGTTAGTTCACAATAAACAAGAGACGGCGATACTAAGAAAGAGAGAGAGGGGGAGAAAGAACAAGTGAAAAGGACAAGCTTAGACAGGATGTGCAGGCGAAGCGCATTACAAATGCATTAGTAACTGCTTGCCACATCAGCCATGCCACAATTACTATACTATATAGCATGCATGTATCTATATTTATACATAGTATATATATATATATATATGTATTTCTGTAGTGACCACAACAAGCTACAGCACTTGTCCGCCTCAGCCGCCGTTGGGGCATTAACAAATTTGTTTGAACATGGGAAATAAATTAGCAAACATTTTTGGCTGCCAGTTGCCATGCAACAACAACAACCAACTGGTTGGCTAACAACGCACCCAAAAGACCAGCCAAGCAAAGCAATTCAGCCGCCTGACGCACTAATTGCAGCACCAAGCGCCAGGGGGCATGGGCCATGTGGCATGGGGCATGGGGCAAGGGGTTTTTTGGGGTTAGGGGTTTTTGGGCGCAACGTGCCCGCTGCCTGACGTTGGGCTCTGATCCTGCTGCCAAAAGCGCCACACTCGACAGTAGCTCAAAAATGAAAAGCTTAACGGAAAAGCCGCAACGCGCAGATGGACGGGACTCAACAGTGATGCTGCCTGGATGGATAAAGGGCACAGTGCGGATGGTTAATCCACAGCTGTCAGGCGACAGATGAAAAAGGAAATGTTTTCGAACTGCTGGCAAATGTGTTGAAAAGAAAGAGTTGAAAACATCAAATTTCCCTAGAATTTTAAAGCTGATTTTATTGTTGCAGCTTTGAATTAAATTTAAGCAAATAATTTTAATTTATTTTTAATTGGAAATATTGTTAAAATACTACCAAAGTTTGTTTAACAGTTTGCTTAAATATGTTTTGTGTGTTTTTTATATTTACAGACTTAAACTTGTCTTTTATAGTAATTTTCTTGGAATTTGGAATTTATCTTTAGCAATATTTAAATATTATATTTAAAAAATTTCTAATTTTGTTAAGTTTTGCAAAATGTAAAATGTTCTCAATTGAAATTTGGTTAGCAAATATTTTTGTCGCCTGTTTCGCATTGGAGACCAAGCCACACACAAAACTTTGTTTGCCCAAGCTAATGGAAATTGTATATGTATGTGTGTGTTTGTGAGTGTGTGTGTGTGGGTAAATGCGTTGGCTGCTTTATGGGGTTGGTGATGGGGAGTGCAAATGTTGCCACTGCTGCTGACGATGACGATGTCGACGTTGAAGGCAGCCAGTCGATGTTGCTGCCGCTGCTGCTGCTGCTGCTGTGGCTGCTGCACAGTTTGCTTTTGTGATAATGATTGTGGATACAGCTGCAACTGGCTGTGTTTTCACAGCCATTCAGGCACGCCAATCGAAGGGACACAAACACACACACACCCACACACACACATTCGCACAGCCCCACACACACACAAGATGTGTATGTAGAGCATTCAGAGTGCGAGTTGGACGCATCACTCAACTGAGTTGGCGGCGGCTTATCAAACGCCAAACATAGACAATGATGGATCACATGATGCCGCCGCCGAGCTCTGTAATTGGCTGTTATGCAAAAAAAAATAAAAAAAAAAAATTAAAAAGAAAAAAAAAAACAGCAAAACAGATGAGAATAAATAAAGGAGAACCAAGTGTCGCCCACTCTATGTATCTATATATCTACATCTATATCTGTATCTAGATGTAGATGTATCTGTATCTGTAGTTGTATCCATCTATTCAAGCTGAGCTCAGTTTCTAACTGGCTGGTGTACAATTGTAAAATATTGCACTTGGCTGAGGCTTAAAAGTTTTGTGTCGGACCCACAAAAACCGCAACTGACCCAAAGTTCTGCCCCCCAAGAGTGATAGGGGGAGGGAGGAGTTTGAGAGGTGGTTGGTCACCAGCTAACCAGCTGTGACTGGATACGAAAAATGTTTCGTCCACGAAAAACTATTTACGAAAATTTTGTGTTGACAATTCACATATTTTCTAAAACATAATGTTGGCAATTTTCTGAGTCTGTTAGTGTGTGTGTGTGTGTGCGGGGTAGGGGGCGTGGCAATGCGGCATTGTGGGAGACTCAACGGCTGGCGCAACATCAACATCATGAGTGAGCTTCAAAAGCAGCAGCAGCAGCAGCAACCATCGATTTAAGGTTACGTATACGCAGCATGGGCCAGTGCGCAGTCTTTGTGTGTGTGTGTGTGTGTGGGTGTGTGTGAGTGTGTATCTATGTGCGGGCAACAGAATTTGCACAGCTGCGTCCCATAGATTGCAGTCGAGCGCACAAAACGAAACGTTGGCAAGTTTAGTTTGTGTTGTTGCTGCTGCTATTGTTGTTGTTGCTGTTGTTGCTGTTATTGCTGTTGTTGCTGTTGATGTTGCTGCTGTTGCTGGCATAGTCATTTGGGAAAACAATCATTTTGGCAAATATTCATCATGTGCTGTTTGTGATTATCATCATCAGCAGGCGGCCATAATGAAGTTGCTACTGCTCTTCTTGCTGCTGTTGCTGTTGCTGTTGTTGCTGTTGCCGTTGTGGGCGTCTCTGCAACACACAGCAAACATTTGTTAAACAAACTTGTATATTTTTTTTTCGTTCTGGTTTTATGTTTTTTTTTTCTTTTTTTTTTGAAGAGCTTCCAGTTTTGAATGCTAATTAGAGAGCATCATTCTATGGAATTTAAGCGCCTTAAATGCAGAGCACAAACACACACTAGGGGGGGGGCCTGGGAATTGACACAGGTACGCACACAGCAGCAACACGACCACAGCAACTATATCAGCAGCAGCAACAACAACAGCAGCAACAGCAGCAGCAGCGGGAAACAGCAGCAGCAATCAAAGCAAAGCACACTCAATTCACCAGCCCCCAAAAGCGGGCTACGCTTTTTTGCCTATATGCGGGCTGTGGCAGTTGCTGATTTTGCCACTGCTGCCACTGCCACTGCCACTGCTACTGCTGCTGCTGTTGCTGCTGCTGATGCTGCTGTTGCTGCTGCTGATGATGTTGCTGCTGGGAACGCCAACAGCGGCTGTTATTTTTTGGGCTAACCTCCGAAATGGCACAGAAAAAAATCGAGAGGCAGATAGCAACTGGGAGATGAAAATGGAAAAACCTTGTGGCCATCGGATGCCGCACACACAAAATTTAACTGTGGGCTGTGGTTCCACCGAACAGTTGAAACCCACAAAATAAGTTGTTAAACTACAACAAGCAGCAAAAAGCAGCTGCTGTAAGCGATTGCAAAATCGGAGCACATTATTAAATACTATATAGATATATATAGATTGAATTTATTAGTCGATTAAATATGGTTACTAATAACTGCAGCAAATCAGTTTTTATTTATGATTGAGTAAAATTTATAATTATTAGTTAATAAGTTTTAATTGTTAAGAAAAGATTAAATCTTACAACAAAAAAAAAATAGAGTATATTAAAATTTAATGAAAAATGAATTCTTAATTTAATAATCTATTTAGCTTCCATCAGCATAATTTTAATAAAGATTTGACATTTAAAAAGGGGAAATCAATTAAATATTAGATTTGTCTAACATATATTTTAAATCAATAATAAATTTAACATTTCAACAAAAAAAAATGAAATTGTTAAATTGAAAATGAATATAAATATAAAAATTTATACTTTATTGCTTAAACAAGAGTGATTAAAAATCATTGGAAAAACTAATATTCTTGGAATTCTATCTCCCTCTCCTTCTCTATCTCTCCCTCACTATCTCTCCCTCTCTCTCTCCCTTTCCCTCTCTCTCTCTTTCTCACCCTTTCCCTCCCTCTCCCTTTCTCTTTCGCCCTAAATGGCTTGGTCTGTTAAGTTGCTTTTTGTTTCTGGTAAGGACCCATTCACACCTACACACGCACACACGCACACACACAGCTGCTGGCGTTCACACCATCAATCGTGGTGCCTGTCGCCTGGTTGCACTTGACGCTGAATATGCCACATCCCAAACCCAGTCGCAGCTCGCCAAGCTCCAATTAAACGCCTTAATGTGTATGCCCTGCCCATTTGGATTGCCATTCAAAAACACATTCCCCCGACATTGTTGTTGCCCCTGCCACACATTCGTGTGTGTTGTTGTCCACACACTTGCCACTCACCTTTGAGCCGTCGACTAATTGCAGCCGCAGTTGCTGCTGTGTTTGCCGCTGCCGCCGCCGCTGCTGCCGCTGCTGCTGCTGATGAGGCCGCTGATGAGGCTGACGCGGATGTGGCAGCTGTTGATGTGGCAACTGCGACCGCTGCCGCTGCTGCGGCTGCCGCGTCATATGCGTCCTTGTCGGTAATCTCCTCCTTAATTATCGCTTTTCCATCGAGCGCCATCTGGAAATAGTAGTCGCAAATTAGTTGGAGAAATTTAAACAACCTAACTGTTGTTGTTGTTGTTGATGTTGGCCCCACCCACAAAAGTAACAATAGCAACAACAACAACAACAATCGCGACTGTAAGCCCCACAACAATTTGTAATTATAAGCCAGGCTGCACAACCTGTACAGGTTCCCATGCGTTCAACGAAAACATCAAGTGACAAAGTTCTCACATTATGATTTCAAATTATTTGATTTCAATTTGATTAAATTGTTCTCTGACATGCAAATTGGGCGCACCGGAACCTTGAGTTCCTTGTTGTGTCTGTCTGTCTGAGTTCCGACATTTGCCGCACGATTCTTTCGTTATGTGAGGCCAAGTGGGATTTTTGGGGCCTGGGACGGAGCCTCTTTAGGGGCAGCTGTAGTCCACAGGGTGACACAGTTTTATAATTTTTATTATAAAAATAGAACACAAACTAGCCGAACTACCACAATATCAAGGAATAAAATTTATGATATTTACGACATACGATCGGGAGTTGGTCCTGTAAATGAGAGAATAGTTATGGGAACCTACTCTCGAGATAAGGAATTTCTTGCAATACAATAAATATTTAAATAAATTAATATGATTCAAAACAACTTGTTTCTCTTGCACTAGAAAGATACAAATTCCTTGGCCAATAAGAAATTGAATTAAAGGAGACACCTATTTCCGAGACACCTATTTCCGAGACACTTATTTCCGAGACACCTTTTTCCGAGACACCCATTTACGGTTGGACTGTCTGGTTTTTCACTGCATTTCACCGAACACAGAAAACAAGCACACACACAATCAAGCAGATATTTTTAACACAACTGGCCAGAAAAACATTCAACTGCCACTTACCACCCATTTAAGCACAGCCCCACCCCCCTAAGCACAACTGCTGCCGCTGCTGCTGCTGCTGCTACCCCCAACAGGGCATTTCCATTCACCCTTTTGGCACGCACTTGTTCATGTTCATGTCCGGTCAGCGTGGCATGGGAAAATTTGTTGATTTTTATCACTAAAATATGTAAATACCTGGGCGAGCTGTGGGAGTTTGTGCAGCTTGTCGGCTGCATAAACAAAAGCGTAAAAGAACACACAAAAAAAATAGAAAGAAAAATAAAAAAGAAAACAACATAAAGGAAGAAATCTGCTCATTTTCATTCATGTTTTCGATCAATCTCCGATGTGCCCCCCGCAACGCCCCCTTTCAATTTGATTGCTTGAGGTGTAAAAACAGTTTTTTTTTTTTTTTTGGCGCAATGTTTAAAGTCAATCGTCGCACTTGGCAATATTTACACTAGCCAAGCAGGGGGAGAACATTACAGTGAGCAGAGAGAGAGAGAGAGAGACAAACACTGAGAGAGAGAGAGAGAGAGACAGAGTAGTGAGGCAGACAGCTGTTTCGCATCAGGCAAATTACTAAAAATGCTGCAAATGAAATTCTATTAAAAACAAACACTTGACACGCAGCTGCCGTTTGCCAAAGTGCCAACAGGAGGGGGTGGGTGGGTGGTGGGAGGAGGGGGTATGGGGTATGGAGATTCTACTAATGACGGATCCAGCCGGCATATGGCGTCTATAACACTTGTCAACTGGCAGCCAGCAGGCAGCCAGAAACTAACAAAGCGAAACATGCGTGACAAGCGGCAACAACAAGTGTTTTGTGTGTGTGCCTCTGCCTCTGCCCTGTGTGTGTGTGTGTGTGTGGGTGTGCGCCAGGTGAGTGTGGGTGGGATGGTGCTACATTTTTGGTCTGACTCACTTAATAGCTTAGCTTGGCTGGCAGCTGCTGCTGAGCAAAGGCACAGCAACAACAACAACAACAGCAGCAGCAGCAACAACAACAACAACAACAACAACAGCAGCAACAACAACAACAGCAGCAGCAGCAGCAACAACAGCAGCAGCAGCAGCAGCAGCAGGCTATGACGAATGAATCAAATGTCAGCAACAGCAGCAGAAGCAGCAGCAGCAGCCGTGTTTTCCTCCTCCCCCCCTCCACCCCCCCGCTTGTCGTCGCTCAAGCAGCTGTCGCCTGTCGGCGCCAGCAGGCGTCTAAGGCTTCAACTTGAGTTACTTTTGCCCTCTTCCCACCCCCCATCGCTCGCCCCACCCCCGCCCACAACACGCCCAACACCCAGCTGCCCAGGCAGGCACTTCAAAGCGCCTTCGGTTTCAGCCAAAATGGAAAATGTCGCCCGCAGAACTTTTGCCACAAAACTTGAGAGGAGCGGGAGGAGGGGGTGGGGGGAGGTGCTGCGGGTGGCTTAGTCTCGTTGGCAACGGCTGCTGGTAAAATTGGCTAAAAGAAAAAGTAATTATTTAAACGTGGTGCGCACGGGGGCGTGGCAACTATTAGGCCAGCAATGACAAATTAAAAGCAACAGTGGCAACAACAACAACAACAACTGCAACAACAACAACAACAACAGCAACTTGCACATAATTTTCAATTAGGCTCAACACAAATCATAAAAAATTCAACGACATTCATTTAATTCGTGTAAAAAAGGCCAAAAGCAGCAGCGCAATAGCCATATGGCTGGCTGGACACCAAAGTATTTTATACTTTTATCCCTTTTGCTAACAAAAACACACGCACACACACACACACACACACCAACACACACCCACACACACACACACACCCACATACTTAATCGGCATCGGAGGCAGGAGCGGTTGCAGAGGCAGGGGCAACAGTTGTGGCAGAGTTAACGAAAAGGCGCGCCAACTGTAATAACAACAGCAACAAAAATAACTGTGAAGGGTTGCTGACTGTGGGCTGTGGGTATTTCTATACCCTGTATTAAATGCAAACGGGTGGTGGGGACTACAAGAAGATGTGCAAAGCAATTATTGCTGAGATCAACGAGATTCTGCCTAAATCTGGGCTAATTTTGATTATATACAGAAGAGGTACGAGGAATGTATGCCAAGTGTAGGTAGAGGGTATCTGCTAGTCTATACACCTGAGCAAACATTTTGGGCTTTGTATTTTTGAGAGTTTGGGGTTTGGGAAACGTTGGTTGAAATCACAGCACAGCTGCATGTGCTTTAGCTGTAAGCTGCCAGTTCACGTCCTCGCTACGTGTGTGTGTGTGTAAATGACAGCCGTGTGGACGAGTCCAGTTCACACACACACACATACACACACACATGTGCACACACACAGTCCGGCTTTTGTATGTGGCTCTGCGGACTGCGTCATTATGCACAAGTGGCGCCGCCCGCCAACGCCGCCTGGAAGAGATTACTGGCGACGACACCTGTGCAACAGCTACAACAACAACATCAACATTAACAACAGCAACAACAACAACACTAACAACAACAACTGCGAACGAACACATTCAGACAAAAGGAGTGATTCCAATGTGTGTGCGTGCCACACAGTAAAAACTTTTTTTGCAACTTGCTGCGTCAGCTGCTTCATTACACATGGAAGCTACAACATGCGAGTGAAATGCGCTGCAAGAGAAGTTTATGCCACACAACTATTAACAAACTAAATAATTGCCTATCAATATTTAAATAAGAAAATTAACTAAAGTGCGTTTAAGTCAATTTCAATGATTTAGTTTAAACAAAACAAATCGGTTTCGATTAAAGATTAGATTATTAATGAGGAAAACTAGCTGAAAATGTCATCGCTTTCCCAGCAAAATTATTAAGAAATATTTAAAAAATATTATTAACGTATTTAATTTGAATTACTTTAAAAAAAAACTGAGCTGTGGAATTTAAAATTATATACAAAAATATTAATTACAATACTAGATTTATTCAACTTTATTATAAATCAGAAAACTATGTTGCAACTGCAACGCATATTTAAATAAATTAATTCCTGGCATTAATTTATTTACTTGATTAATGAAATCAGTTGGCATAATTAATGTGGCATTTGATGCGACATTAAATGATTAACATATGCAACAAAAGCTTAATTTATTTAAAGTTAATTTGAAGGTTTTTCAAGTAACCCTCGCTAGTTGCTGCTGTTTGCCCACAACAACGTGTGTGTGTGTTTGTGTGTGTGTGTGTTTGTGGCACTGCAACGTGCCGCAGCATCGACGTCATTTTAAATTACACATCAGACAAACACACACAGTCAGCAACAGCAACAGCAGCAGCAGCAGCAACAGCAACAAAAGCAGCAGCAACAACAAAAGCAGCAGCAGCAGCAGAAGTAGCAGCAGCAGCAGAAGCAGCAACAACAACAAAAGCAGCAGCAATAATTTTGCACTAGTCACCACACGTGTGTCTGTTGCCTCTTCTGCTAACTTCCTTTCCCTCTGGCGCTTTCTGTGTGCCTGTGTGTGGCAGGCATAATAAGATAATGGCGTGTCACAGCGACCAACAACAGAACAGCAACAACAATGACAATAGCAGCAACAGCAACAACAGCAACAATAGCAACAACAAGAGCAGCAGCAGCAGGAAAAACCGTTGAGCGAGTGTCGCGCTTAATCGGCTTTATGGTCTGTTTTATTTCCGATATGAACTGTTTTATGTCCCGCCATTGGCCATTAACTGGCCAGTCCAATCCAGTCCAGTCTGGGCCAGTCCAGTTGGAGTTGCAGTTGCAGTTGTAATTGTGAGTGGCTGCAGCTGCAGCTAGAACATTTGGCAGCCACAGAATGCGACTGTTTGCCACATGTTGCCAGCCAGCATTTCAATTATGCAGCTGTTGCTGCTACTCCTGCTGCTGCGTCTGTGGCTGCCACTGCTGTTGCTGCAAATGCAATTTTCAAATGTAACGAGGTCCCGTTGCTGGACAATTGAAGATTTTCCAGCTGCTTTTGGCTGTTTATTGTTGTTGCTGTCGTTGTTGTTGCTGTTGTTGTTATTGTGATTGTCTGATTGGAAAATCGTTTTCAGTTAGTGAGCTACACGCAGCACGTGCCACATTCGTTGTTGCTGTTGCCGTTGCTCGCTGAATGCCTGCAGCCAGTTGCTGTTGCTGCTGCTGTTGTTGATTGCTTGTGCAGCCAAGTTGTCTGCAACAGTCGTGAGGCGTGTAGGTGAAACCTGCGGCAGGGGGAAGGCAACACATGTTGGCACGTGCCATTGAGGCTGACGTTGCTGTCTTGGCCAGGGCTGCACTCGACAGTTGTTGCTGCTGCTGCTGCTGCTTTGGCCGATTGTTGCTGCCGTTTTTCAATTAAAAAATTGCAACTGACAGCAGCAACTGCAACGGCTGCAGCTGCTGCTGCTGCTGTTGCTGACGCAGCACCTGTGAAATGTGCTCTGCTTCTTTCAAATTCTGCAAATGCAAAAATCAATGCAACAGCGACAGCAACAGCAACACATGCCAGCAACAGCAACAGCAATGCCAGCAACTTTTGCGGCAGTAACAGCAAAAATCTGTTGCCGGCACTTGAGCTGCAGCTCGAACAACTGTGCCATGACAAGTTACAAGACGCAAGCATTGAAAGAGAGGGGTAGACCGAAAGATAGAGAGAGAGAGAGAGAGTGAGAGAGAGGGGGGGAGGCAGTTATACTTAAACTGGCAGCTGTTGCCACTTGGCGGGCGCAGTTTTTCAGTTGCTGCTGTTGCTGCTGTTGCTGCTGTTGTTGCTGTTGTTGCTCCCTTGTACTGTGTCCGTTGCCTGGCAGCATCTGCGTTTCATCTGGCGCAAGAAATATTGCGGCAGCTGCGACGTTGTCGTCGTCGTTGGCCGACGCCCCTTCTCTACCAATGTGTGTGTATGTGTGTGTGTGTGTGTTGGGGTGTATGTGTGACAAGGTCAGCGTGTCTGGAAATTGAGGCAGTTGCTGCTGCAAATTCAATTCAAATGTTTTTGGCCCAAAGCAGCAGCAGACAATTTGGGCGCTTGCCAAGCGGCAAAGAAGCAGAGTCGAAGCAGAAGAAGAAGAAGAGGCACAAGGGTAAGGGTATTCAGAGTGGCATAAGGGTATAAAAGGCCACACTGATGCTGTGTATCTGCGCTGGACATGCCGTTAGTCGTGGCTGTTTTATATTTTTATTTATTTTTTCTTCTATTTTCATTTTTTTCTTTATTTTTTGTCGACAATGTTTAAAACATAAGAGGCGTCAGTTGAGGCTAAAGGATTGCTGGTTAGTTGCGTGGGCGGTCCTGGATGGAAGGAGGAGGAAGGAGGAAGGAGGAAGGAGGAAGGAGAAGTGGTGCTGGCTCAATGAAGAGTATGTTGAAAGTGGCAGGCAACATTATGAAGAAGATGAATGAAATGTGCACTTAGTTTAGCACTCTTCTACATCTGTTGAGAGAATGACACAAAATGGACAACATGACGCATTCCACAGCTGCACATCTTCGTCATCTTCATCTGAGCTTCATCTTTTGGTTAGCACAGTGTGTGTGTTTGGCAAATGTTTAACTGTCTGAACTGAATGGATACATTTAACAAAGAGAACCCATTAAATGCTGTGTTAGATCTTTAAATGAACTGAATAAAAACGATAGATAAAAAAGAAAGAAGTTACATTAACTAGTTTATGATAAGTCATGCAAATTAACTCTTATCCTATTCAAGTACCACTAACTGGCCTACTGCTAACACTTATCAGTCGGATACGTTAGTATTTTATAGTTTCCTAAAATCGACCCTGAACCCCTGTCATTCAGTGGAAGGAAAACTTAAACAACTCATCATTTGACTGTCGGCAGCTGTTTAGTTGTTTATTTATAGATGCTTTATTTGAATAGAATGTCAGATACATTTGTACATTGTTTTCCATGGAATTAACTATCTATCTATCTATTAACTACCTTCAACTTATTCGCTTACAGAATAAGTGCTCAAAGAACTCCTCATTGAAAATAGTTGCGTTATCAGTTGCAATCTTTGCTTAGAAGGTTTACTAAAAAATAACCCCTCAATTTTCTCCTTAGTTACAATCCTTACAACCGGAAGTCCTTTGAGCTGCTCTTAAGTATTTAAATGCTTGTTATTTAATAGCAACTTTGTTTACTTAATTTATTCTCCTGAACAAGTTGTTTTTATATTTAAGACTCTTTAGTCACCTTTTGGTTGTGGCAAATTGAGACTGAATTGCGAAATAATTTCAAACTTTTTCTATGACATTTTGTGGCCCGAAAGCAAACAATTGTGGTTGGCTTCTGTTCGTGCCTCGGCTTTGCGCATTTTTAATAAGCTGCCACTTGCAGCATACGCAACAAAAAAAAATATATATATATATATATAAATACAGAGGCTAGAAGCAGGTTCAGGTTGCACGAACCGGCAAAAAATAAAAACCCAAAATATTTGTTTTTGACTTTTTCGATTAAGCACACATACATATTTGTGTGTGTGTTTGTGTGTGTGTGTGTGTGTGGCTGGGTGTTAGTTGTTGTGCTGTGCGTGACATATTTTGGCGCTTTGTTTGGCTTTGTGCTTTGAGCAGAGCTGCCAACTGAAAACTGGGTAGTTGTTTGCCGCAATTGTGTGTTGTTTGTTTGTTTGCAGCTAATAAGTAAATTGACTTATTTCCGGTCGCCATTTGTCGTCGTGATGTTGTCTCAGCTGTTTTGGCCGCCAAACAAAATGGCGTCTCATTAGTCAATGTCGCTGGGGCGCCACATCGCCTTCTTCGTGTGGGCGTGTCGCTTAATTGCCAAGGTGTGAAAATGCCGTCGACAACTTTATATCCTTGCTGGCTTGGCTGGATGGGGTGTGGGTTGTCTGGGCCAAGTTTGCAGCGCTAATGATTGATTGTGCGCTTGATGGATGGCTGGGCAGGGATTTTTTTTCTTCTTTTTTTGTTGTGCTATTGGCACAGAGCCACATGCCACGTATTGCTTGCCACATGTGACACGCGGCGCTAAGAAGCAGCAGCAGCATTAAAAAATAAATAGCAACAGCTGCACTTGTCATGTGCATTTCAGCTGGCTAAAAGCGACTACCAACTGTCGGCTATTACCTTAATCACTTTGCCCTTTTCACTGCGCACTGACAATTTGAATCAGTGAATTCGCTCCCAGCTAATCATCCCGTCAATACAGCAATTTAGCAGTCAAACAATCCGCCCATCCACTCCATTATTCAATATGAAAATTGCCAGCCTGTCTTCCTATCTGTCTATTGGTTACCCCAAAGGTTCCCAGCGCTGATTTCAGCTGCAGTCAGTCGGCCCAGTTGCTCCATCGAACTGGCTAATTGGAGCACTCCTTCGGCCAAGGCTAATTGCGAGCACTTTGTTGGCTTAATTTATTGGCAGCAGCGTTTTATTTTCTGTTGTTTAAACAACTGCACGCTGTTCAAATAGATAACGCATCCCAATGCCAAGCAAATATTTTTATACTCTCTTTCCGAATCTTAACCAAAAATATTGCAAAGTTTACTAAAATATTACTTGAGAAATTTATTTCTAAATAGACACAAATTTTTAGTATCGAATAGTATTATTTTTTATATAATTTAAGGTTTTTGCTAAATTTACTAAAATATTATTTGAGAAATTTATTTCTAAATATACACAAATATTTAGTACCGAATACTATTATTTTTTTACAGCTTTTTGGAGTGTACAAAAATAAAGAAACCCTTAAATCAAACACTAATTTTTATATTCTACTAAATTGAAAATATATATTAATATATTTAAATTTAATTTTCTAGATTTACAAGCACCAAAAACATTATAAAGAAAACTTTAAGAATTTCTGCTAAATAATGTCTGATAAATAAATTATGAATTGTGATTACCATGAAAAATTACCTTTTGGCATGTGTCGAAACGAATGCAATTTATGGCCAATTATAAAGCTCATTATTTAATGGACTCGTTTTAATAAATATAATTTTATTCAACGAAACAACTTTTTGGAATATATACGTTAAAATAACTCAATGGAGAGCGCATCAGTTATTAACATACCCTGTCTGCCGAAGGGTATGATGAGCAGAGCCCTTTGCTGAGCCCGCAAGCTGTTAAAATGTTTACGCAGGTGTTGCGGCAATGACAGACATACAGACAGAGAGACAGACAGACAGGCAGACAGACGGACGGGCACTGAAGGCAGCAAAAAACCAATCGACAGGCAGACGATTCAGGCCAAAAAGGCAAAGCGGCAGCTGTTTCAACCGCGCCAGCTACGCTCTCTCGCTCGCACTCACTACCTGTCTGACACACAGGCACACACTTGAAAACACACTCGCACTCACACACACACATACACTTCCGCGGTGTGCACAAGTGCAGATCGTTTTGCAGCTGCCGCCCAGTCAAGGCCAGGCTGAATCGCGCAGAGCCAGGTGTTTTGGCCAATGAGTCATTCGAGCAGCAGCAGCAGCTGCCAATGCAGATGGCCCAGCTGTGCCTGAAATGCCAAAATTGGTTGGAAACCACCGCTCTTAAATTGGACATAAACATTTGGCCAGCTGCAATCTGACACTTTTTCTGTTTTGGCCTGATCCCTGGCACGTGTGAGCTGAACTTCATCGATTTAATGGCTTTTAGTTCAACTGAGAACACAACGGGAATGGAAACTTCGATTGTTCTGCTTTTTTAACAGTTAACAGCTTGAAAGTCTAGCGAGGCTTATCTTAGATATATGAGCATAAACAATTTTAGCTTTCAAATTATTGTTAATAGCTTGTTAAATTTTTGACTGTTATTCTTTAAAGATTTAGTGAAAATATAGATATCAAAAATCTTGAATAGAAGCCTTTTCAGTTTTAAAATGTATCTTTTACACAAATAAAAGCTAAGAAATATTGTATTCTGTATTATCAAATCTAAAAGAATTTAAATTTGCTCTTTGCGATTTCAAATATTTATTCTTAAGAACTGCTATCTTAAGTCTGTCTTGAATATTCTGTCTTGAATTGTGGCTGACGCAATATTTAAGTGGACTCGTTTGAAACCACTTTAGTTATTGATACGCTGACAAGATGCAGATACATTCCAATGTCAAATGGGATACTTCCCAACTTCCCCCTTTTCTAACTATGGATTGCTGAACATTCCATGGATTTATAATTATATCCCATTCACAATTATATTATGAGTTGCTATATATTTAATTGAGCTGCTGCTGCTGCTGCTGTTGTTGTCATATTTCGTTTTGGTAGAAGTTTTGGACTTTGGCTGCTGATATAGTGGTGCTTTAGGGAGCAGAAGGCGGCTTTTGGGAATGGCAGCCAGCTGCAATTATTTGCAGTTGAGATTCGCCGTCCAAGGCCATCAGAAACAGACGGCGGCCAAAGTCATTGGCTGCCAGCCACTTCCGCATACTCCGACAACACTATCCACACACACACACACACACACACACACTCATACACGTGACAGAGAGGAAAAGCTGAAAATGGTAGCGTGGAGGGCGATAAAAATACTCGTAATTTATAATTTTTCGCACGTGAAACTGACAAAACGATTTCGCAGCGAGTTATTTTGCCTTTTCCACGGGGCAATGCAAAAATGCGAAGCACTTGACTTGTTCTGCTACCAACTTTGTGTAGCTCTGTGTTTTGGGCCAAACATTTGCGCAAATAAAAAACAGATGCGTCTTATTTGAGATATTTTTAAAGAGCAAAACGCGCAGCTGCCCAGATTCGAGTTATATATATATCCATATATACATATATATATATTTATATATATCTATCTACAATTTGAGAGCGTATTGCCTGGGACAGCTGGCGCTATCTTGGATTGGACAATCAACATGTGTTGCTCTCGATTGGATGAGCGCAGGAGAGGGGAGATGACAAACACACAAACACACACATTTAACAGATGCGCATCTTTTAGATACTTTGCATGTGGCTCATTGACTTACCATTTTGGCTGCCTTCGACTTCCGTTTTATTTGTATTTAATTTTTGGTAATTCTTTATAATATACGTTTGCTTTGGTATTTATTGTTATTGTTGTTGTTGCTGGCCGCACTTAAATGGTTTGTTGTTGCATTGTTTGCGTATCTTTGAGATACATTTGATGCTGTTGACACCCACTAAAAAACGCGCGCGCGATTTGCCAGCTGCAATGGGCGTGTATTTCACTAGCAGCAAATGCACAGCAAATACAATAATAAACAATTCCGTGTGCCGCCAATTAATAAAACTTTTTATTTGTTGCTGTGAACGCGACGCGACGCGACTCGACGCAAACAAACAACAACAATTGTTTGGCGTAAACGAAAACGATGATGCGTCTCTTGAACCGGCATGTCGGGCCAATGCCAAACGACTGAAGCTGGATGGAATTCCGAAATTCCCAAATATCGCTCACACAATTGAGAGGAACTCTGCCTCTGCTGGCTGCTTGGCTGGCTGCTGTTGCTGCTGCTGCTGCCGCTGTTTGCTGCGTGACGTCCGCTCAGTTGAAAGTTGAATTTGTTTGTGAGCGCCGTTTCAGTTTCAATTTGCTCAGGTAGTCGTCTGTAGTCTGTCGTCGTCTGTCGTCTCGCACATGTTTCGTTTTCGTCGTGTCGTTCGTCGTCGCATCGTCGTTCGTTTCTTCGCAGCAGCGGCTTCGTGTTTTGCTTCGGTTGCGTTCGCCTGCATAATGCAAGGCGCCGGCGCAGTTGTTGTGTTCGCGTCAGAAACAGCTGTTCAGCTGCTAACGCACACACATTGGCTTATCAACAACAACAACAACAATAACAACTGCTGCGACAGACATCGGTCGCAGTCTGCAGCACTTCTTCCTCTTTAGCTTCGGCTGGCAGCAGCCGGCATTTGGCCCCGCTGGGCTATTAAAATCAGCTGCTGTCGCAGTCGCCGCAGCCTCCCTCCCTCTGCTGCTGCCGGCAGCTGAAAAAATTCCATTTTGCCAGCTTGCTTGGCAGCCGAAATTTCTCAGTGTTTGTTGTTGTTGTTGCTGCTGCTACTGCTGTTGTAGCTGTTGTTGTTGCTGCTGTTTCGTTGTATTTACGCTGAAATGTGTTTCACTTGGCATGAAATTCCAGTTGGCATTGCGTTTCCAACTGCGTGCCGATATTTAAATAAATTGCCAACCAATTGTGCACACACACACACACACACATATAGAGAGACAGATGGGGGCAACATAACATCTCACTCCCACCCCCACCCTTACTGGCAGTTGTCGTGCATTTGAAAACCATTGAAATGGCCTTATGCGCGTGTTCACACCATGTCAAATGCTTATAACCACACACACACACACACACACACACACACACACACACACTACCCTACGAGCACTCACTTTACCACCCCCGACCCCTTCGAAGCATCAACATAAGCGAGCAAATTAAAGGCGTTTTCGTATTCGGAATATAGGGGATTTGGGATTCTACTTCTTTTGCCTTTTTTCAGCTGCGATGGATTATGTGCGACATGGGAATGCGCTTACAATCACAGATGGACCAGAGCAGTGTGTGTGTGTGTGTGTATTGTAAAGGAGTGTGGTGTGCCCAGAGGGACTCTGAGGACAGTTTGGAGTAAGATAAGGATTTCGAATAAAACTGTTTACTTTCAGCTCGTTTGTCTTGCAGAAGTCTTTAGACTTTATATAAAGCAAACGATTACATTTAAAAATATTGAAGGTGAATAATTCTTGCTACAAAAAATGTTTAATAATTTAATTTAATTTAATAATTTAAAATATTTGAAACTACAATTATAATAAGAAAAAAAATGTTGCAAGTTAGGATCAATATATCAACAATAGATTAATTAATTAAAGTGCGCATAAATTATGGTTAAAGTAATCAAAGTAATCAGTAGTTTGGCTGACTAATGACTTTTCCGCATAGAACCTGTTGGCCAGTATAATAACCAAATTCGAATATCCTTTGACCAACCAGTTGTCTATCGATCAAAGTAAATTTGGCATAGTTGCTGCAACATTTCAATATCACAACAATGGCTATCAAAATTGACCATCAGAACTTGAGCACAACCAGTTTCGGCAATAAGTGGCCATTCATCTTACGGCTGCTTGGCCACAATGCTGTCCACCCCACGCACACTCACACGCACACTCTCACGCACACACATACACCACTTCTTATGGCCAGGCCACAAGCCAGTTGCAAGGAACTTGCCACAGACGAAAACCCAAGCACCCTAACCACAAACTTTGACGTAGCGCATTTGGCGAGAACGATTCATAGAGAGAGAGAGAGAGAGAGAGAGAGAGAGTGGAAGAGAGAGAGAGAGATGCTAAAATCAACGTAGCAACTGGCAACTGCTGTTACAACTGGTCTACGTCTCGGTTTCCGTCTGCGTCTACGTCTCCGTCTCCGTCTCTGATTCAGACTACGACTCCAACTCTGGCATTGCCACTCTTGGTAACAGTTGGCAGTGGCAGTGGCAGCAGCAGCAGCGACGACGTCGATGTCGGCATCAGGCGGCAAATAATGTAAAACGCCATTAGGCGAGATTTTCTCGTACAAACAACAATTGTGCATTGGTGGCACACAGCGAACACTGAACACCGACACAGCTGACGTTCCCGATGGGTGTGGATGTGTGTGTGGGTGTGGGTGTGGGTGTGGGTGTGGGTGTGTGGGTGTGAGAGTGGGTGTTAGTATGGGCGGGGCAGCTGTAGGATGAGGTGTGCCACAGCGAATTCTTTTCATTTCACCTTTGGGGTGCTTTCATTCGATGACGAAATGTGAAACCGAATATCCTAGGAAAAAATAATACTGACCAAAACTGTTGCATACATTTCTAGAATCAAATCGAGTTATTCCCAAATAAATCAAAACTTTTATGAAATGACATAGATTTTGAAATTCAACTTAGTTTTGAGAAAGTTATGATCTTGAATTTGACAATTTGAATATTAAATTATTCTTTGAAAGTGGCTCAAGCTAATTTAAAGAAATGAGGGAACCTTTTAACTTACCTCGGGAAAATCAATAATTGCCAAGATCAGTTAGTTGAATCGATAAATATAGCATTCAATGCAAGTGTATAAAATCTTCGACTTGACTTCATTTTTTCCCTTGAGCATTTTGCACAAGCTGTGTCAAGAGCGAGCAGGAGGGGGCTGGGGTGGTTCGGTTTCAAGCTGCCAAACGAAAACAATTTGGGCAGCAAGTGGCAACATTTGTTGCTGCCGCTGTTGCCGATGTTGCCGCTGCGACAAATTGAATGAAATCACGGCAATTTGGCTGCCATACAAACAAAACGCCACAGCTGTGACCAGGCCAAATAAAACATAGCAGAGGAGTGGGAAAGAGAGAAAGAGACAGAGAGAGAGAAAGGGAGAGAGAGTAGAAAAGAGAGAGCCATGTGAGAATTGAGAGCTGCCCAGTTGATGCATAATTGAATTATTAATTTTTATTTTAAATCACAATATATGAAAGTGGCTGTTGAAGTTATCTTTTTTTTTTTTGCTGTTGTTGCAACAACAAGCCCCTCAGCCGCAGCATGCTCGTATTTATCTGACTGCGGCGTGTATCGTGACGATAAAGAAGTTGTTTACTCAGCAGCAATGCGAACTCGGGGGCTCGAGCAGAAAAATAAAAACCCACCCCTTCGCGCAACACACAACCAGCCACCAAATCGCCACCCACTCGCTGGGTGCGACCCCCTTTTAGGGCAGCAGGTCAAAATGAAGCTGTTTCCCCGAGTGTGTTTATGTGAGTGTGTGTTTGTTTGTGTGTGTGTGTGTGTGTTTGTGATGCGGCATTGACTGACTTTTGATAATAAGCTGGCTGGCTGGCTGGCTGGCTGGGTGGGTGGCTGGGTGGCAGTGGGAATGCGGCAACTGGCAACTGAGTGCGAGCAGATAACGCTTCTTCCACATGCCCCTGCCAAGGGACGTTCTGAATGATAAGCGGCGGGCGTCAATTTGTTTATGGCCACAAGCTCAAATTCTATCTTACACACACACACCCACACAAACACACACACATACACACACACATACACATATATAAAACGAAGGAATGTTTAGTCATCGTTTGCTCGGCTTCCACCTGTGGCATCACAAAAATAGTTGGTCATCGTCATCGTTGAGGCTGATTACGTCAAGAGGAATTGGATTTAGCCAGAAATGGAATTTGACATTTGTTACCACTTACATATAAATATCAGATCGATAAGACCCCAAAAACATGTGTGGCATTTGTATTAACGATTCCGCTCAATAATTTTGTAGGTATTTTGTATAAGAAACAAAACTCTGCTCGAAACAAAACAAAACTCGGCTGGTGCACAATGATCTAATGGCAGTAAACATGAATTTTTATTAAATATTGTGTAGGTAACCCTAATATACAGTAATAATAAAGAGGCCAACACAAAATCAAAGAGACCGCACCTCTGCAAATCGGTTCACCTTCGATAAAGGTGCGGCAGACGCAAATTTACAACCTTCGCATGTAGGGTCCAAATTTGGCACTGACATAACTATGATATCGGGCTATAAGCTTTATGCTCTTTATCATACATGTATATTCTTATATATGTACATATATAAACCATACACACTTTTCCATTAATTTTTTAAATATTCCTGCGATAAATAAGAAGGGCCAGGGCCAATGCGACAAGTGCTCCGGCGGCTGTGCGTCTGGCTGAGTTGCACTTATCCAAAGATTGCTCTACCCAGACCATTTTCGTGCCCTGTCCCACTTCTACAAACTTTTGCTGGATCGCAGTCTTCTCCTCCTGAGACAGATGTCGCTTACGCGTCCATGCCCTAAAGATGGGAACGGGTGCAATGCCTACGTAACCGCAGAAGAAGGCGTATGTGGTGTTGTCCGTGCTGACCAGTTTGTACGTGACGGGCAGACAGGTGGTCGCTCCTCCAATGCACCACTCGAATATACCTTGCTGTGCTTGCGTGTTCCAGGCTAAGGATTTCGACTTTTTCGACGAATCCCACTTGCCATCAGAGGCATCAACGTACTCGAAATGCAGCTCAATCTTATTATCCGAACTGACCACGGCAGGAACGGAGATATTCATGCACTGCATTTCATCCAAGTTGGGAGCACGAGCCGTCTCATACCAGAATCCACCAAACTGAAAGTATGGAAAGGATAAGACCATATGCCTTCAGCTAAACACCATCTTATACTTACAGATTGCAGATCGAATTGGGTTCCTTCGTATGTTGTACAAGTATCAAACCGGGTTTGCTTGTTGTTGTCAGCTACGCTTAACGTGGAGCAGACCAGCACCACAAGCACCACTAATAAGCTTTTACTATCCATGGCTAACTAACAGAACTAAACTGACGAGTTTGTTGAGTGACCGATCGATTTTTAACGAAAACCGAACTGAAATAGTAATCTTTATTTTATTGCTGCTTATCTTTTTGGTGTGAATTTTATTTTTCCATGATTGCGTATGCCATAAAGGTGCACTGGAAGAAATATCATCATATGTTAAATTAGTTTCAATGGCAAATTTATTTTAAATTATTTATAATTAATGTTATACTTAATTATAAATATTTTTATTAATGATTTTTTTATAATTATTTTTATAAGTCATTTCAAATGCATACTGATTGCAGTCACAATTGGATTTTTTATGTGTAAACAACTTGTAAGGCTATCTAAGCTTTTCTGATATACAATTCTGTGAATTGAGATAAAAATATAATGCCTGATACACGATTGTTTCTGATTAGTTTTCTTTTTAACGTAACCCCCCCAAAGAAGTTACGTCATCAAATTAGTACTAATAATGGCAACTAGTATCAATCATCATACGAACTTTGAGTTGATGCGTAATTGCGAATTGTATTCGCTATCGCTATTTTTAATATCAATTCTAACCAAGACAGTTGTCAATAAGGGACAAAGGAAACATCTAAAATAGCAGTAAAAAATACTTTGTAGGTATATTTTTTGGAATTATTGAAATATAAAAGATTTGCTTAATAATAGAACAATATTTTCTTTTTATAATTTATCTAAATTTTGTATCTTCACAAATACTTTTTAAATATTCCTGCGATAGATAACAAGGGCCAAGGCCAATGCGACAAGTGTTCCGCCGGCGGTCCGCATTGCGGAGTTGCACTTTTCAACCGATTGCTCCACCCAGGAGATTTTTGCTTCCGGAAACAGATCGACAATCTTATTTTGAAGTAAATCCTTCTCCTCCGTCAACAGAATTCTCTTTCGTGACCAAATCATAAAGAGTGCGTCGGTGGATACCCCATCGTAGCCGCAGAAGAATGCGTAGTTGGCGCTTTCCACACTGATAAGCTTATAGGTTATGGGCCGCAGAGTAAACTCCGCCCTGTTCCACGTGAAGATACCATTTTGGGTGTTTATGTTCCAGGGAAAGGTCATCGTCTTCTTCGCGGATTCCCACTTTCCATCCGAGGAGTCAACGTACGAAATTTCAAGATCGAGATTATTCTCCGCACTGGCTTTTGCAGGAACTGAGATTTCCTTGCACTCCATGTTCACATCAGTCCCACGGCCCGCCTCATACCAAAGTCCTCCCACCTAAGAGCATAGAAAGCATATGTATTATGCATTGGGATACTCATATCTCTATACTTACAGTGTCCAGATCAACTGCAATTCCGTTGTATTTAGTACAAGAATTAAATGGACGTTTTTCTGTTGTTTCTGTGGATATTTCTGTTGTGGTTTCTGTTATTTTTTCTGTTGTTGTTTCTGTTATTTTTTCTGTTGTTGTTTCTGTTATTGTTTCTGAAGTTGTCTGCGACCACACACTGTGCATCGAGCAGACTAGCACCACCAGAACCACTAAGAAGCTTTTACAATCCATGGTAAATTTCTAGAACTAAACTATATCGATGTTATAGAGGAACTGACTGTTTTTTTCGCATGAAATCAATATAAATAATATTGTTCACTATATTGTTATCTTATTGATATATATTGATTTTTTTTGCATCGTACCGTGTGCCATAAATGTACACTGGAAGAAATATTTCGAATGATTTGGGATTTTAGTATCCTTTTAAAATCGGTTAAATGGATATAATGAACTTATTCCAAAATATAATATATTTAAGAGGAGGATATCTAAAATTAGAGCTTTCTCGACTGGAGCATTTCCATTTATTTTATTTATAAAATTTCTCAAAATTTGTATAATACAGATGTAAATAAAATGTTTCTCAGATTCATTCGATGTAACATAATATTAAGTGTATATTAAATATATATATTTTTTTTTTCAAATTTTTTAACCTATTTTAGTTTTTTTTTCTTAACTGCTACGGCAAGCTCAACTGTAATGAGTAATCAACTTGTAGATGAATAGAATCTTATCAGATATATAATTTTGTGAAATGCCATAGTGCGAGATAAGAGTTTTATAACTAATATATTAGTGCTGTCAAATTTTTTATATTTTGTAACCCAAAGCGATATTTGATGCCTGGTTGATAGAAAACGACTTAGTTTAGAGTTGATTCATATTTTGGAAGTAATTATCGTTAAAAATCGTTATCTGTATCATAAATCCTAATCATAACACTCCTTAGTAAATAAAGCGTGACAAAGACTATAAAATTGAAGATAACGGACAATAAAGGAAGAAGAGCAGAGGAGAGCTGTTAATTAATGGTTAGGACTTGTATACATAAATGATTTAAACATAAATAATAATATTATATTATTTAAAAATGTTGTCTTTTTATTTATCTTTATATAATAAATAATTTGATTTTATATATTCCTTCGGTAGATAAGAAGAGCCAAGGCGAATGCGACAAGTGCTCCGCCTGCTGTGCGTGTGGCTGAGTTGCACTTTTCCAGAGATTGCTCTACCCAGACAATATTCGTGCCCTGTCCCAGTTCGACGAACTTTCTCTGCAGGTCCATCATTTCCTCCGAAGTCAGATGTCGGTTGCGCGTCCACAGCTTAAAGCGGTCCACGAAATTAGAGCCAATGTAGCCACAGAAGAAGGCGTATGTTTCGCTATCCGTCCTGACCAGCTTGTAGGTGATGAGCTCACTGCTGCTCCCCTCAGGTTGCTTCTCAAAAATACCTATTTGGGTTTGCAGGTTCCAGGGGTAGGAGCTCGACTTCTTCGTGGACTTGTAATTGCCATCGGTGGAGTCAACGTACTCGAATTGTAACTCAATCTTTTCCTCCGTACTGACCTTGTCCTCAACTGAGATATTCGAGCACTTCATGTAGTTGAAGGGATACTGGCCCGTCTCATACCAAATGCCTCCAAGCTAAGAGCATGCAGAGAATATAAAAATGTGCTTAGGGCTAATTATCTTCTAATGCTTACAGGATCGAGGTCCAATTTGGATCCTTCATATAAACGACAATTATAAAATGGTTTCTCAGTTGTTGCTGTTGAAGTTGAAAGTGAAGTTGTTGGTGATATTTCTGTTGTTTGCTTGGTTGTGGCTTGTGTTGTCTGCGGGCAAACGCTGTGCGTGGTGCAGACCAGCACCACCAGCACCACTAATAAGCTTTTACTATCCATTGCGAGAACTATACTCTGCCGAGTTTGTTGAGCGACCGATCGATTTTGGACGAACACTGAACTGAAATAATAATTTTTATTTTATTGCTGCTTATCTTCTTGGTGTGAATTTCATTTTTCCATACTTGCGTATGCCATAAATATACACTGAAAAAAATATATCATCAAATGCCAAATTAGTTTCAATGGTAAATTTAGAAATTATTTTATCGAAATTATTTATTCTTGAAATTATTCATAATTTATGTTTTACTTAATTATAAATATTTTTATTAATGATTTCTTATAATTATTTTTTTTTAAACGTTTCAAATGACTAATTGCAGTCACAATGGGATTTTTTATGTGTAATCAACTTGTAAATCTATAGAGACTTATCTGATACACAATTCTGTGCATTCTGTGAATTGAGATAAAGGTATAATGCCTGATACACGATTGTTTCTGATTAGTTTTCTTTTTAACGTAACCCCCCAAAGTAGTTACGTCATCAGATTAGTACAAATAATGGCAACTGGTATCAATCATCATACGAACTTTGAGTTGATTCGTAATTCGCTATCGCTATTTTTAATATCAATCCTAATCAAGACAGTTGTCAATAAATAAGCATTGTCAATATATTAAATGAGATAATTTAATGGACAAAGGAAACATCTAAAATAGCAGTAAAAAATACTTTGTAGGTATATTTTTTGGAATTATTTAAATATAAAAGATTTGCTTAATAATAAAACATTGTTTTCCAAAATGTAATTTCTTTTTATAATTTATCTAAATTTTATATCTTCACAAATACTTTTTAAATATTCCTGCGATAGATAAGAAGGGCCAAGGCCAATGCGACAAGTGCTCCGCCGGCGGTCCGCATGGCGGAACACTTTTCAACGGATTGCTCCACCCAGGCGATATTTGTTTCCGGAAGTAGATTGTCAATCCCGTTTTGGAGTACCTCTTTCTCCTGCGTCGATAGACTTTGCTTTCGTGACCAAATCATAAATTTTGTGTCTGTGGATTCGCCCTCGTAGCCGCAGAAGATCGCGTAGTTGTCGCCTTTCACGCTGATAAGTTTATAGACAATGGGCACTTCCTTGTCCAACGTGATGGTACCATTTTTGGTGTCTTCATTCCAGTCAACGACCAACGTATTCCTCGCTGCCTCCCATTTTCCATTAGAGGAGTCAACGTACGAAATTTCAAGATCGAGATTATTCTCCTCACTGGCTTTTGCAGGAACTGAGATTTCCTTGCACTGCTTGTTCACATCAGTATCACGGCCCGCCTCATACCAAAGTCCTTTGACCTAAGAACAGGGAAAGCATATACCTTATGCATTGGGATACTCATGTCTCTATACTTACATTGTCCAGATTGACTGGAACTGCATTCTGTTCTCTGCACGAAAAAAGTGGAATTTCTGTTGTTTCTGTGGATATATCTGTTGTGGTTTCTGTTGGTATTTCTGTTGTAGTTGCAGATTCTGTTGTCTGCGTCCAAACACTCTGCAAGGAGCAGAATAGCACCACCAGCACCACTAATACGATTTTTCCTTCCATTGCTAATTATGAGAACTGTACTCTACCGAGTTTGCCGAGCGACTGATCAATTTTGGACGAACATTGAACTTAAATATTATTGCTGTCTGCATTGGGTCGTATCATATATTTTTATTTTTCCGGCGTATGTATTTTTCCGTATGTCATAAATGTACACTGAACAAAACATTGGTTATTAATTAAAATATGTTGGATTTTATTTATTTATTATTTAATTTTTAAATGGATTTCTGTAGCTATAATTAGTTGCTAACTATTACTTACTCTTATCAACTCTTTTAATAATATATATTTAAAAATTTGAGGTATATTCATAATTACAATTAAAATTTGTCATTTTAAAATATATATTTCTTATTTTATTTAAAGCGTATCTCAAACACTCTATAATATAATATTTTATATAAATAAATGCTTAGTTCGATTATTGTGACATTTAGAATGGAGAATGATTGCATCGTCAAATTCAACTAGAATGAGTAACAAACTTGTAAATCAATGGAATCTTATCAGATACATATAATTTTGTGAGAACAGGGCTAAGTTTAATCTAATTATTTTATTTTTAACGGTAAAATACCCTGGTATATTAAGCGATGAGGTACAGCAGAGTCGAAGTAAATAAATGATCGAAGCCAATTGATTTGTTGGCAATTGTTATCGACCATTTTATGATTTTATATTTGATTCGCGGCTTTCAATTTGAACATCAATCATAATCAAGACACTTCTTAGGAAAAAAAAATGGGAAAAGTAATTGAAATGATAAAGTCAAGTAACAATAAATACAGCTAAAATATGAGTTAACAAATCATGTGATTGGCGAAAGTATTCATTTAATTAAGTCAACGTGATCGGGTTAACTCTTTTCATAACGCACGAGCAGCGCAAATATATTTCTATGGCTCCGTCTATCTTTATGATAACAATATGATTAAGTTGAATTGCATTTGCGCTGATAGACCCCAATAGACCCCAACAAGTAGCCAATGTCCGGTGGGCGTGTGGCAGAACTCAGCGGTTGCCCCGTCCAAGAAGACGTGCAAAAATTGTCACCGTCAGCGACAGGCGGCGAGGGACCGCAGCGAAACGTAGGAAAACTTGTCGGGCCAGGACCTTTGTGCTCCTTGATGGAAACTGAATGGCGTGAATGCTTCTCTTGTTGCTGCTGCTGCTGCTCCTCCTGCTGTTGCTGCTCCTCCTTCTGCTGTTGCTGCCTTTGACGGCAGCACTGAAGTGCACACAATGCAAAGCCAGGCAGACATTCTCATCTCTTCAAGGAGCGCACAGCATTCATATTTATTCATTTAATGAGCGCCGTTGCTGTCAGATACATTTCATGTTATTCATTGTTGCATTAAATATAATTATTATTATATATATTACTTATTAACATTTCAAACTCTGAAATATCTATAGTATACCCTGTAAATTCCTTTCTCTCACCTAAGATTACCGAGAGAGAATTCTCTGAACAACTCTTGTTAAATATCCTTTCTCTGTTTGCAAGGATTGGAAAACGTTAGCAATGTTAAGAAAGCTTGTTAACTGCATATATCCGTTTAACCACAACAGCGGCTGTCACATGTTAGCCATACTCAAAAGCCGTTCACAATCGCTTGCTGCTTGGCCAAATCAACTGTCAGTCCAGGCATATTCATGTGTGTGTGTGTGTGTGTGTGTGTGTGTAGATACATTCATATGTTGCTTGCGAGAGAGGGGGGAAAAAAAACTTGTGGCAACATTAGCAACTGCAAAAACCGACAAAACTAAAATGCAAGGACAACAAAAAACGTTTAAGAAAGATGCGTTTGTGTGTGTGTGCGTGTGTGTGTGTGTGGGTTCAGCAACAGCTTGAGCTACAACAACAACAAGAAGAACAAGAACAGCAGCAGCAGCACAAGCAAAAGCAACGACAGCAGCAATGGCAAATGGCAGCAACAGCAACAGCAGCGGCAGCGGCAGGGGCAGCAAGAGTAACCGTTATTAAAGATTTTGAATACCTAATTATGAAAATGTCAGACGCAAACGTATTTTTTTTTTTTTTTTTTTTTTTGGTAAGTCAAAGCACACAGGCGAAGAGCGAGCGAGAGCAAGTGTGACTGAGAGAGAGGAGAGAGAGAGAGAAGGAGAGAAAGTTGCTGTTGTGCGGGTCGCCTGCTGCTGTTGTTGCTGCTGCTGCTGCTCCTGCTGCTGCTGCTGTTGTTGTTGCTGTTGTTGTTGTTGTGGCTTATTGTTGTTATTTTTACTATTATTGCGGCTAACAGCAGCAACAGCAAATTGTGTTTGTGTTTGTGTTTGTGTTGTGATGTGCCTGGCAGCCAAAACATTTCGCATCTCTTTTGCCTTAGCAGTTGCTGTGCGACAACAACAACAACAACAACAATAACAAAAGCAACAGCCTCAAAAGCAGCAACGGCAGCAGCAGCAGCAGCAAAATATGAAAAATTCCATTTTCATGTCACTCAATTGAATTTCCATTCAAGTTTTCTTTTATTTTTCGCTGCTGTTGTTGTTGTTGTTGTTGTTGTCTTCTTTTTTTTCTCTCTTATTTCTTTTTTGCCAGTGACTGACGACGACGGCAGCAACTGGGCCGCTCTTACGCCATTTTATATTTTTGAAACGTGTGTGAGTCATGCATGTGTGTGTGTATGTGTGTGTGTGTGTGTGTGTGTGTGCTTTGTATTTTTGGCTTTTCAGCTAAATTAATTGCCTACGGAATTGTAGTTAGTTGGCAACGTTCATTGCTGTTGCTGTTGTTGTTGGTGTTGAAAGCTCAAATACAAACACTAATATAAATACAAAATGCCAGCAACACACACACACACACTCGCACACACACACACACACATATGGGACTAGCCAACAATGGCAAGCCAAAAGTCCTTTTGCGAGAGTTTATGGCAAAAATAAATAAATTTGGGCTTATCTCAATGGCATACAAGTCATTTGCAGCTGAGATTTTTTCTACTCTAGTTTCCACTGTCGCTGCTGCTTCCTCTACTTCAGTTTTCCCACTCCGTTTTTCACAGAGGTGAATCTCATGGGGTAGGTGTGGGGCAACTGCTTGGGGAACAATTGAGGCATGTCGAAGAGATCTGTGCAACTGGACAGGGACACGAAGTCAGTTAAGTCAGAAAAGCGGAGATTAGCATTGTATTCTAGATTTTGCCTTGTGTTGATGGATTGACTAAGCAGTCAATATGTTTGTGTGTGTGCAACAACTGACTGCTGTGGCCAAAAGTGGAAACAAACACTTCTATAAGCTTATATACTTCCTGCAATTAAATGTAGATTGTGGCCACAATTCACGTATTAACTTTGTCAAAATCCAGAAACTAGTTATGATATTTGCTTTATGATACCGTCATATATATAATTCGTATCTAATCTTTATACGTTAACACTTGACTCACCCAGCATAAAATTTGATACACTCAGCAAAAAAATACCATATGAAATTTTGAAAATTTATCTAAAATTAAATTCGCAGCGAAAACTATAAAAATGTTTGTTTTAGAAATAATTTATAAATACACTCGAAAAAATAATCGTTCAATTATTAGAAATGTTTTTTGGTTTATTATTTTATATAAACGATGCTGATTGAAAGTAAATTAAATCACTGGATTTTAGAGGGAGACAACACAGCGGAGTTAAACTATAATTTTTTTAATAGTAAGGTGAGCTGACCTTGACTTTAAATTGTTTTTTTCTGAGTGTATAACATCGTACTGTGACTGACCTAACCCCAGCAGCCGCAACTTAAGACTTTTGGTCTCTTTTTAGCAGACCCAAAAACCAAAAACACTCACGAACACCCCTAACTCGTGAACAACAGACACACAGACGCCCTAATGCTGTTGTTGTTGTAGTTTTTTGTTGTTTCTCTTGTTGTTGTTGTTGTTGTGATTGTGTTTTTGCTTGTCTTTTGTTTAGCTGGTGACAGCGATGACAACTGCAGCGGCTGCTTGCAGTGCTCAGCTCGCTTTTCTTTTTGGCATTTAAGCAAATTTCAACAATTTAAATATAAATTTAACAACAAACACATAAATATAAAAAAAATTAAAAATAAAATAAAAAACGAACAGTTTACTGACCAGCCTGCTTGGCATTGGCGCCTGCTGCTGACAAGCTGACAGTCTGCACCCCAGGGCTACTCACCGCGCCCCCTCAGCACCCCCAACCAGCCCCTCTCCAACCCCCGCTGCAACCCCTCCATAGTCTGACTGTCGACGTTTGCAGTTGTCATGCTTTTTGCTTGAGTAATTAAATATAATTTTCTTTTGCGTTTTACACGGGCAACAAGCACAACAGCAACAGCAACGCCAACAACAACAACAGCAACAACAACAACACCAACAGCAACAACAACGACAACAGCAACAGTTGTTGCTGCTGCTCAGTCAGCTATCAAATGCAGTAAAGTGTGTTGTGCGGGGGGTGTTTGATTGTTGTTGCTGCTGCTGCTGCTGATGTTGCTGCTGCTGCTGCTGCTGCTGTGGCATTGGCAACAAATATAAGGCTCTAAACGGAAGCGAGTGGGGGGATTTAAGCCACATTGCGCATACGCCGTGTTCAACGAGAGTCGTCAATAAATTTTGGCAAATATTTGACAAGGTTTTTTGTCCAGTCATAAATAGTGTTGATGTGTGTGTGTGTGTGCGTGTGTGTGTGCGTGTGTGTGTGAGCTGTTGTTGCAGCTGCAGCAACAACGACAACAGTCGCATCAATTTTTTGTAACATGTTGCCAAACATGGTTAAGCCACGCCTTCCCAGCTCCACCCACACGCAGCTCCAAGCTGCCACCCACAGCTGTGGTGGCCACTTAAATGTCGTTATGTTGTCGGGTCACGCGCCACACAATTTTCCATGTCCAGGCTGGGGAGCAACAACAGCAGCAACAACAGCAACAGCAGCAACATCGGCAACAGCACGGCAGCAACTTTATTGCCGCAGCAATTATGCGTACCTAATAAAAATGTGAGTGTGTGTGAGTGTGTGTGTGTGTGTTGAGGGGGTGTGTTGAGGATGTGTGTTGGGTGTGTTGTTTGTTTCAGGAGCGTAGAAAAACATTGAAATCGACATCGACAGCTTAGCGATTTATGCGTGCGAAAATAATTAATGCGTTCATTTATTTAAAAACGTGTTACGGCATTCAAATGAGATCCCAACATGCGATTCCATATGCACAGTTAACCCATTGGTGGCAGCACTCCTTGCCGCAGATGTAACTTGCCACACACTCAACTTAAGCTACTTAAAATCTATCAGAGTTCAGATTTATTTGAAATAGCTAAAGTCACGATCTGTAAATAAATTTATTTATCTTTCTTTAAATTAAAATTCAATTTTCTACACATGACTCGACTCTAAGTGAATTTAATTCTTAAAATTAATTTTGAATTAATATTTTAAATATTCTATTTAATACTTATTTATAATTTGTTCAACTATTATTTGCAAGGGGTTAATCTGTGTGTGTGTGGAGTGTGTGTGTGCGAATCTAACGCTTTTGTCGAATTGGAAATTCATTTTGCCGCAGTGGCATCAACAGCAACGCCAGCAACAACCATCAAGCGAACAGAACAAACAACGTTGACAACAACAACAACAAAAATAAATAAATAGAAAATGCAAAAAACAGAAAAAAAAAACAGAAAAAAATCAAATATGTTAAGCGGCATTTAAGCGGAATCGTCCGCTTGTCTGCTGTCTGCTGCCTGCCTGCTGCACGAGATAATGCCCGATTCTCCTGCTGATGTGTGTCAGTGTGTGTGTGTGTGTGCGTGTGTGCGTGTGTGTGTGACAATGTGTGTTTGTATATTTTTCTAAAAATTTGCACGCATTTCATTGTTGTTTGTTTGTTTTGTTTGTTTGTCGCACATGTGTGCGGTTCCCAGCAGCAGCAGCAGGAGCAGTGGCGCCCCCAAAAAGTATGCAAAGCGAAAAAGTGGCGCACGCCACACACACACACAAGTGTTTGGGTGTGTGTGTGTGTGTGGGAAATGTAAACGGAATTGTTTTGCTTGCTCAGCATGTGAGTGTGTGGCAAAGGGATAATGACAAGCAGCCGGGACAGACCAAACACACACACTCACACAAACACACACATGCATACACACTCACACACGCCCCCTCATGCATTGGCAGGCACAAGGTGATGACGTTGACGGCGGCGCCAACGTCGACAGCGCTGCGTTGCGTGTCTTATCTACAATGCGGGAAAACACGCACGCAACTCAAGCAGCGGGTTGACAACAACAACAACAACAACAAACACAACAATAGCAACAAAAGCAGCAGCAGCAACAACAACAACAACAACTTAAAACCTGACATCCCTTCTTGGCCCGAAACTGGTTTGCGAGTTTGTTTAGTTGAAGCGCAATCACAATGGATTTGCATTGTGGTCTAATAGTGTTGGCCCATTGGCTTTGTCCTTGCCGTGTTTATATATATATATATATATATGTATATACATATATATTTGTGTGTGCGTGTGAATTTATATATGTTTGTTTGCCCTCACAAATTAACTGTTTGCTACTGGAAGCGTGCACATTCACAGTAAATGTACCTAATAGGACAGATAATACATGAATCATTGTCTATCTTTGGACTCGGACTTATCTTCGCTGATTGGCTTCACTGAACACTCAAGTGGACATTCCGGCTATCAACAACCAGTTAGCAAATGTGTTTAATTAACACAGACACACTTGAAATTAAACAATAAAAAAGGCAGACATTTTTATGACCAAAGGTAATATTTCTTCTAATCTGGATTAGAATATATATATTTATAAAGATAAGGTTAGAACCGCTTCACTTTTAGCTTAAGTTTTAGTTAAGCTAAGTTAAAAAGGCTAATCAATAGATCTAATTATATTTAATGTAACCAAGACTTTTTCGATTATTTTATTTTGGTCTCAAGGACAGCATGGCTTTTGCAGGACATAGACACTTCAGATCCTGCCGAGATGATCCTAGTGGACAGCTGATCGCTGTTCTATAACTGGGTAAGGCGTCAAATGAGCCTTGAGGAGCTAGTTCATCCAGAATGCATATGTATATTTTTATTTATGATATCAAAACTTAAAAATATAATTTGATTCTCCAATAAAATTACAAACACTTTCCAAAATGTTTTTTTTTTCCTATTTTAATAAATTTCCCAGTGGGGAGAAGCTTTACAATTATTCTTAGATGAACCCATAATCCTTGAATGCAGTTTGGTAGAGTTGGTGCTTGCGATTCAACTGATAAGAATTTGGACGACTTTGAGACTTTGTGCGCCCCTAAAAGTATGCCTCATTTTTTTCGCCTAAGGGAAATTTAGCCAATGCACCAACCTAGTTTGAGTCTCTGCTACTGGCAAATGTTATCCTAAGCTGCAAGCTGCTCTTGTACAAAGTATGTAGTGGTATATTTAATATCGTACAGTAATAAATTTAAAGCATTTTATATTCGGAAGGCCATTGAAATTTATAATTCACCACAGCTCTTAAATTTGAATTAACCTCAACATTCGTTAGTTCGCTTCAGCGAACAGCTGTTAACGTAACATTTATGTTAGCTGCGCAGCTGTTAGTCCGATGTTGATCGCTTTACAACACTGCGTTCCATCAAAATAAACGTTGAGCTTAAAAGTCAGTTATTGTTTTTAAGCAATGTTTAAATTTGCAGAACTACATTAATTTAAGTTTTCGCGACGCTTAAGTGTAATTTAAAATGCAGTATTTTAATCTCATTATTTTAATTGCACTTTATTTATGTAGTAAAATCTAATTATGTCTAAAACGACTATTAAGTAATTTGCTCAACGGGTTTTCCTTTATGTTGGCCGTGCTTGGTCCTTGGCCATCCTCTCCTCTAAGAGTGGGCGAACACTCACACTTGCCACGCCCACTACAAAAGCGTCTGCACTCGACGACAACGACGATGATGATGTGACTAATTTAATGACTATTGTTCAATGACTCAATTTAAATGTGATCAGGAATTGCGGGTCGTGTTGCTGGTAACTGGGTGTCGTGTGTGGGTATGGGATGGTATATCATTGTGATGGGTGTAGAGTAAGAGTAAAACATACATGTAGCTAACTTAGTTTACACACTAATTATCACATAGTATTCTTATTGTGTAGGCGGTTGAAAATTTGCACTGATTCGATTTGCGATTGACTTTTGCGTTTGACTTGTTGCGTTTTGGGGGGCTCAACCATAGCCCAGCAGATATTTGGGCAGATAGGTGATGGACGAGAGCAGGCTATAGCTATGAGGATGAGAATTACAGGATAATACACACATTGTGTACAGTTAATATCAGAAAACTCGTTTATTGTCAACAACTAAATTTAATTTAAATTTAACAGATTATTTACCATCAGCCAGATTAGTTTTTTTTTGCTTAAGCATAATATTTATGTTTATATTACTTTATATATATATATATTTATATTTACAAATTGTGTTGTGATCATGACCTTAACCAAATGTACCGAAAATAACATCCATGCCGCCCCAGGAAGTTGTACTCATATCCTCCTCCACGGTGTTCTGTTCCCCACTATAATTAGGTGTACCCAACCAGAAAATATATGAGAATTAGTCGTTGCAACTAATTCGAGAATTGTGTGTGTCTGCAGCTAATACAAAAGCAGCAACAATTAACAAATTAACAATAGAACAATACGATTCACAAAAACCAGCACCAACAAAAACCAAGCACAATCAACAAAAAACTGAAGCTGAATCATCACTCAAATAATGATACATACGAATTGGTTAATCCGCGATAGAACCATGACTTCCATGACTTCGAGGAGCCCTCATCGATCTTGGACTCGACATCCGCACAGAAATGGCGACGATCATGGGATCGTCCACTCTTGCAATCGCAGAGCATCCGCTTCTTGCACTCCGCATCGCAGGTGGGTCGAGCCGGTGAGTTTTTCCAGTAATTCCTAGCAAGCAATACATATATATAAATATTTATATCGCAAAATCGGAGTTATTCCACTTACTTGTAGTACATCTCAAAGAGCTCCTGATTGTCGGTCAGCTCGTTGAGCAACTTATCCCAATCGCTGGGCCGCAAAGCCTTCATATTGTAAGCAGCTCTGGCCGTATATAGCTTATACCAAATCGGATAACCATATAGATTGGCCTCTTTCAGATTCATTATCCACGATTCGTGATCTATGACCAGACGCGTCGTCGTATCGTGATCACCATCCACCTAAGAGAGAATATAATATTGTTATTAGAATTTGGCACAATCAACTAAAAGGGTTTTCATATCTTCCAGAATTATATTCCTGATTTAAATAATTCTTGATCTTACATAGTAAATACGGTATCCTGGATTCAGATCGTAGTAGGGCGACACAGAGGGTCCTATGTAGGCAATGCTATTGGGATGCGCTAAACACATACAAAAAATAAATATTACAAATCAAGATATAAACATAAATATTTTAAACATACTCAGATCGTGTGGATCGTAAAACATTTCGAACTCATCGTAATGGGTGTGTCCGTAGAACTGAGCGGTAATCGTGCTCTCGTAGCGCGAAATGATCTTGTAGAAATTGCGGGACCAGACCTTCAGGCAATCCGAATGACCCGGTGGTATGTGGCCAATGACATGGACCTTCTCATTGGAGAACTCGGCGCTCTGCAGCTCATAGATGAACCTAAATAAAAGCGAGGAGAAAGTGGATTGTTTAATCGATAATCGGTTTTAAAAGTGCTGCAAAACTATTTACCATTGGAGCTCAGTGGCGGGATCTGTGGAGTTGAGCAGGAGCCACCAGTTCTTATTATTGCAATAGTTCATGTTGAGGGAGATGATGCGGAAGCCGGGACGCACCAGGACCGAATAGAAGGCGCCACGACGCACCGTGTGGGAGACACTCTGTGGCAGCCAGCGACGCCACTGGACATCCAGTTCGTCATACAGCCAATTAATGGAGATGTCCACCTGATTGACATAGGGCGGTGGAAAACTGTTAACCGGTGCACTCTCGTGATTGCCCAGTGCGGGAAAGATGGGCACACCGGGAAATTTCTCCGTCATTTGCTTAACGGTCTCTTTGATAATCTCGAGATTCTCCTGTTTCGTTTGATTCCACACATCGTGCGGCGGCAGATCCCCCGTCCACAGTATATAGTCGATATCCTTGTGCGTTTCAGCGATGTGGGCGAGCATATTGTCCACGGTGCGCTTGGGCGTATCGCATTTACGATAATCTCCCCACTTGCCAGCAGCTGCATTGGGATTTGCCGGACGACCGCTGCTCAAGCGACAGCACAAGGGCTCATTGCAATCCGCATTGGAACCCTCCACATAGTGGGGATCGTAGTGGGTGTCGGAGATGTGCAGCACCTTAAAGAACGGAGCCGCCTCCATCGGCATGGGCAGGTCGGACAAGCGAGGTGGCTTCGGCACCGGCGGGAAGATAACCTCCCATTCGTGATACGGATTGTAGACATCGCCGCAGCCATCGCCAATAATGAAGCTGCACAGCTCATCGGGTCCCAGATTGACGCGCTGCAGCACATAGATTAGTTCGCTGCCAAACAACTGGGCGACTCCCTCGCAGACGCGAGGAGTCTGAATGTTCAGATTCGTGCAATATTGGGCAATCATTTTCATCAGCTCCGCCTCGGTTTTGCCCGACTTGATGTAGTGCTGGAGAAGTCCGGCGCCCGCCTTGCACGCCGTGCAGGACACCTTGGACAGAACACTGTTCTCAATCTCAAAGGCCACCTGTTTCAGATTGAACAGCTTAAGGGCCTTGTCCACAAAGGGCGGATACGTGAGTCCATCTCCGGCGGCGGCATCGTACCACAACATTCGTGCCGATGTTCGATTCTTTCGCATCGTACGCAAACGTTCCAGGAACTCGGCATCGCTATCGGAGGGTTCACTATTCGTGCGATTCGCATAATACTTGAGCTCCACATGGGGCACTATGCTGCGCGGTTGTGCCTCCACCGGCCAATCTTCCAGCGACGGCTGCGTCCAATTTATGGGCGCCCTTGCGTTTGTGTAGAGAAACGGCAGAGCTGTTAAATTTGTAAAGAAAAGTTAACAGTTAAATTCTATATTCTCGAATCAAGAAATCTAGTTGCACTCACCTTCGGTTACTGTTAGCGCTGCAACAGCGGCAAGTGCCGCAATGAGCCAGCAAAATTGCCATCTCTTGTGTGGCATTGTCTGTGTCATAATTGTGGCACGGCCACTACAATAACCAGCAGCACCACCGGCACTACCAGCAGCACCACCGCAGTGTCTCGTCTGCTTCGCCGGCTCAGCCAGTTCAACAGGCACAGGTTGCACCACTTGACCTACATTTGTGGTGCGTTACAAAAAACCGAAAATGAAAAGGAAATATGCAAAGTCATTATTATGTTAAACTCGTTTATAAATCGTTTACAGTAAGTGATATATGTATATATATCTATATATAATATATATGGATGTATGTTTGGATGAGCACATGACCTCCTTTAATGCCCTGTCATCAATATTTTGGTCTCTTCATGAAAACTCCCATTTTTTCCGATTCTCAAAGCATAAAGCTAACAATTTGAAATTTATTGCAACTTTGTTAACATTTTTTATGGACTTTCCAGATTGTAAACAATGCGGCAAAACAAATAAAATATGTAGCAAAAACTTGCCAAAGTTGGGGAATAATTTAAAACTGGTTTGCAGTAAGCCAAAACAAGTTTAACAATCTGTTTTTTACATGGATAAATCTTTAAAAAAAAACTATGGAGAAAGAGTATAAATTGGATTAATTAAGCCGACGATAGATTTTTTAAGAATTCAACACTTTTTTAATCGAAATCATTAAGAAAACTAAGTAAAATTAAGTAAACTTTGGAGATTGGTACATTAATCAGTGCCTTATCAATTAAAACCACTGAATCACTTGGCCATTAATTATTGTTATTATTATATGTGTGTATATATATATATATATATAACATATTATATATTTATTCCAGATAAGCGTAGTAGGTCAAAGCTTAATATAAAAAAACAAGCATAAATCACTTTTGCTGATAAGGAATAAAGGAAATTTAAAGAATATATAAAAAATTTGCGGATCAACAAACTGAAACCAATAATGCGATAAAATCAACAAAATGAAGCCAACGTCGCTAGTCGGAATTTCAATTTGAAAAGCAATCTTGGAGCAAACGATGCTAATAAAGCAGCGAAGAAAGAGAAGAATTTTAATCTTTGGCAGCTGTAATAAAAAGCCGACAATTTAAAGCTGTTTGTTGACGTTAACAAGGCCAAATACACAACAGAATATATGGCAAAAGTCAGGGATAAGCCAAACGAATAACCAATAAATCACAGCAGTTAGGCAAAAGTGCTGCTGTTGCAGTTGCAGTTGCCTCTAATGGCCATTAACGGTCGAATGCATCTGTATCCACACACACACACACCCACTCACACTCCCACACACATGCTGATGTGTTGTGGGCGCTTAAACATGGCTGACATTTTACAGCTAACGAGTTTTTAAGTGCTGTCAAACTTGTGATGCACGTAGCATGTCCCCAAATTGACATATTGATTTTGCATCCCCCCACCCCCCTGGAAAAAAGCGTTGCAGGAATTAGAAATAGAAAATCGACTATCGCGAATCGAGTTAAATCAATCAAAAATATTCCGTTCAGGGATAGTTCAGATGAAGTGTGGCTTATCCAGCTTAAAGCGTCTGCCCCACAATGAAACGTGAACATTGTTTGAATGTTTGTTTATTTATCAATTATTTATTTATTTATTTATTTAGTTAAAATTCACGTTCCAGTCGACAATGTCTCTAATGTTCGATTACAGCTCGGGGCTGACAGTGTCCGGCAATTAGTGACATACCTTTGTTATAGCTAAATTTGATTTATATGTATATACATATATAAAATGATATATATATATATATATATATATATATATTTGTGTGGGTTTTTTCTAAGCGACCAATTCCTAATACAGCTTTTTTAATTTAGTTGTAGTTAAGTATTAGATAAAAATTAACCTTGGCATGAGCGCAATGTGATACTTTTAAGAGCTATCAGATCTCGACACTAGTGACCCTTAGCCCCTTTAGACTTAGCTTGAAAATTTTTTAAAATACATAGATATACATATTTAAATTGAATACATATGTATGCATATAGTTCTTAGTTCCTTAATTTATTTAAATTAAAATTTAAATTATTTTTCATTTGACTTACTTTCTTATTTAGTGTTTGATTAACCTTGATTGGGATTAGTCAGACACATAAAATATACACATACATAAATATCTTAGTATATATCTTTTTTTTCTTGCTTTTTTTTAAAACACACAATACGAACCCCTCCCGGGATCATCATCACATGACACCCCCCAAAAACATAACAACTATCGAAATTGATTTGTTGTTGTTTTCTGTTTTTTTTGTTATTTTTGTAAGTTGTTTTGTGGCATCTGTTGTGATAACCTTAAGACCATTTGTGTGTGTGTTTTTGTGTGTGTTTATTGTGCGAGCCCATTATGCATAATTTCAATGTAGTCACACTGCCACTGGAGAGGTCGGTGTAGGCCAGGACTGATCAAGCGGGGTGGGTTGGGGGGTCGGATGGTGCCGAGGTGTGTGTGTGTTTCTGTGTGTTTCTGTGTGTCTCAATGCCGCACAACATTTGCGCACTCGCATGGTAATTGGTAATTGGCAAAGCCGGCCAGTCTGAAGAGCGGCAGTTGCGTTTGCGTTACGCCTTAAAAGGGGTACACCGCAAGTGGTTGGGGAAGGGGGAAGGGGGTGCGGCTTGGAATGGTGCGGTACATTGGCCCCTTGACGAAGACAGCGAGCAGTGAAATCGTCAACGGCGAAGATGGCGTGTAATAAGAAATAAGTAGTAGGGTCCACAAATAAATGGGCAAAGAAAGAGCGAAAAATAAAAGAAATGTGCGGGAGGGGGAGGGTGGAGGGGGAAAAAGGCGGGCAACTTTTTATTGTAAATTGTGTGTTTTCTGCTTTTCAGATTTGTGATTTCATTTTGTGCGAAAATCGAAAGTGTCTGCGCCACGAAGAAAACACAAAAGCCCGAGTTCAATGGGCCTCTGTGAAAAAAACGTAAATTTTCCCAAAACAAAAATAGACCTAAACACAAACAAGTTTCTAGTTGGAAACGGTTTTTTTTCCATTTCCATTTTTTGGGCAAGGTTATGGGCGTAAGATTTAGAGTTATGCCCAAGAGGTCAAGCCAAATACCACTATGAACCCAAAAGAAAAACAAAGCATATTTGACATTAATGTTATGCCTCAAAGTATTTTCTGCCTCTCTCATTCACTGTCCCTCTCTCTCATTATCTCTCTCTCTCTTTCTCGGTCTCTTTGTGTCCCAGTCAGCTCTTTCATTGTTTATTCAATGCACGCGCCTTTGGGCCAGGCAATTACCTCCAGCAATCCAACAGTAACAACAAAAACAAAGACGCACCGAAACGCAATCGAAAATTTGGTGCGCCCAAAAAAAAAAAAAAAAGAAACTTTCACTTTCTTTAGAAATTATTATTATATTTTTTTTTTATTTTATAAAATTGTTTTTTTAGAGAAATGTGCTAAATACCGAACTGAGGCCAGTTCCACGGCTTGGCTTGAGTGCCGATTATGCAGCTTACGTTGTTTTTGTTGTTGTTGTTGGTATTAAATAACGGCACAGTTGTCACGCTGCTTGCAATGATTATCTCTAAGCCTTTTCTGGTTTTATAATAATTAAGAGTCAGATAGAAAACGAAAGTGATTTTCATAGCATTTTCCATTTGCATACAAAAGATGATATCTTCTACAGACAAAGGGAAACTAATGTCAATATTACTTATATATATGTATCTGCGATACATTCTAGGAATAGATATAAAGGAGTGTTAAATTCTTAATGCCTGAGCCACCTTTCGCAATACACAATAGCATGCAAATTTGGTTCGCATAATGAGGCTTATGCGATTAAAGATTAGAGTTTCTATTTAAGAGAATTACTCACACGGAATTAAAAAATAGCCACACTTTACTTTTGTGGCATTCAAATGTTGGTCACGTATTAAAATAAGATTTGTTATTTGCATTTCTTGATTGACATTCAATTATTTTACAGAACGTGTAATGTGTGAAACTCAAACTTGGTCAATGCAGGTCGGCCTACATATATCTACGTATGAAATTTGGTTAACATTAGCTAATTAAGTATGCAGCTACTGAATGAGAAAAAAGTAAGTGAGAAACAGAAACCGCAACGGAAAATAGAAAACAAAAACAGGCAGAATAATGCCAAAGGCGGCTTAAACAAATGAAAGCGGTGCGTAAACAGGCCCAAAAGAAGTCTTGCGTATGACAAACGATCGATTGCCTAAAAGAGAACAAGCTTGCCAGAGAGAGAGAGAGAGGGCTAGAGACAAACAGAGAGAGAAAGAGCGAGAGAGCGAGATGGCGAGCGGAAGAGCTTTAGAATGTCTGTCAAATAAAACGGTTGTTTGACAGCCAAAGAAGAAAAGTGAAACAACAGCTGCATTGACGAACTCAACAGACAGACAGACAGACAGATATGCAGACAGACATGAAGACATACCGTAATTCAGATTTCGCAAGCCTACAAAAGCTGTACAGCTTTTTTTTTTTTTAATTTTCTTTAAGCCGTTGCGCATGCGTTGTGGACGAGTATTGGTAATGGCCAAGTGAAAAGCGCGAACGTGTTTTTTTGTCTTCTGTGATCATGTTTTGATTTAACTTAATTTTTGTATGTGTAACAAACGCAACTGGTTTGCATTTTTGGCTTACAAATATGGTTTAGTTTTAGTTGGAATGCGATTTTTACCTGTTCACACCTGAACTGTATCTCAACTTTCGGTTCTTTGTTGCTATTTGGTTCTTCTTCGACACTTTTTCTTTCCTTTGTGCGTCCACTGAATGCTATTTATAGACGAGTTTGTGCCATAATTCGCGGATCTCTTTTGTCGCTTGGCCTCATTTATTTACATTTCGCTTTGCTTGATTTGTATTAATATTAGTATTATTATTATTTATTTTACAATTTTCACACTAAATTTCTTACACACTTTTGGCATGCGCTGAACTACCGCAAAAACACACACTCACACACACAGGCGAACACTGATTGAAGAAGAGTCGCGACGACTCGTTGTGGTTGTTGTTGTTACTGTTGTTTTTGTCGTAGATTTCACCCGATTGGCTGCCTTTTATCGGTTTAACCGTCCGTCCGAAACGCGCGTCCGTCTTTAGCCAGCCAAAAAGCTCGAAGCCAACTGCTCTGCACGATACGCCATCAACTACTGAACTGAGGCGATAGCAACCAAATCGAATGCAGCTTGTGAGTCAAGCTTGCGAGCGCCAAACAGCTGGCAAATGCACACAGAGAGTGAGCGCGTGAGAGCCAGAGAGAATAAAAGAGAGCGAGAGAGAGAGAGGTGGAGAGAGTAAGCTTTCGTAACGCTCGTTTAATTAAATTTACAATAGGAGCGTGATAAATCGTTTTGCAGTTGCCTCTGCGCTTCAGCAACTCTTGACACTAATTAGAATGATGCTTATCTCGAAACATGTCGAGAGCCATTGTTCAAAAAACGGAAATTGTTTTAAATAGTATATATAGAAATACACGCATTGGTTTTCTAATTAATTGTGACATTATTTGTGAATATTAGCAAGTTTTTAAGAACTATATTATGCTTACTAAAATTAATATGAAAACCACTACATATTTATTTTTTTTATATTATGATACCGGAGGTATATAGTATATTGGGCTTGCGCAATGTTCGTCATGCTGACCCAAAATTACGTATTCAACTTTAAATGTACGATTGATCTAGAGGTCAAACCATGATTAAAACGGCCTTTCTTTTCAAAATGCGTTGAGTTTTGACGAAGTTATGGCATTTTGAAGGTTCGACCTATGCCCATAAGCCGATGTTCCGTTTTTCGGACTATAATTTTGACTTATGTTCCGACCCAAAATCACGTTTTCAACTTTAAATGTAGGATTGATCTAGAGGCCAAACTATGATTAAAATGCCTTTGCTTTCGAAAATACGTTGAGTTTTGACGAAGTTATGGCATTTTGAAGGTTCGACCTATGCCCATATGCCCATTTGCCAATTTTCGGACTATAATTTTGACTTATGTTCCGACCCAAAATCCCGTTTTTAACTTTAAATGTGGGATTGATCTAGAGGCCAAACTATGATTAAAATGCCTTTGCTTTTGAAAATGCGTTGAGTTTTGACGAAGTTATGGCATTTTGAAGGTTCGACCTATGCCCATATGCCGATATTCCGATTACCGGACTATAATTTTGACTTATGTTCCGACCCAAAATCCTGTTTTTAACTTTAAATGTGGGATTGATCTAGAGGCCAAACTATGATTAAAATGCTTTTGCTTTTGAAAATGCGTTGAGTTTTGACGAAGTTATGGCATTTTGAAGGTTCAACCTATGCCCATATGCCGATATTCCGATTTTCGGACTATAATTTCTACTTATGTTCCGACCAAAAATAACGTTTTCAACTTTAAATGTGGGACTGATCTAGAGGCCAAACTATGATTAAAATGCCTTTGCTTTTGAAAATGCGTTGAGTTTTGACGAAGTTATAGCATTTTGAAGGTTCAACCTATGCCCATATGCCGATATTCCGATTTTCGGACTATAATTTTGACTTATGTTCCGACCCAAAATCCTGTTTTTAACTTTAAATGTGGGATTGATCTAGAGGCCAAACTATGAATAAAATGCCTTTGCTTTAGAAAATGCGTTGAGTTTTGACGAAGTTATGGCATTTTGAAGGTTCGACCTATGCCCATATGCCGATATTCAGATTTTCGGACTACAATTTTGACTTATGTTTCGACCCAAAATCATGTTTTCAACTTTAAATGTGGGATTGATCTAGAGGTCAAACCATGATTAAAACGCCCTTTCTTTTGAAAATGCGTTGAGTTTTGACGAAGTTATGACATTTTGAAGGTTCGACCTATGCCCATATGCCGATATTCCGATTTTCGGACTATAATTTTGACTTATGTTCCGAACCAAAATCACGTTTTCAACTTTAAATGTACGATTGATCTAGAGGACAAATTATGATTAAAATGTCCTTCTTTTTGAAAATGCGTTGAGTTTTCACGAAGTTATGGCATTTTGAAGGTTCAACCTATGCCCATATGACGACTTCGGCCTTAGAAAACTTAAATGCGCAAATCTTCCATACTTTGTTAGCGAGAGGCATTAAATGTTACTGGTAACTCCCCTATCGAATAATCTGAAAGGCAAACTTAGCCAGTATTTCTTGGCTGCACACAAATTATAGTATCAGAGTATTTCGCTGTCGGTTACCTTCGACTGCAACGTTCTCTCTTGTTTATTTTATTTTTTTAATACATGAAATCTCATAGTCTTGTAGAAATGTATTATAATTAAAAATCTTCATTGTTATTGTTTATTTTTAAAATATACACAATGCTCGCAGACTAATTCACAGCAGGGCGTATCAGTAAATGGATGAACTTTGCCACCTTGCTCCCATCGCTGTTTGTCAACAACAACAACATGGAAATTATTGCTCCACATTAATCAATCAATCAACAATAACAGGCGATGTATGATTGATGACGCACTTTGCATCAGCTTGTCTTGGCGGAGGATTCAATTGACGCCGTCGACTGTTGCGAGTCCTCTCTGTAGATGGTGAATATGTCATTGGATGGAGGTGCCACTTGAGCGGGATTTGCTGGATGTTCAGATTTCAAATAGCATCGCCAGTTGACCCGCAATCCAAAGCAGCAGCAACGCTTCTGCTGCTTACACGAATCCTTGGGCATAGCCACATCTGACTCCTGCTGCGATCTCCTTCCACAGCTGAGCATCTTCTTTAGCCGCGCCAGAAAATTGATGACTTGCGTGGAGAATGTGTAAAAGAGCGGATTTAGCGCACAGCTAATCAAGTTGAGCAGACCGAATAAGAAGTAGAACATATAGCTGAGCGATGAGGAAAAGGATCCGTAAAGGCGCATAAGATAAAAGATCCAGGCGGGCAGCCGTAAACATATGAAGACGCCGATCATCAGCATCACCACGTGGACCATGCGTCGATGACGTGCCAAACGTGCCGCTGCCGCAGGACTCAACTTCTCGGGCAACTCCTGCTGCTGATGCAACGGTGGCACTGCGACTGCTGTGTTCATGTCGAAGGAGGCAGCCACACTGAAGGCAGTCATCATGGCACACGCTGTCTCCGGCTTGTTCAGCAGATGCACATAGCGTGCCTCATCCTGTCGCTCCTGTTGCTCCTGTTGCTCTTGCTGTTGTTGTTGCTGATGACGTCGCTGCCACAACTGCTTGGCAATGGTCAAGTTGAGGAACACAAAGGCCACAAGACACGGCGCAAAGATGAGGGCGAAACATATGACATTGTAGATTCTAATTTTGCTCTGTTCGTGGAATAGAAATAAATCATAAATAGAAATGGCAATTGTTTCAGCTGATAAGATAGTAAGCCGGTGTCAACAGCATGTTAAGGCTTATACGCAGATTGATACAAAGCTGATAACCCACTACGACGATTATACGTAATTAATATTCATAAAAAAGCAAGAAAATAATTGTTGTGTTATGCAAGCCGATGGCTATATACCCTACCAGTCCGGAGTCAACGTATCGACTTATAAGAGTCACAAAAAAAAAAAAAAACCAATAAAACTGATTAATTATTTCAATGAAAACCATATTATATAATTTACCCATCCGAGCCTATCTGCAGCTAAAATACTGGTCTATTACAAGTTTCTTCAAACAGTAGCAACTAGTTTGCATAGAATTCATAGGCTCAACTAGTAATGGGGTCGAAAAGTTGGCTTAAATGTGTGTAATAGATATTATTTTTTAGATAGATATTTTTTTATTTAATAGATAGATATTTTTATATTTGCAAACCCCTTTCTGTCTTTGAACTCCTTAATTTTCTTTTGTTAAAAATATAGACAAAGTTGAGCTGGGTACTAGCCTTATATATATTGCTGACAATCAGTTCAAACTCACCGTTTTGGACAGGCACATAATGGCTACAACTACTTCATCCTCACTCCTTATTTGAACATAAAAAGCCACGTAGATGGTAAATAAGGGGACTGCGCTGCCAATGCAAGCTATCCAAATGCCACCAATGCAAATGAGGCTGAATTTATAGCTGGGATTCCAAATGCCACACGCAGCACATCTTAAGGCCATATAGCGATCCAAGGCAATGGCCACAAGTATCAGGCTGCTGGATAAAACAGTTACCGCGTTGAGAAATGGGGCAAAATAGCACATGAATGAACCAAGCGTCTGAAATACATAAAAAATAAAAATGTATTAAAATTATTATATTAAGATTATTATACATACCCAAATTTCTAAGTATTCGGCACTGAAATTGCCAATGTTGTTGTTCATGAAGTTAATGCTGTAGATCAGATCGCTGCAGGCCAGCGAGATGAGGCAGCAGCGAAAGAAGGGACGCAGTTTGCGTCTGGAGTTCACATAGAGGCTGCCCACGTTGCCCAGAACCGAGCAGACAAACATCACCGACATCAGTGAGATAAATGTGATCCTTTGTTGTTGACTTATTTTATACATAGCCGTTGCGTTCACACTATATACACCACTATTCTCGATGATCGTAGCCCTGAAAGCCATTTAATACCCAAACCCTAAAAGTATGCAATGATTTTTTTATAGAAAATATTCGTGCGTCAAGTTCAACGATTTGTATTTGACTGGAAATTGTGTGTTGCAGGTGCCACCTGCTACCGTTGTATGTTGAACGTTGTCTGGTTAACGTTTAGTTAATGATTATAGCCAGATATGACGCTGTTCTTATCAGTCACTTGGTCGTCCCAGCCTGATTCTGATTGCTATCCGCTGTCAGTAAAATCAACCTTGCATTGCCAAATCCCACACGCGATGCGGCGATGAGGTGATTAGCGACTGACCAACGACCGCATCGCATTTGGGAGTGCGACATGTGTCAGCTTTTTTTTGTGGCCAAAATATATATAACTACCAATATTATGGGTCATTTGGTTGGTTCACATTATCATAAAAAACTGTGCGATTGAAATTTACATGTATTGAATCTGAAAATATTGCAAAAATAACTAATTTCCGACAGACAAATGGATGCATATAACTCGATAAGTCCTTTAAGCTTTTAACCCAGTCATTTGTCCTTATAATTGGTCGATCTCATAAATAAAAACTATCAGACATCAATTATAAATCTCTTCATATATTATAAACACAATTTCGACTTTGATCAAGAAACCATCCCTGCAACAACTAATTTAAGGCAGATCCTCACTTAGATCTGTTTATTATAATATAATACATTTTAAAACTCAACATAATAATTGCAAATTGTTTTCTTTATTCGTTGAATTATTTATTCATACAATATATTTCGGCAAATATTTTAAATATGCATTGGCCAATTGAATTACTGCATAGCACATTTTATTGTCCACATTATTATTTATTTTTCTTCAGTTGTTTCGTAGATTTTTGCTTAAGTTGCTCCAAAAAATACAACGCTTTCAACACACACACACACACACACTCACAGACACACACAAACATATATATGTAAGTATATCTAGCATCATATTAATAGTATACTAAGCTAAATTAAATATATGTATGTATAAGGTATATAAAAAATTACAAATTTAATTGTGGTAAACTTAACAGCAAAAGCCTAGCGCTAAATAAAAACTAATCGCTTAAAATCTAAATTAAAAATCGATTCCAGATTTTAAACAATGAACACACACAAAACGCAATCGCTAAAAACAAAAAATTGTACAAAAAAACATTTAAAGCTAGGTTACGATTTAATTACAAAAAATAAAAAATACTTGGAATTTATTGGCAAACTCAAAACTCACACACGCACACACACACATAACTCTACACACACACACACACTCATGCACACGCACACAAAGTAAACAGCTATATGTTTGCCATATACATATATATATTTAAATATATATATATGATCTAAATATATAGTCTTTTATGCTTAGCGCAAAAACCCGCATAGTTATAGTATAGTATGGTATTGCATAGTTTAGTTTAGTTTTAGTTTTGTTTAGTTTAGTGGATTAGGTAGCTTTACAACGACGGATAGTTTTTCTTTATCAATTTGTTTTTGTTTTAGTTTCATTTTTTCGAGAAATGCATTTGGGCATAGGCCTAGTAGTATTCGGGCTGCTCCTGCGACTCCACATCCAAGCACTGGCTGCCCATATGCACCGTTAGCGTCTGATAGGGCAACGGTTTCCCCACACTCAGATTGGCGGTCACATAGATCAAGTAGCTGTCGCCGGGCGTCAGACTGAGTATGGTTTCCGTTTCCAGCTTGTCCACGTTGCTGCAACATACAAAAAAATAAAAGATGCATTTGTTGTTTAGGTTGGATACTATCTCTCCTCCCTCTCCCTCTCTCTCTCACCTGGTCTGCTTCTCGCGACAGCGTATATACTTGAAGTTCTTGTGCTGCGTTATCCGCAGTGCCCCAAAGTCCATGCAATAGTTGGTGTAGTCGACAACGCTGCGAGGTGGCAGATTAAAGACAATCACACAGTAGCTAAAAGACAAGGAGGAAAATTTATAAAAATTAGATAAGTTCTTTAAAACTCCCACCAAGGCAAACTTAATTAATATTTAGTTACAGCTAAAAAAAACCAATTATTTTTTAGGCATGTTTCTGTTTTTTCCTGGTTTTTTAAAACCCCATCCTACCTCAAGGCTCGCTCATCCGGTGAGCCATGCCAGGCGATTGTTGTGCTGGTGCAGCGAGTGCGAACATCGAATACCGTTATATTCTCGGGCAGCTCAGCCAGATCCCGGAACAGGCGTTCACTGCTCAAAGCCAGCTGCAAAAGGATGCACCAAAAAAAGCGGATTACTCAGCATTTTTTGGATGACAGCCGCACAAAAACTGTAGTCAAAACTCACTCGCACTTTTTGGGCACGCAACGCTTCGTCCTCGTTGCTGGGCTCGAAACGCATCAGATACCGTTCGCCGGGCGTGACGCCCTCCAGCTTGATGTACGTCGGGGAGTAAATGTCACCCACGTTGGCCACCAGCCGATGCTGACGCAGCAGCTTCACCCGAATCTCGCTGCCCGCGCATGGCAACAGCAAATACCGTATGAAATGGGGCGGAGGCGTGGTCGATGGCACCTTGAAGCTGTACACCTGTACGCCGTGCAGTCCCCCAATCTTGAGCAGCGACAGCGCCTGTTCCCGCAGCGCCGTCGGTTGTGTCCGATTAAAGTGCACCTGGCTGCTGGCCAGCGTCAGTGTCAGATTCTGCAGACGCTGATGTACTCCGAAGAGCTGGAGGCGATAGCTGCTGTTCGGCTGCAGGCCCCTCAGCTGCTGCTGTGTCCGAGCGCCGGTGCAAACAATGTGCAGACTGTGACGTGGGTTCAGGTGACGGGCACGTTTCGGTGCCCGAGACCACACCAGATCCAACATGTTGCCGCTGCCCATCGAGCAGTGGCCAGCGGCGCCGGCGGCGGCGGCTCGTGAATGCGTCTGTTGCTGCTGCCTCGTGTAAGCATAGACGGCCTCACAGAAGCTGGCAAAGTCCTGGCCACTCCCCGAGCCGGTGGAGGGGGTAGGGGAGTTGGAGCTGGGAGTGCCAGTGCGCTGGATCACCAGGCAATAGTGCATGGCATGGTAATCAAATTTACTAAAAAGAATTCACAAGTAATTAAAATATTGCAAGGAATTAAATTTGCATATGCTGACTATATATATATATATATATATATATATGCTATATATCTGGAGAGGTGCTCACCTTCGCTCCCATTTTACAATCAGCTGACGCTTGCGCACACGATTCTGGGTGCGAATCTGGATGCGATGTGTGTGATTGAGTAGGGGCCAGCTCTGATGCGGATGCTTGGCCTGTGCCTCCAGCTTGAGGGCACCGCCCTGACGCGCCTGGACAAACAGATCGTATTGGCCGCGAAGGGCGCAGGGCAGGATCAGTCTGCCCAAGGTGGGTCCCTTTGCCAAACGCAAAACGTTCGCTGTGTGTGTGTAAGTGTGTGTGTGTGTGTATGTGTGTGTGTGGATGATGATGAAGATATTAAGGCGGCAACCGGAAAGCGGCAACTTCAACTTACCTGTCTGATTGTAGTAAATCTGACGTGCCACAGGCATTGAGAACAGAATTGTCAGTGGCGTTGAGTTGTTTAATTTCAGCACAAATCTGCCAGAAGGGAGACAAACAAAACCAAAGAACAAGAATTAGTGCAAAGGCTGGAGAGGCTGGTGAGGATTGGTTGGTAGGCATGTGGTTATCTGGTGTGAGTTCAGGGCGGAGTAAGTGAGCTTTTGATGCCCTATGCTAAGAATCATGACACTAAATTATCACACGCAATTTGTTTCGTTGTTGAGTCAGCGCCCTTGGCAACTGGCGCTGCTTGCAACAATGTTGCAGCATTGACGACTCCAAGTGCATGACTGGTTGGTTGTATTTTGCTCGTCTCTTCGCTTCCCAGCACATCATTCATTCGTTGTCTCGTTGTGTCTTGGCCAGCCAGCAAATGGGTTACAATTGTCTTGCGATTAGTAATTAAATGGGAAATTTATGTGCACTTTTTCTAATGACAAAAAGGCCAGAGACAAATGTGCCAACAACCAACACCCACATAAATGCGTAAGTATGTGTGTGCGAGTGTGTGTGTGTGTGCTGGCAACAGGAAACGCCGGCAGCGCCATTGCAGCAAAGTGACTCATTCGTTTGGCTTTTGGCCGGTCATCTCAAGTTTTATGACCGGCTACTTCCGGGCAAATGCCATTTGCCAATGACTGCCTCTTCATGCCACAATGCCATCGTGCCACAATGCCACCATGCCCCTCTCGTTTATAGCACCCCCGTTGCATTTGCCAAAAGGTTTCCAACTGTTTGATAGAGTGTTTTAATGCACTCATCCATTGTTGGCGGCCATTTTCAGATTGGCGCCGCGGCGACTGCGCAAATATTTGCTTTAATTTAAGGCTCGCATGTTGCAGTTGCAGTTGCAAGCGCTTTTAATGTTCTTGTTATTACAATTATTGTTGCTGTTGCCCGCCTGATGACAGCAGTCAATTATATAAGGCAAACATCATATGAGAACACACAAACACAAACACACATACATACATATATATATATATATATATATATATATGTAATCCTTTAATTATGACCGAATCTTAAATGCTCTCTCTTTTATCATATTTAAAAAAAAAATGCGGTGTTTAAATAATATTTAGTAAAATATTAAAATAAATTTAACTCAATAAAATGTAATGTGAATTTTAGCAATGTTTAAATTAGTTTATTCTTTAATAATAACTGATTTAAATAATTAATTAAAAATATGTTAAACACATATTTTAAAGCTAGATTGGGTAATATATAAGATCTATTTTATCTACATTCAATTTAGTCAGCAAAAATAAATAATTAAGGAAAAGATACAAATTATTGTTAAGCTGGAAAATAAATTGCTATCATAAATAAAATATACATCCAAAAAAAGTATTTCAATAATTTATTGTGTATATATAATATATAGATATAATATATATATTTATATTCAAGCGATATGCCTTCCAAGTGTAGGGTGCAACAATGCCAGAACAGCAGCAGCCAGTTTGTCTGTCAACCCACAGCAAACAAGAGGAGTTTGGAGTTTGGATTTTCAGTTGCTCGGCCATCGTTTAGGCCAACGTACAGAAAATGTGGTCAAATTTGTTGGCAGTGGAGAAAAAAATGCTGTTGCTGTTGCCACTTCTGCTGCTGCTGCCAATTGGTGGTTATGCCATTGTGAATCCGTCGAATGAGTCAGCCAATATGGTTATCTATATGCTGCCCGCCAAGGATGTGGGTCCACAGACTTGGCAGGTGGGCGTCGACTGTCTGGACAGCTTTGCCCAGATCTTCTTCTATCGCAATCCGCTGCAGCGTTTCACACGCTCCTACAACCTGATGCTGATCAATGCCTTCAACATGTCCTTGGCCGCTGCACAGATACTGGAGGGTTTCAGCAAGCGCATCAATGAGGCCATCAGTGATCCGGAGGCGCCAACAACACGCGAATACTTTCAGCTGCGTGTGATCTCGGATTACGATAAGCGCACCAAGTTCTTTGGGGAACTGCTGCTGGCGGATAACTATGTGTTCATTGTGGACAGTGTGACGCATCTGCGCAGTCTGCTCAACGATTTTGTGAGCAAGAATCGCTCCTGGAATCCGGGTGCACGATTTCTGGTGCTCTATCACAATGTCGAGATGATGGGCAAACCCTTCACGGTGGCAACATCGATCTTTAGCGCTTTTCGCACCGAATTCTATGTGCATCGTGTGGCGCTCCTTTTTGCCGACTCGCCCACAGATTACAATCTGCTGGTCAATGATTACTACAGCAATGTCGACTGTCGCGTGTCGAGCGTCCAAACTGTGGGGCACTGCAACAACGGCGAGCTGCAACCGTCACCATATGCCGTGCATTTGGCCATGCAGGATTACATAAGTGGCTTCAGTCCAAAAAACTGTACCTTCTTTGTTTGCGCAGCGATTGCAGCGCCCTTCGTCGAGGAGGACTGCATCATTGGGATCGAGATGCGAATCTTGGGCTTTATGCGCAATCGATTGCAGTTTGCGGTGCGTATAGCATATAGTATATAGGATATCCGATATGGACATGGAATGACTAACAGTGAAAGAACATCAGCCTTAAGATTACTTATTTCCTTTGCAGACAAACCAAACTTGCGTACGGGATTCGCGTGGAGAAGTGGACGAAGAGGGTAATTGGAATGGTCTGCTGGGCAAGCTGTCGAGTGGCGAATGCGATTTCATCTTGGGCGGCTTTTATCCGGACAATGAGGTGATCGGCAGGTTCTGGGGCACTGATACCTATCTGCAGGATGCGCACACGTGGCACATTCAGCTGGCAGAGGAACGACCGCCCTGGCAGGCAATGGTGGGCATCTTCAGGATATACACGTGGGTGGCCCTTCTGGTGGTCCTCTTAGTCAGCTGGCTATTGTGGTATACGCTGGTCACACTGCTGCCAGAGCCACCTTACTACCAGCAACTGAGCTTAACCGCTATCAATGCCCTGGCCGTATCCTTGTGCGTCGCGGTGCAGGAGCGACCCATTTGCGAGGCAACACGGATTTTGTTTCTGATGCTGACACTTTATGGCCTCAATGTGGTCGCCATTTATACATCCAACTTGATATCCACTTTCCAGGATCCGGGCCTATTGCATCAACTGGACCAGCTGCACGAGGTGGTGGCAGCGGGCATACCCTTTGGTGGCGAGGAGGAGAGCCGGGACTGGTTCGAGAACGAGGACGATATGTGGATATTCAAGGGATACAACTACACTCGATCCTTTCGTCCAAACGGCGTGAATCTAAAGGCGGTGGTGCAAGGATTCCGCTGCATCCTCAGCAGTCGCATGTACATCATGCAGAGTCCACATGCCGATGACATTTATGCCTTTCCCGACAACGTCTTCATCAGTCCCATGCAAATGATTATGAAGGCCGGCTTTCCATTTCTCTACGAGATGAACATGCTAATCCGATATATGCGCGATGTGGGCATTATACAAAAAATCGATTCCGATTTTCGCTACAACAACACGTATCTGAATCGCATAGCAAAGATGCGTCCCGAATTTGCTGAAACGGTCATCGTGCTGACCACGGATCATCTGAAGGGACCGTTTGTCATCCTAATTGTGGGCATTTGCAGTGCATCGCTGACATTTGTGGGTGAGCTGCTCTACGGCTATCGCCGGCACAGACGAAGGCAGCGACTGGCTCCATCACGTAGACATCGTCGTCGACGTTGGTATCGGGAGCGGCAGCAAGTGCGCAAAGCGGTGGCTCCGGTGGTGCGCTTCACGCCCGTCAAGCGACGCAAAGTCCTGTAAGCAGCCAGTCAGTCAGTTAGTCAGTCAGTCAGTCAGTCAGTCAGTCAGTCAGTTAGTCAGTCAGTCAGTTAGTCAGTCAGTTAGTCAGTCAAAACAAACAAAACCAAAACTCAGCTAAGCAACTAGCTAAAACCATAAAAATTGACTCAATTCACATAAATTTGCAATTGAGCAGAAGGCAGCCAGCAGCGAGAAGATAAAGAAGAAAATGTGCAGATGCAGAAGCAGAAGACGACGTCAATTGTGGTTGTTGTTGTGGTTGTTGTTGTGGTTGTTGTTGTTGTGGTTGTTGTTGTTGTTGCTGCTGTGTTGGGGTCGTCGTTGTCTTTCTCCCCGTTGTTGTTGTCTTCCTCCTCGTTGTCTGCTCGCTCGTCTCGTCTGGTTTTTGTTGTAGTAGTTTTCACGCGAAATACTTAAAATCAGCGACAAAATTCTATTTTTGCAACTATCAAAAGCGACGGCATGAAAAACAAGCAGACAGTCAGGCAACCAGGCAGTCAGTTGGTCGGTGTCGGGAGTCTGGTCTGCTCTGTTCTGTACTGTTCCGCTCCTACTTCTGCATTAACTTCTGGCTCCCCAAACCCCACCCCAAACTTCACCCCCTTTAAATGCCCTGCTTAAATTGACAATCAGCATTGAATGAACACAGTTTTTCCTGCACACCAAAAAATATTTGAAAAGCAAACGCAAATATCGTCAGCGTCAACTGTCGCTGATAATATTGTTACGAGTTGCATATTTACCGACTCTATTTAAAAAAAAAAAGGAAAAACCATGGAAAACCATGGAAAACCAAAGTTTCTAAATTATAGTGAGCACAGCAAAAATACCACGGATAAGCGCTAAACTTTCCGCTTCAAACTTTGGCACTTCAATTCTTTCTCTTTCTTTTTTTTTATATCTAATTGCTACTATTTTAATAGCATTTCAGGTAGATTAGAAACCTCAACAACAACAAAAAGAAAAAGGAAAAACTGTATTTCCGGAACATCAAAAACTAGTCAGCACAAAAGTTTAAGAAATAAAGTAAATAAAAAGTTATCTAGATAATACTTGAGTGTATATATTTTACAGTTGATTTGCTCTCTTATCTAAATAATCGCTTGTAAGTTTTCAAAAACACCCAATTTTAGTACTTTTACAAGCAAATAAACACTTGCAAATTTATGAGAATTTTAACGATTTAAATTTGGAGCCGGAACTGCACTATTTTTTTTGTAACTGATTCTGCACAATTTTTTAAGAATTATTGTAAATGATTCTTAAAAAAATTTTGCAGAACTCAACACTAAAAAAAAAGACAAATAGAAAATGTTCGTAACTTTTACTGAAACTTCTATACTCTTACCGGAACCGGAACCGAAATAGGGATTCGGTTATTTGAGATAAGAAACCAAACCCTTATTGATATTAAAATATATATAATTGTGTTCAGATATTTACTTATATTTTCCTGCTAAACGAAACTTCATTTATATATTTTTTGTTGAGCATTTTAAGCCAATAATAAACCCATTGAACTCTGAACCCCCAACTTTAATTTGGTTTATGCTCTGGCTATAACATAAACATCGTTTTTTGAAATGGCCAAAATACGAGCACAATGAATGAATGTATGTATTTTTTTTGTTGCATTTTGTTGCCTCTTTTTGGCTGAGCGTGAATGATTCAAATGCTGCCCAGCGTCCAAACATTCACATTCACATTTACTCGATTACTCACTAAGCACTCACAAAATGGGCACAGTGCGCACTTAAAGCGTGTGTGTGTGAGTGTGTGTGTGCGATTGTGTATGTGTGTGTGTGTGTGTGCGAGTGTGTGTGTGTGAGTGTGTGTAGATTTGGTTTTTGATGAAATTTTAGACTATTGAACTATGGCAGCGCAGTCTGATGCGCTGACTAAGCAAACTGGGGAGTCTGCCCCGCTCCGTCCGTCGACAGTCGCGACAGACGCCCAAAAGTCTGTCTGTTGTAGGATGCACTAGTTGCAGTTGCAGTTGCAGTATGCAGATATAGATACGGATACAGCTGCAGATACAGATACAGATACAGATACAGATACATTTGCAGCGACAAGTCTTGCCGTCTATAAATACAAACAATAAGTTTATTTGAGGCACAAAACAGTCTCCGACGCTGCCGCTGAAGGTCTGCGCACTATTCAGGCACAACACACACAACACACACACACAACACACACACACAACACACAACAAAATTATGCACTGCAATTTTATGGTCAAAACAAATTTTAGTAGTCTCGTGTTATTTTTTTTTCTCGTTGTTTTTATTGTAGCTTCTTTGATACGCTTACAAATAAATAGTTTCACGCCATAAAGCAGCTCATTGGGAGCGTGCACGGGGATTTGCTGGGAGGTGCAGGGGTTGGGCGGGGGGAGGCTGCAACAGTTCTCTCGCTGCCGCAATAAAAGTTGTTTACAACGCTTGAGCCTGCGGCGCCCATAAAAATGCAGCAACAGCAACAGCAACAACAACAACAACAAAAACTAGCACATTAACAACAATTTTGCTATTTTGTTGTTTGTTTTGATTTTCGGGCCATTGGCAAAATGCGTAGTAGTAGTGCAGTGTGTGTAGTGTGTGTGTGTGTGTGAGTGTTGTTGTATGCAACGATGCTACAGGTGGTCAATGGTGCACACAGAACGTGGCCCAGTCCCAATTCAAGTTCCAGCACCCGTTCCACTTGGCGTTCGAGTTTCAGTTTTGTTTTTTTGTTTGTTTTGGATTTTTTGTTTGTTTTGTTTTTCTTGTTTTTTTTTTTATTGCGAGCGCCGTCAAATTAAGTCGTTAAATTAATATTTATGATTTGTTTGCGCAAAAATTATTAACAAGCCGACGAAGGCGATGGATACGTCGCGTTGATTGCGCCTGCCCAAGGAGTCGCCAATATTGTGGCAATATCCTCAGTCCAGAGGCTGTTCAGATCGCTTAATTAATTCTAGCAAAACTCTTAATGGATGCACGCGCCATAAACTGTGTGCACACAATTCGCTCGCTCCTTTTCACACGCTCGCAACTGCAACACGAGGCGCGCAACACGTACAGCTGAAGAGTCAAGCGAACGGGGGCAGATGATCGGCATCGGCATCGTCATCGGCATCGACATGGACATGGAAATAGCCATGGACTGAATGGAACTGGAGCCACAACACTTGCAACTGGAGCACTCGATGTGACCACTCTGGTCGCGCGACAATAAAACCAAAAACGCTCCACATAGAACAACAACAACAACAACAACAGCAACAACAACAACAGGAACAACGACGGCAACAAACCACAATATTAATTTGAATGTTTGACATTCTATGCCACAATGATAAAAGACATTTGAGCAGCAGCAGCAAAAAGGAAGCAAAAAACAAAAAATAAACAAAAAACTTAAAAGCGAATAAAATGCTAAACAAGAAACAAATATATATTTTTTTATTTTTTATATATACATATATAACTTCAAAAGGTTCGCACGTTCTTTGGCGAAATAAAACACACAGAAATGTTTGAAATACATAAAAGTCATTTCAAGAAGGAAATGACAGACGAGCCACATCGAATTTGATATGTTCTTGCAGCGACTTGGAGGATCTCATGAGGCATATAAATATATATAAAAATGTATAGAAACTTTTAATAATTATTTTCTAATACAACAGTTAAAAATTTAATAATTTTTTTTGATACTTGATTAATTGCTTGATTTTTAAAAACAACAACAAATAAATTATTATTAATGTTAAAGTAACTGAAAATATTTCCTATTTATAAGAATACAATTAATAATGTAAGCTATGTTTTTACAAATTTATTTCTTGAGTTATTTCTTTATGAAAATAAAACAGTTAAGAAACCAGAAAATTTATTTTAAAAAATCACAGCATATTTTATAAGTTTTATTTTATTAATTAAAACTAATATAAGCTCAATATTGAAGCAACACAAATTACATCAATATAATGACAAACTGTTTCCATTAATTGTTCATCCTACATTCAAATAAATGTCTACTCCCACATCTAATCCTCGCTGACTGGCTGACGTAGTCAACGCACCCGAACGATGAGGAAGAGTATTCAAATCGAGAAGACAAAATGCCTGCCAGGCGCGCGCTAAGCGAAAACGTGACAGCTTTTCTTGACCCAGGCCCAAACGAGGGCAAAACAAAAAAAAAAACAAAAAAAAAAACAAAAAACAAGAAAAAAACATTAAGAAAAGAAAAATAGAGAAAAGAAAAAAAGTTGCTCATACGCCACGTGCAACGCGGCCGCAGCTGTGGGCCTAGTAGCAAAAACAACAAAACAAGAACACAAACACTAACAAAACACACACACACACGCACACTACTTTGACAAACAAGCCGAAGTAGTAGCAGAAGAAGAAGAAGAGCCACACACACACACATTCATATACACACTGCTAATATTTATGGCAACTGTAAAAATCTGGCGATGGTTTTTGTTTGGCCAGCCACACGTCGTGGTTATAAATTATTTTTGTTGGTTTTTTTCGGTTTTTTTTTTATTTTATTTTTTTTTTTTTTTGCTATTCCCCACTCGTCTGCTCGGGGGCATCCTTCGTCCTTTTAGCTACCGCAGTTTGTTATTGCGTGGTCATAATTTGATTTGTGTGACAGGCGGCGTCGCCAGCGCACTTAGGCGCATTACTCAAATCACGGAAATTCGTGGAACAAGGATACATGACTTTTCTTGACTTTTCTTGACTTTTGCTTGACTTTTGCTTGACTTTAGCTTTTCTTGAACTCACCGTTTCTTCTGGCGGTGCTCTAGTGCAATGTGCACAGGCACATCCACATACAGATCCTCGACATCATCGATGCTGCTCAGCATCTTCTCGTAGGCCTGTCGCTGCGGGCAGCTGGGCGGCTGGAGGTGCGTCTCCTCCTGTGATTCCTCCAGTGGTTCCAGGCTGATGCGATTGTTCGAGAGTGGCGTATGTGCAATCTCTGCCCGTAAGTGTGGCAGCAGCAGTGGCAGGAGCAGCAACAGCAGCACAAGTCCTGGCTGCTTGGCCAAATGTTGCCGTCGCATTTTTGCTACTTTTTTTTATTTTACTTTATTTTTTTTTTTTTTTTTTGATTATTTAGCTCTAAAGTTTATGAGCTGTTAACTGTTCGCAATTGGCTTGAATTGGATTTTTATGTTGAGTGTTAGCTGAGATTTAAGTGAGTTTTGATGTTGGTTTCTGGAGAGAGGGGATCTCTGAGGAGTTCTTCAAATGCATACGACATGTTTTCTCATGGCAAAACTTGTGTCCCAATTTATAAATGCAAAATATTCTATTCAAATATCAAATCTGAAACTAATACTTAAATAGCAAGGAAACAGCTGCAACGTTTTAAACTATTTCATCGTGTGCATAAATAAAACACCTGTTTCCCAACTGCTTTCGGTTTACTCAGTTGACTTTAATTGAGCTTCCTGAAGATTTAATTACCTTTGAAAAATGGAATTCGTAACATGAAAACTCAAGTAGAAGAGATTAAAGTATTGAAGAAAACCTACAAAATTTAATTACAACTCTGAAAGAACTGAAAGCGTTCAGGAATGAATCGTCATATTTACAGGGTAGCATCAAAAATGTACTCAAATAAAATCCACTTAAGGAGACTCTTAAGTCAGAATTTAATCTTAAAAAGAAACAGCTTAGAGCATTTCAAGCAGCTCATTTGGAAAAAATCCCTAAGAACTTAGGGTTTACTTATTTTACTGATAAGATTAAGTCCAGCAATTTCCCAAATATTTTCCATGCCTATTTCTATAAATCATTTCCATCAAGGCAGCTTATCCTCTCCTCAGCTCAATTGTTTTTTTGTTTTTTGTGTTTTGTGTTTTTATCCCACTGCTTTAACTCTTCTGCTTGGCCACTTCAGCAGCTTTGTTGAGGAGGGCTCACATCAGAGCTTGTCGCCCCCACGCTGACAGCACAGCTACCCCAACCCCAACCCCAACCCCAACTCCAACCCCAATCCCAACTCCTGCTGCTTCCTCTTTGCACAATTAAGGCCTGTCAAACCTTTGACACACGTCGCCGCTGTTGCTGCCAGTGACAACTTCTTTAGCTTTGGCTTTGGCCGAATATATCGGCAAAAAGAAGAAATTATTTTTGGCAGCACAGTGTATATATATAAATATATATATATGTATATGCATATATATATTTTGTTTCAAGTGTTTGACTTGGTTTCTTTTTTTATTTTTTGACTGAGGGCAGCCAATTAATTTTGACTGCAGTGAATCGATTCTTGGAACTGTTAGATTTGCTAATTGCTGTCCACACGCCCCCTACACAAATTCTGTTTTCTTTTTCTTCTTTTTTTCTTTTTCATTTTCTTTTTTTTTTTGGGCAATTAGAGTTCTGCGAATTTGCGTGCGGCGCAGCAATTGGGCAACGCTCTATTGCAAATGGGGAGTTGGGGGCTGTTGCTGTTGCCAGTCATTAGGCAGGGGGTTGCCACCTGTTGTCGCCGTGCCGAGCAATTAACGGCACACGCCTGCCATCAAAACACACACACACACTGACGCACACTGACTCACTTTGCCTACGCTGTTGTGGTGTTGTTAATTTTTTGAGCGCGCATCGTTTGTCTTGCACTGTGTTTTTGTTTGGTACCGTTAGCCTAGCGGTATTTGTATTTGCACACGGTTTGCTTTTGCAGCACACATACACTGACGCACACGCACAGACACTGTCACATAAACAAAGCACAGACACGCGCGTAGGTCGGAAGCTGAAGCTTTCTGCTTCCGTCTGCCTTGACGAGCAAACACAAAATGAGAGTCGTGCGCAAAGCAAACGAAAAACCGAGCGCCAAACTGCTGCCGCTGACTGCGCAGCCAGCGTTAGCAGCGACTGCAAAACGAAGATGCCGCCCCACAAAAGCACGAAGATGTTAGCCGAAGTGCCAGCTGCGCAGCCAGCAAGCATATGTGTATGCATGTGTGTGTGTGTGTTTGTGTGTTTGTGTGTTTATATATAGCCTTCTTATGCTTTTTTCTTTGCCTTAATTAATGTGCCTGCTTCGGGGGCTGCCCCATTGATGAGGCTGACAGCCTCGACTCATTCTTCGCCGGTTTCCCTTTTTTACAACCCAATGTGCCCACTGTGCCCCTGTGCCATGTACGACCCCCCATCTGCTACCCCCTCATAGCTGTTGTAGTGTCGCGCAAACATTTTCGATTTTTGAATTTCATTTTCATTGAAAGGCAACAGCAGCAGCGGCAGCTACAACAAGTGAAACATAAAATGCGTTTGTTTTATGCACGGCACGTGACTTTCAATGCAAAAAATAAACAAGAACAAGAACAAAAAAAAAAAACAAAAAAAAAAACCCGAGCGCCACTCAGCCGCAACAAGCTGCAGCCACTGTGAACGAGCGGCAAATGTAATCCGAGTGGCGACCAGAAAACACGGAAGATAAACATTTGATTCAGTTTCAGATTCAGATTCAGCTGGCTCAGATACCCCAGCAAGCGACTGCAGGCGCTCAGGCGCTGCTGCCACCACGACTGTGCCGTGCCTGTTGCAAGCAACACGGTCTCTTACAATGCACCATTGAGTCGCGCTATTCGCCGCCACTCGCCGCTGTGTCCGTGTCCAAGTCGAGGTCTCAGTTCCAGCCCCCAGTCCGTCTACAAAAGCCAAACATTGCGAAATTCTCACAGGCCTTCGACTCGAGCATTTTGCTGATCGCATCGATTTAAGTACATGTGTTTTTCACTTCTTTTTTTTTAAATATACATCGCAATATATCCAGCAAGCAATTTAATACACTATTGTACAAATTGTAAATCTTCAAATTGTAAATCTTCTGTTCAGAACTTTATTTCGATATATGAAAAATAAATAATAGGGTCTCCTTGTAGTTAGTAACTAGGAACAAACCATCGGAAATTTGATTTACATAGGAAAATATATTTTTCTGTGTCAAAAAAACGTCATTAAAAATAGTTTTCCATTGCTCAAATATTTTATTAACAAAAACACTTAAACAATAGTGCAAATATATACAATATTTAAAATATTTAAAATATACAAATAAATAATAACTAATTTACAAATCTTAAACCTGCTGTATTTTGTCTAATTTCGTTTAAAACACTTTTGTAAATATTTCAAATTTATTAACTTTGAATGTCCGTGTATTTTATTATTGTTTGTTTTGTGAATTATATTTTAATTACGTTCTTAAAGAATGCTGACGTCGACCGAGACAAGAGTCTGTCTGTCTGTCTGTCTGACCGAGTTACCTGTGCATTATTACGTGAATGCCTGTTTTTTGGCGTTGTGGGGTTTTCCCGGAATTCTGACAACGCCAAAAATCTGTTGCGTATATGGCAGGAAATGAATTTTTCGATGCCTGGCTTGAAGCACGAGGCAACCAACATCCAACAAATTAACAGCAAATTAGTTAGAAAAGCGGCACACAGAGGCAAACGAGGCCAACAAACTACAGCAACAACAACAACAATAACAACAAAAACAGCAACAGCAAACGGCAACTGCAAGAGTTGACGACAGGAACAAGACAAATGGAGGCACGGAAAGGGGTAACCTTGAAGGCGCCCCTAAAGCGCATAACTCAAGGGCCACGCAGGATGGGTAGAGCCCAACTGAGATCCAGGTTCAGCTCTGGGTTCCCCGCCAGGCGAGGCCAGCCCAAGCCAGGCCAGGCTCATGCATTATGCAAGGCGCTGCTCGGCCTGTCAGCCCCGACTTTGGGCTCCAACTCTTCCTCCGACTCCGACTCTGACTCTGACTCTGTCTCTGCCTCGGTCTCTGCCTCGCTGGTGGTGGCCCAAGCGGCGTCGCGTTGCATTTTTCAACAAATTAATTATTGACAAAAAGGTGGAACGAGTGCCTGAATGAGCGAGTGAGTGAGTGAGTGAGTGTATGAGTGAGTGTGTGAGTGAGTGTGTGAGTTCATTTTTTTGCTGTGTGTTAAACGATGGGAGTATTGTAAAAATAGATGGCTTTCCAATTGGTTGACTGTCGGCTTAAGGAAGCGTTGTAAATACAAATACATACATAAATAACTTAATGCCTATTAATCGGCCATAATATTCATATATTCAGCATTCAGTAGACAACTGTAGAAAAATTTATTTAAATTGAAACAAACTCCAACAAAAAATATTGGCTATTCTAGGAACTGCTAATTTTTTAATGTTAATCAAAACAAGGTTTATTTTTTATAGCTTGCAAATTAAATCATTATATAAACAATTACATCACTTGTGATGAAATTAAAATAATATTGGATATTCGTTATAATAATTGGATGTAATAAATGTAAATGTATGTAAATGTAGTAAATTGAAACGCCAATTTTGAGTGGGGCGCGTAACTGGCAATTAAAGTGAACCAAATCGTATTACCAAAGTGTTCCCAGCGCCATTATCGACTGCTGCCACAGCTGCTGCTGCCGCTGCTGCTGCTCCTTATTTCGGTTGCATCCAAGTTATTGGTACAACATTTTTGCCTCACACTAGCACTTCATCAACGCGAAATGATTGGCATGCCAACGTCAACGACTCGCAGCAGCAGCAGTTGAAGCAGCAGCAGCAGTTGAAGCAACAGCAGCAGCAGCAGCAACAACAAAAACAACAACAACAATTGCTGACGCTGGTGGCTGCAACGGCGACAGCCTCCGACATATGTAAAAGAATCGTTTAAAATAAATGACAGTCGCGCCCCTCTCGACTCACTCCCTATGTCACTCTCCCGCTCTCTCTCCCTCTCCCTCTCTTCTCCTATATCTCTCCCTCTCTCTCTTTCTCGCTCGATACCCCAAGTTGCCTGCATAATTAACCACAAACTCGCAGCACACGGCAGATCACAATAATCAATACGGCGAGCAAGGCTCTTGCCTGGCCGAGTTTATATATATATATATATATATATATATATTTATATGTATATAAATATATTTTGTTTGTATTTTGTATACCCTGTAGCCAAAACTTATTAAGAAGCTAAAGCTTGAGTTGTACTCATCCCACCATCTGTTGCAAGAGTTGGCGGCTTTTAGTTTTGTTCCTGACACAAATCTGAACTTTGTTGCTTATTTAATTGAAATAAGTTTAATTTTCTTTGTCATCACATCATTAATTAATTGACAAAGACTATATGAAATTGAATAAATATCACAAATAAAGTTGGCCAATAACTCTTCCATTAACCAAATTTTCTGCAGGAATGAGACAATCTTTGTCGGGTTAAAGGATTCTATGAACTTTAAGCAAAAAGCATAGGAAACTACTTAATTTTATGATTCTGTCTGACAGTGCTAGAATTATTTTAAATTTCTGTCAACATCTATAAGAACATATATAATATATACAAATATTTTACAAAATTTGCTGCTATTTTTCCTACTATTTTTTTCAAGGTTTTGCTATTTTCCAGGTCAAATTCTTCCGAACCTCGTCGTATAAAAAACAAAAATTGGTTATCAATTAATTTGCAAATAAATTGTTGAAGTATTAAAAACAACCCGGAAACTGTAAATCGTAGTTAACTGTTTACATTACAGGGTATCTCAGAGTCGCGCATTATTAGCACAATCATCTTGACTTGTTTTGCTTTTTTTTGCCACTCGATTGTTGTGTGTGTGGTCCAGTGCCTCACATGTTTTCGGTGGCTTCGTTTGAACTGGGCCCACATCCCAGCTACCAGCTACCAGCTACCAACTACCAACTACCAACTACCAATATACCTACTACTCATCTTACCATTCCTGGCATTTTAGCTGCCAGGCGTAGCTAGATTATTTGTTTACACGCAGCCCATCAGCCCGATGCAAATCCGAGCAGCGATTGCCATCCTTCCATCCATTCATTCGAATAGACGAATGCAAATTGCCGGAGAGTTGTTGTTGTTCGAGCACATTACAACACCTTCTTAGGGGCGCCGCGGGCCGCACATAAATGTGGCACACACGCCAAGGCTGCGCTACACAGCTGCCGCCTGACACCTGGTCCTAGAAGACAACTGTTGCTGGTTGCTGGTTTGCTGCTTGCTGGTTGCGGGCAGACCTCCAACCTCCTCCTGGCCAAACAGACTGACAGCTGGGCGTGGCAGCAAACTGGGCGCATGAAATGGACAAAGTAAAATTGAGGAAAAACTTTTGAGTTTAGTCCTGCGTCGCTGACGGGCCCTTATCCTTGGCCCCTTGGCATGCCAGTGGGGGGTTGTGGGGGGAGGATTTGAAATTGTCAACTTGGCACGCATTTTATTAAATGAAAGAATGTTTTTTAGCTGAAGCCAGAGTGGGGCAAACTCAGCGAGGGCTCAGCTGCTGTCAAACTTATGCCAAGCAAATCGTAAGAGCCCAAAGCTCACCCACACACACACAAACACACACACATATTTATATATATAAATATATATATATTTAGCGGGGACACAAAGTCGACAAAGTGAAAATTTTTTAATTGCATTTTTGCCAACTGTCGCTGGGGATTATTGGCAATTGCAAGCGATTCATTCCGTTGGAAATTGCAGCTGGAAAATCTTTTAGCGCTGCTCGCAACACAAAACTTGCATTAGACTGGGGCAGAGACAATGCTTGCAACAGCAAGAGCAACAGCAACAGCAGCAGCAACGGCAACTTGTATTCAAAATGCGCAGCCAGGCATTGTTGAAAGCAGAAAGGATATTGGATAAGAATACTTATGCTAATGAGCAGCAGCAGGCAGGATAAGGCAACGAGGCAGTGAGGCAACGAGGCAGTGAGGCAACAAGGCAACGAGGCAGTGAGGCAACCAGTCATCAAGGATGCAAGGCAAAAGAACAGCTTCAATTGTAGGTAAGTCGGCAAAAGAAATGAATTTTACACAACGGCCAATACAATATTAATTTCTGTGAAAGGACATCAACAAGCAACGGAATTTCAAATATTCCTTGTTGCCGTCTTTAACTTTTGGGCAGAAAACTTTCAGTTCAATTGAAACTTCGACAACTAATTATGTTCAGGAATTTTTGATTTAAGCATAAAGTGTTTTTTGGAGTACAACTTTCAAAACAAAATTTTGGGTTTTGCCAAAATAATTGCTTTTTGATGGCTGTAGACAAAATACATGAATTCAGGAAGAGCGATAGCCAAAAGTGCTAAACATGATTTATTGACCAACTTAGCTAACTAAATTTTGGAAACGATTTTCAAATATGCTCAGTTTTTGGATCTCGAAACTACTTAAATTTTTAGTAAATCTTTAAATTCAGATGCTGAATTGATTCAGTGAAGAATCCTAAAGAAAGTTTGACAAAGTTATAAATGGAAAATCCATGGAAAATTTAATAGTTGTTCAGAGACTAAGCCATATTCAAAAAGATACTGTTTCTGTAAATGGATACAGCTCAGACATAGTTAAAATCAAGGAAAATAATTTCTGTATTCCTTGAATTAGCTATTCCTTAAATGGCTTTGAATAAAATTAAAATAAACACATTTAATCTAATTTAATAGCTCTAAAAATGTTAACTACACTTTTAATTACTTTTTTTTTTGCCGATGTTGGTTAAACAAATAATTGTGAAAAACTAATCAACTTAATGTTGGCCAATAAACGCTGTTTAATTATTCCCTCCGCTCTACAACAAGAAATTACATGCATAAATAAATATCACACACACATATATATTAACTGATACCAGCAACAATTTTAACTGTATTATTTTTATTTTTTATTTTTTTGTAATTCTTTTTTTGGTTTTTGTTGACGCCGCCGTCGCTTGTTTGCTGTTTTTCTTGGCCTTTTTGTTTAAACGTTTCGGTCGCTTGTCATGCGATGAAAGAGCTTTTGTATCAGTGTATGTGTGTGTGTGCATGTGTGTGTGTGTGTATGTGTGTGTGTGTGTATGTTGTGAGCTGTTACGCGTCGCCACCCAGAAGCTCAAGTTTATAAGAGCCTACATATTCCATCATCATCATCATGCTTGTTGTTGTTGTTGTTGTTGTCGATAAATTGTTGGTGCCACGCAACCGACAGCAGCAGCAGCAGCAGCAGCAGCAACAACATGCCACTAAAAAGGGACAGCGATCATGAGCAACTCATGATAATCATGTTGTTGGCTGCTGCTGCTGCTGCTGATGATGATGATGATCGATGCCGTTGCCAAAACCAATGCCAAATGGCAATAGTCAACGCCAACAGCAGCAGCAGCAGCAGCAGCATCACAACAACAACAACAACAACAACATTATCGGCAGCGTTTGATTTGCTTCGGCTGCTATGCAGCCCATTAAAAGTACAATGACCAGAAAATAACGTTATTAAGCGAGCAGCGCCTGGGACACAGCCACAAAAACCCAAAAACCTCGGAATCAAAACAAAGTAAGCAAGAATTACCCAAAACACGCAAACACACACAGAGTGCGAAAGAGACGGGGAGAGTCCAGCTCCCAGACGTCGGACACACAGTGTGTCCAGGTTCCCGCATTGTGGCGAGGGAGCGAGAAAGAGAGAGACAGAGAGAAGAGACCTCCAGTATTGAGACCGAGTCCCAGTTCTTAGCTTGGGGCACGATCGAAAGCGAAAACGTTGGAGGTCCGTTGCATAAACAAACCGCAAAAGAACAACAACAACAACAATACACAGCCTCAGGCTAAACGATGATGATGTTGCCAGTCGTGCATAGTATCTAAATATACCCTGTAAATATCTGCACATACCTTGACTAATATTAGACGAAAGAAGTGAATATAACTATATAAATATATGTATATTTATTTTTATTTATTTATTTATATTTAAGATATATATAATTAATTATATATATATACAACTAATCTATTGTTTAAGATTTCTAGGTTCCTTAAGCGGGCAAAAAATAAAAGTATTTTATTTGTTATTATATTAAAGCATAGTAATTTATTAGATAGAAATCGTATCTTAATTTTTTTTTATTATAGTAATATTACTGTAATAATATTATTATAATTGCAATAAACTTAAAAAATATCTGTGAAATATTCTTATAAAATTAAACAAAACAAAAAATAAAACAAAAGTTCAACAACCAATTTGTAAATTTCCTCCACAACATTTGAAAAAAGTCTTGGAAATGTGCCCTCAAAATTAAATTAAAAATTTTAGATTAAGACCAGATTAATTAATGAAAAGAAAAACAAATCTAAACTTGTATCTGATGGCTACAAATGGATATGAACACAGTTAGTTGGACACACACCGTTTGTGATTAAGTTAGGGTATCGCAACAAAAACTGGCAGTAACAATTTCCATTTCATTCTTTTTGAATGCTGCTGGCCTAACTGTTTATCACAAGGGTACCGGCTAATTGGTTGACTCTTTTGAGTTGGGTTAGTTTTGATTAGAAGGCAGCAACAACAACAACAACAACAACAGCAACAACAACAACAACATAAGGCATGCTGCTGTCCAGCAAACAAGTCAAATTACATAGTTGAACAACACTCAGAGTGAAAGAGATAGAGAGAGACAGTGTGTGCGAGAGAGAGAGAGGAAAACACCCACAAAGGACGATGCGGACATCGCCTCAAACAATTCCCAATGCTGCAATGCAGCCACTCGATTCAGTTGGCCCAAATTGCAGGCCAAGAGGCGCCCAACTGCAAAATGGCTCTCTGTGAATGTGGCTTAAAATTGATTGAAATTATCAGCTTTGGGTTTTGGCAGTTCAGCTATGATTGTAGCACTGTGTATGCTTGTGTGTGTGTGTGTGTGTGTCTGTGTGTGTGTGTGTGTGTGTGTGTCTCTGTCTGTGACATTTAATGGGTTAAACGAGCCAATGTGTCGTCGATGTCGCTTGCCAAGTGGCTTACGCTTGTTACTTAATTGGATTTGGGTTAAGCTACCAAATTACGGCCAACACAACGCACAATAGCAATAAACTTGTACTTTAAATCCATACGTTAATGAATGTGTGCATTTCCGGTTTTAATGAAATGATTGCTCAACTATCATTATCACAGACACACTCAGATTTACACATATATATATATATATATATGTATAGTTTGAGAGGGTGGGAAACTTGTCAAAAAACTGACCGAGGTCATTTGCGATGTAATTAGCAATGGCACCAACTGAACTCAACTCAACTGAACTGAACGAAATGCAAAATGGAAAATGGCAAAAATGAAAAGCTTGCCAAAAAATTGCCATCAAACATGCAGCCGCAACAACTGCAATTGTCAACAATCAAATGGCTGCAAGCAATGGCGACAAAGCGCCAAACTGACATGACGCTAAAATGCGACACAGAATCTGACAACAACACAAAACTGTCAGCAGCAATTCAACAAAATCCAATAAACACCAAAAGGAACACCAAAGACTCTACAATTTAGGAATAAATATCATTTATTATTTTAATATATTATTTAATTTTACATTTATCATAAATTTTAGTTTTAAATAAATATTATATATAAATTAAATAATAACATTGAGGCTTATTTTTATATATAATCGCTTCGCTTTATTTCTTAATTTAAATTATGTAATAAATAATAAAAAGAAATTACGAAATAAAGTTAATTAATTTTGAATTTATTATTTATAAATACATTTATCATTAATTGTAGTTTTAAATAAATTTAAATAAATATTATATATAAATTAAAGAATAACATTGATGATTGCTCTATATAATTTCATCGCTTTATTTCTTAATTTAAATTGTGTAATAAATAATAAAAGAAATTAGGAAATAAACTCAATTAATTTGATTATACTTTTATCCCATTATTATTATTATTTTTATGTTATTATTTATTTATTTTATTTTTAAATTCAATAAACTCAATTAATTTTATTATACTTTCATCCCATTATTATTATTTTTTTATGTTATTATTAAACATTTATTTTTAAATGCAATCCTAGAATAGTTTTTTAGGTTTAGTTAATTTTTTAAAAAAGTGTCAATCACTTTTTAATAAGAGTTTTAAATATATCTATTTAATTTTGTATATAAATCATAATCATATGTAAACAGTTTCAAGTGCACTTTGAATTAGCGTGTTTAAAAAAAATCTAATCATATTTTAAGCATCATCAAATATACAGAATGTGACTTGTTGCCAATTTTAGTGTCACATGCCGGCAATAATAATTTAAACAATTAGTTGTAGACTCGTTTCTGACGCTAATCTATAGAGTAGCATAAGTACATAAATACTATAAACAATAAACTAAATGCGAATAGTTTTCGAAATAGCTGGCAAAAAGCCATCGAAAAGTATTTCTATAATAATTGAAATTAATTCTTTTGTTTTCTCTTTTCAAATAGAAGTGCTTCTCAGCGCACAGTTATTTCCGGATTATTTTGTTATTTGTGGATTTGTTTTGAACAAATGTGGAATAAAAATAAATAAACAAATAAAATAAACAAATCGCACAAAATGCGTGTCAAAAATGTTAATGAACCAAAGAGAAAATAGATATATATGATATATAGAATGTTAAATGTTAAAAGTATTAGAAAACTTGTAGTTGACCTATTTAAAAAAAAAAGAAAAAAATATTTATTTGTGATCTTATTGTTGTCTATATATTCTATATATTCTAATGGTGAACAGCAGATCAGGCAAGCAGATAGAAAATATATATATGGTAGGATATGATAAATGTTAAAAATATTGAAATAAATATTTTCGATGCTCTTTTTAAAAATTTCTCGAATAAAGTTCAGTTTTTATTGTGATTAGAAAATCAAGAGATAAGTTTTAATATTTATTATTTATTTATTTCAAAATCTTTTTCTTGAATATTTGTTGTGGCCATCACTTTGTTTGCGGTGAATAGAAAATTGTGAATTTAAATTGAAAGGCTGTGGAATTTGGGTTCTGTGGCATATGCCAAAGCTGGTAACATTGTGAAAATGCTTCGCTTTTGAGGCATTTGGCATTCAAATCGCAACTAACGCTTCCAGCAAGTTAAAATTCTGACATGCTTTTTACATTTCAAACATGGCTCAAACTCAACGCAACTCAACTGGGGTCGCAAACTGAAGTTTCAACTGCAATTCAAATGTTGTTGCTGATGTTGCTGTTGCTCTTATTATTGTTGTTGTTGCTGTTGTTGTTGTTGTTGTTGCTGTGGCTGTGGTATTTGGTGTTGTTGGTTTTAGCTGGCAACATGTTGGCATTGCCGTCGCCATCCTCGGCGCTGACGTCGCTGCCTGTCTAACTGTCATATTTTCTTGTACAACAACTGTTATTTCATACACACAAACTTGAGTTTTCTCCCTCCCTCTCTCTCTCTCACTCTCTCTCTCTATCTATCTCTATCTCTGTGTTGTGCGCTTTACTTAGTTGTTTACTCCTTGCTGGATTCGACAGCAGATTGGACTCAAGCTCCAAACACACATTTAAATGTGATGAAGTCTATGAAGCAAATGTTTTATTAAAATTATTCGAGTGAATTCTAATTATTTTTGAACGTTAGTGAAACAATCTCAACAAGAATATTTAAACAGCAATTTAGATTTACTTAAAACTCAAATGTTAAATTTTTAAGCTTCGATTTAATTTCCCATCAAGTTTTTAGCGTCAATCCATTGTTACCAGCTTCTTGTTTGACTAACTTAATAAATTAAACGTTCTGACCACAGAAGCAACTGCAAATTTATAATTTATTTTATTTATATTTAGATCCTTTGCAAATCCTGCGGCTAAAGAGCATTAAAGGATCGTTGTGGACATCGTTTTGTGATTTGTTTGCTGCGTGCCTTGCTATTTTCCTTTTTCCACTGTGGCAACATATTTCACTGCATAATTTCATAGTTGCGCTGGTAACGCATGCAAAAGACAACAGAGGCAACAACAACAACAACGGACGCAACAACAACAACAGCAGCAACAACAACACACCCACAATGGAAGCAGCGAACTAAAAACTTGACATGGGAACAACCGCAGCCAGTTCAACTGACAGTTGTCCTTGTATCCTGACGTGTTTCGGCTTGTTGTTGTTGTTGTTTGGGGCACTAGCTTGTTATCATTTTTTAATAACATTGTTGCGCCGAGCAACGAATTTGCATAAAACACAAAACCAGGCGACGTCAAAGCCAGCAAACTTGCAACAAGAATGGGAAGCGGACAACACGTTGTATGAGTAATTTCTACTTAAGCACAAGACAATGACACGCGCGTGCATTAAGTGAGTGTGCGTGTGTGTGTGTGTGTGTGTTGGTGTGTGTGTGTGTGTGTGTGTGTCTCGACTATGAGTGATTGTGTGCGTGCAGGCAGAAATAAAACAATTTTCATACAAATTCCGTGCATTTGCATAAATTTCAAACGATGTCGTCATTCCCTGGAATGCAACGCCATTGTGATCCTGTCAGGATGAGCAGAAATAACTGACACTTACACCCATCCCTCCCCTCCCCTCCCTTGCAGCAGTGGCTGCAACTAACGGAAGCATCAAGGCACGACATTTGGCCAAGTGCACGAGCCGTGCTTGGTAACAACTTTTGTGGGCAACTTTTCTTTTTTTTTTTTCCTGGCCGTCACGGCAATAATCATAAAATTTCACTGCATATAGAACAAAAAATAAGTGGATTTTCCAAGAAAAAATATCAAAAAACCAGTTAGAGTAATTTAAAAATGAGTGATAGACCGGATAGATACCCTGTACGCAGCTAAATAGATATGGACAGGACTTCGGTCAAAACTTTGGCTATTTTAATAAGTTTTTTAGGCATTCTGAATTTCAATTTTAGAAATTAACTTTTACTATGATTAACATTAAAAATGTACAGTCTCTAGAAAAGTAATCAAAGTTAGGAGATTTTATAAACATATGCTGAAGAAATTTCTAGAGTTTCCAAGATAAGAAGATAAGAATTTATTCCTGATTTCAAAATGGTAAATATATTTTAAAATAAATATATTTTAGATTTTTCCTGTTAAATTTCTTACTTTGCAACTATTCCAAATTATGCGGTTACATTATATCAAAATTTCTCGCTTATCTGGTTATTGCTGATAAACATATGAATTTCCTATATGGTACCTTGCTGCCACATCCTCCATCTCCTCCAACTCCCAGTTGCAGTTGCAAGCCTAAGCACAACTGCATAGATACACTGTTTACTCAAATTTTAATGGTTACAGGGTATCAACAAAAAAAGAGATGGCAGCACGTGATTGCAACATAAGAGCGTCATTTACATGCTGCTGCTGCTGCTGCTGTTGTTGTAGTTGTTGTAGTGGTTGTTTCGATGTTGTTGCTGTTGTCGCTTCAGTCTATTGCTCCGGGGCTCGTCTCTGTTGAGGGCTCGTCCTGGAGCTGCGCATGCGCCGCAAACTTTTCCGTTTGTCATTTGCCGCCTCAATAGTTTGTAACAACCTACAGTGACACCACACCCCCCAACCCCCCATGTGCCACGCCTACACGCTTGGCCACCCATCCAGGCAGCTGCCCATCGGCTTTATTGAGGTTTTGTTTAAGCTTTTAGCGTACTTTTCTTTTTCCGAGTGCTTCGGCTACCAAAAAGTTCAACTGTGTGTGTGAGTGTGTATGTGAGTGTGTGTGTGAGTGTGTGCGTGTGTATTTGCCCGGCAGCATTTTTGCAATTAGGCAACAGTTGCTTTTTTGTTGCTTTTCTTTTTTTTATTTTTTTTTTGGTAAATGCAATGGAACTTTTCAGTTTCGGCTACAGTTGCACACAGTTTTCATTGCTAACAGCGTTCGACACATACAAAAATGCTGCGTAATTGAGACTGATTGTAAACTGTAGAGCAACGAAGGGTGCATGTTGCTCGGGGGGAGGAGGGGGATGGGGGCTGAAGCGCTTGCAGCTGCTTCATGAAAAAGTTTAGTCCTATGTGGCATTTGAAGCGAATTTGGCAATTTTAACTGCAGCTCACAAATGTGTGTTGCTGTGTATGTGTGTGTATTAGTGTGTGTGTGTGTGTGTGTGTGAAGGCCTGCGGAGTTGAAAATATTGTATAGAAAAAGTTGCATCGCAAATTGATTATTCTGATAGAGAATTATATTTACACTTGTGTTTAAATATTAACGCTCAATTCAAATGCTGTTTTATTTATTTTATTGATTTACAGTGAAACAACTATTTCTTGACCAAAAATTTGCAAACAAAATTTAAATTCATTAAACCACAAAGCTTTGCTCGAATTTGGCTAACAAGTATGCTTGCCACATTTGTGTTAGTTAGCAAATTTGATAATCAACATAAATTCACACATTCCCAAATGGCTCGTCAGATGAAATGCACTTAAAATAATTTCAGGTACAGGTATTTATCTCTGCCACACCCGTCACTCCCCCATTTCCCCAGCGTTGCATTAATCCAAAATGCTTCTGCACTTCATTCAATTTAACGCCAGTCAGGAGGGTGTGCTTGTGTGTGTGTGTGTGTGTGTGTGGGGCAAGCAGCAGAGAAGGGTCAGTGCCAGAGGCCATCAATATAATGTGCGTGCCACATTATCAAACGTATTTATTTGCCAAACAGCTACAAGCAGAAGTAGCAGCAGCAGTGGCAGTGGCAGCAGTGGCAGTGGCAGCAGCAACATGAGCAGATGGAGGGGCAACAACAACAACAAGCAACTAATGCAAAGCCTACACATAAAGATAAACTAAGACGCACTTATCGCTGCTGCTGGACCCGAGATGAAAGCAAGAGAAATTGCCAAGATATTTATATACATATATATATTTTTTTCTAGCTGTTGTTTGGGGCAAGGCAATCGACAGGCGAGCACAAAACGTGCGTGAAGCAAAAAGAAGCAAAAAGACAAGGATACAAAGGACCTTTGCCACCGCTGGACACACGAATGAGATACAAGAATGCTGGCAACGTTGACAGCTTAACGTACAAAATTAATGTGACAATCTAACTAAATGCGTGTGTGTGACGAGTGTGTGTGTGTGTGTGTGTGTGTGTGTGTGTGTGGACTGCGCATAAATGTGCCACTATATGGCATACATATGTATTTACGCATTGAGGCAGATAAACATGTTGCCAAAATGACCAACCGAAACGCAGAGGAGCAGCAGCAGTAGTGGGAGTGGGAGCAGCAGCATAAACAGCTGCCCCAAAACGCTTGCAACATTAATTACGCACAAAACCTCAATAGCTGGCCTGGCGGCGACTGCCAAAAACTTCGAACTCATTAAATAGAACCGGGCCAACAGTGCGTATGCGTTATGCGATATGCGAGGAAAACAAAAACATTAAAAGTTTTTATTGCCACGCCGACTAGTATCTTGTCTGGGGCAGACAACAAAAAGCATTAAATTACTTTATAATCCGTTTATAGCTCCAGCCGGAAGTGGTCGAGACACACACTCAGTAACACACACACCCCCAGAGTAAACTTATACACACACACTGTGTTGGAGAAGGACATCTCGGCACGTTTTGTGCACACATAGAAGGCAGCTCAACAACATAATCAAATCAAAGATTACGTTGAAACATTGAAATTACGTACAGACAACAGACACACAGACAACTCTCTACAAACACACACACACAAAGACACACACACTCATACACTCCACTGATGAAATGTGTGCCTTCTCATCACTTTAGTTGGTAATCTGCCATCAGAGCACTGCAACAACAGGAGAATTTGGCATAAATCTAAACGAAGCGCACGCCTATAAAAATACCCTGTAATGCGACGAATTCTTTAACATTTTGATGCTGACAAATATTTATTATATTTTTATAAGATTAATAAAAGTTATTCCTTGATGGAATAAAATGTGCATATAAATAATAATAGAAGATTAAATAATCTTTGTAAAATCATATTTTTCTTGTATTACTTTAAACTGATTTTTTAGAAATATAAATAAATATTTATTTCACAAAGACAAATAAATTGAGTAAAATTATTCACTGTTTTCAAAAATATATCTTCCGATTAAATTAACTTAAATTAACTTAATTCTCAATTTAATGATAAATGTAAGAAAAATGTAAATAAAACCAATGCAACTTTAAACTTCTATTTCAAGTTTTATCAATTGAAAACAGTCTTTTAATAAAAAAAAAAATTAATAATATGTAGCAACCTAACTAAAACCAATGAAATATTATCTCTAAATTAGTTTTAAGTTAATAATATTTTATATAGACTTAAAAACAGTAATTTAAATGATTTTACTTTGGTAACTGCCCAGCCTAACACACCTGCCTTGGTCACTAGTAGGGTATTAAAAAAAACTGCTGCATAGCATGAGGCGCCGCTCGACTGCCGCCAAACAATTACACACATAAAGCAAAATGCGCTACAACTTTGAACTGCTGTGTCCACCCCGCACCCCACACCCCGCACCCCCTCCTCTGTTCATCGTCAGTCCCTCCGCTCAGAACGTAAACAGGCAAAATTCGTTGCTTCATTCACAAGCAGTGAACAAAGAGCACAGTAAAGGTGAATGCTTTTGGCACTCACTGTGCACGCGGCATGCGCACTGCTTGCGCTCAACTTGATCTGGCAACGCTGGTCGCTGTGCTTGGGAAGAGCCAACAACAGAAGCGAGCATTGCTATCAGTTGGCTTGCTGCCCTCGGCCTGAAAACGTCGCGGCTGCTCTGCTTTAGTGTGTGTGTGCGAGTGGGCGAGTGTGTGTGTGTGTGTTAGTAGAGACTGCGACGTAAGCTGGAATCTGTTCATGTGTGTGTGTGCGTGCGTGTGTATTTGTACGTGTGAGGGCGCCAAGTTGTTGTGCCTTTAACAAATAAAACGGCCGCAGCAACAGCAAACAGCGACATTGAACCACCTGCCACAAAAGCACGCTGCTATTTTCAGTGAAATGAAATAAATACATAAAAATAAAAACACACACACACACAAACAAACACAGAGAGACACACACATTAAACAAAAAGAAAGCTGAAACTTCCGGCTGACAATTTGCATATAAAAAACAAAACACGCACAAATCAAAACTTTAAAGTGAGCGGAACTGAGCGGAAGTTGGGCTGTTTAAACACCAGTCGAACACACAAACAACAAACAACAAACACAACAACAACAACTCCAATAATTGTGAGCAGCGAAAATATAACAGGAATCAACGGAGCAGCAGCGCGCAGCAAAGTAGGCAACAGTTTTTTGTTGCGCACTATGGAAATGGATGTCAATCGCCAGACACGCCACAATGCCAACCTAATGACCATATCCGCCCGCTGTTGCGCCAACAACAATGCCACAAGAGAAACAACAACAGCAGCAACAACAGCAGCGGCAGCAGCAACAATTGGTGACAGCACAGTAACAACAACAACAGGCTGCTGCGGCATCTTGAGTCGCCTGTTTTGCGTGAGTCGCCACAAGGCGACACAATCGGTGGCAGGCACCGAGTGCAGCCACAGCGAGCCGCTGTTCATGCAACGCAAAACACTAACAACACAGCCGGCAGCGCAGCGACGTCGTCGCACGCCACAGGAAATCTATTTTGAGAGTCGCGGCAAATCTTGCAAAAAGCTATTGAAATTCAATGGTAATTCGAATAAGGTGAGTGCCACAAAATGTTACTATCAGTGGGTATGCTAGTGTGTGTGTGTGTGTGTGTGTGTGTGTGTGTGTGTGTGTGAGTAAGAATGACAAGCAAAAATGTGAGAGGGCAAAAGAAAGACGCTCGAGCAAAATGTTTTGACACATTTAAGAAACTTATTTACATAGCAAAGCAGCGAGCTGAGTTTACAGTTTAAGCAGACAGTCTCTATATACTATATATATATATATATATATATATATATATAAATATATATTTTTTTAGGTTGGGGTAGAAAGGAGTGTATTTGCCTTGCCCCAACGAGAATACCTTGCGCTAAATTCGGTTACCAAATTCTCTTTTTATCCGACAAAAATAAATTACAATCATAAATTTACGCATTACAATCTAAGCATATTTGCAGATTCGAGAGCACATTAACAAGCTTTATTATATGCTTTTCACGGGTACCGTTAGCTTATTGAAAAATAAAAGATATATTACTGCCATTAAGTGATATACACTTGAGCCCAATATTAAAGGAAACTTGAGCAGATTTGAAAACATTTTATGTACAATTTGATAAGAGGCAAGGTTTATTTGCGAGTAAACTAAATACAGGGAAAATATTACAATTTCATGTATTAAATTTGCATAATAATTAAATAACTTTTTTATTAGCCACATAATCGCATAATAAACCTGAGCCGTAAATAACAAAATATAAATCTTGGCAAGACATAAACAGCTCTAATATATTTTTAATGCTCGCCAAATTGAAAGGGGACAAGAAAAGTTAACAAAATATGCTAAGAAATTCTTGGTTTAATATTTAAGAATATTTTTTGAGTATAAATATACATAATATATACAAATATACATAATATATTTCCGCAAGTTTTATTCATCATTAAGTTGTATTCATCATTCATTTGACAACCTAAGAAATAGATTTTAAGTGTTGTTAAATAATTGTTTTGTACATAATTTCAATCATGTATATTTTAGTGCAGGAATTTAGTAGCAGCATAAATTAAACATCATTAAATTTTCAGCATTCCATTCTCAACCCATTCTCATAAAATTCTGTAGCCGATTTAAAAAACCCCAAAACATATTCGAAACTATTCATTTAAAGCGACAAAAGCATTTCTTGTTTCTGAGAGCACTTCAGAGCACTGGCTCAAAGGCCAAGTCTGCAGAGTGTTGCCCAACACCGCGAGCATGCAAACCAATACACAAGTGATTTCACTTCACATTTTATATGTGAGTGTATGTGTGTGTGTGTGTGTGTATATTTACATATGTGTGCGCTATTGTTAGAAAATTTGGAAAATTTGTTGCTGTGGCTGTAACGAGTCGTGTGGAATTGAGTCGATTGTTGGCCTTTTGTTTGTGGCGCCTGCCAAGGTGCACACACATAGAATGTTGTGGCACCGCACACACACACAAGCACACACATACATTATAATACTTATATTCAAACTCATGCTCATAGTCATAGAGTACTTTGCATATAAATCATTTGGCAATGTGACTGGGGTCGCAATGCGCTTATGAAATATTTCACTTTTGTTTAATGTGCCAGCAACTTAAAGCAACATTGTGCCACTTGCCACAAATGCCACACTTTCCCACCTAGCCGTACCGTTGATTCAATGGCGAACTGCACTAATTAAAAACGTGCAAAAAGCAAGCCAATCAAACAGGTCGATGAACAACAATGGCTTGGCCCAAATTGCACAAATACATGCACATATGTAAATATGAAAGTGTGTGTGTGTGAGTAAGTGTGTGTGTGTGTGTGGGTGTGTTACTGCTCCAGGATACAATGCATTGTGCTGGCTGTCCGGCACGCACTGAAGCGCAAGCAACAGGATGAATTTGTTAAACAACACGAACGTGGAGGAGTCTCTCCCTCTGCCTCTTCCTCTTTCACTCCCGCTCCAGGAGGAGTAGCTGGACCCATCTCAGCTCAACTCTCTATGTGAAAAGTGAAAAATGAAAAACTCATTCGCCCTATCTAGTGACATCATCAATTTCAGTCTATTTTGCACTGACCAAGCGAATGCAGCAGAGGCAGCAACAACTACAGCAACAACTACAGCAACAACTACAAAAAACAAAAAAAAAACTACAAAAAACCAAAACCAAAAAAAAGGGAAGACAACCAGGCTGCCAGAGAACATTAACTGGCAAGGCAGAATCGCATTTTGCATGTGCCAAGGGGGCAGGGGGCAAGGGGCAGGGGCATTAGCAATAGGGATTTTGTGGCGAAAAAAAATAAACGAAAAGAAAAATGGAAATTCGAAGACTAGTTTCGAGTTGAGCTCTTGTTTACAATTGTCAGACAGTTACTTAGATCAGGCCAGATAAGACCTTAAGCCGGGCCAGTATTCAACTCGGATTGATAATTGCTGGAGACGAGTTGAGTCTAAAAGCCACAAGTCCCTAAAAAACCAATTGGAACGAGAGGATTGGGATCAGTTGCAAAAACATTATTAAAAAAACGGTTTGATTCACAGCATTTCATTAAGCTCTTCTCATTTCAATTTTAATAGATTCATATAAATTAAATAAACTTTGCAGCTAATTATTCATAGATTAGCACAAAGCTCTCAGAGCAAATTTCTCAGAATTACCATTTCAATGTTGTTCATGTTTTTCACTAACTTGGCTAACTCCTACAAACAAGAGGGCTTTCAGCTATAATTCAAACTAATTTAATTCGCTTTATGCAATTAAGTTGGAGCAAAACTTTCTCTAAACATCAACTAGTTAGTAAGTTGCACAGATAAACATCACTTCTAACATAAATGAACTTTATTACATCAACTTTTCTTTTGTTCTTTGTGTTGGTTGGAAATCATTTTAAACACCCTCCGAAGTTTCTAAATTGTTCGGAAGAACGCTGAACACTAAACACAAGTGTATCTGTTTTTTAACCCCTCGGGGCAGGGCTTAATTTACACCTCAACCCCCCGCACTCATCGATTTTATAATGAATCTATGGGGCGAAAGAGTCAAGCCAAAACAGTTTGTTTTACCACAAGGGGCAAGGAGGAGGGGGTGAGGCAAGCAAGCCGTTTTGCAACCACCAAAATAAAAAAAAAACAAAAAGCGAAAAACGAAAATCTACCCCTCTAGCAAAATGCTCCGGATTATATTGCATTACGGAAATTGGGGGGCGGTTTTGGTTGTGTTACCTTCAAAGGCGGTCTAATGTCATTACTTTTATGTCATCAGCTGAGCTCATTGCAGGAAGGCAGCCTTGAAATGCATTTAATCCCACAGCAGCCAAGCCAAGCAGAAAGGACTCGAAACTGGGAGTCAAATGTTTGCCTGCTCAGCGCTGATTGCCGAGCAAAACAAATTGAATTTGCAACAAGATTTTCAGTATTTGCAACATACGTAACAATTTCAGCTAATCTGCTACAAATATGCTTATGCAAATTACGATAGCGATATTTCGATCTGTAATTAAATAATGCTTTGAAATATTTGCTCAGCAATTTTATTGCTAATAGAGTTGAACAAATAGTCATTTTATTATGTTCTGAGTTTTTTTAGTTATTGGAAATCTTTGTTGTTAAATTATAATGAAACAAGATTCGATTTGAAATTAAATAATGCATTGAAATCTTTGCTCTACAATTTGATTGCGAATAGAGTTAACAAAATATTCATTTCATTATGTTTTTTAAGTTATTAGAAATTTAATATTACTTACACTTGCTTTTATCTTTGACATTTCAAAATTATTGCTCCAGATTCGATCTGTAATTAAATAATCTGTTGAAATCTTTGCTCAACAATTTGATTTTTAAGTTTTGTAAGTTATTTGAAATTTAATATTACTTCAACGTCTGCATTTATGTCTCTTTATTTTTATCTACAATTTGACATCTTTGCTGTTAAATTATTTTGAATCAATTTTAAAATTCTTGCTCCAGATTCGATCTGTAATTTAATAATCCATTGAAATCTTTGCTTCACAATTTGATTGCCAATAGAGAGTTGAACAAATATTCATTTAATTATGTTTTTTAAGTTATTTGAAATTTAATATTAATTCAACATCAGCTTTTATCTCTTCACAATTTGACATCTTTCTTTTTAAACTATTATGAATCAATTTTAAAATTCTTGTTCCAGACTCGATTTGTAATTAAATAATCCATTGAAATCTTTGCTCAACAATTTGATTGCGAATAGAGTTTACTAAATATTCATTTAATTATGTTCTGCAATTTTTAATTTATTCGAAATTCAATATCACTTCTGCTTTTATCTCTCTACAATTTGACATCTTTGTCAAGTTATTATGAATCAATTTTAAAATTCTTGTTCCAGATTCCTTTTGTGCTCCTTTTTTATTCAACATATTTTGTGGCAACAACGTTAAATATTTGTTGTATGCTTAAAAATATTGATTACATTTTATTTATAGCACATTTATTTCTGCTGTTGCTCAATTGCCGTAAGACACTTTGCAAATTTTCTATTTTACATAGGAAAAGGTCCTTTTTCAAGGGAGATCTTTGGCTTGTTTGCTGTCCAGTCCAGGGTAGTGACATGAACTTAAATTTAACATTGTGTCCACAGAGTCTGGTACTTGGATTTAATTGTTTGCACTTTGTGCACAAAAGTGCCTATTACAAAGTAAACAAGCCAAAAACTATCGTAAACTTTAGTGGCAAAGCAGCTTAAAGGCTACATTTCTTTTCAGTTTATCAGCGTCAGAGGCACGTTTCCGAGGTCCCCCCCCCCCACTCCTCCTTGCCACATTGCACGACTGATTGCTAAAGAGTCTTTGGCAAGTTTGCCGCTTGAAAGAAATCATCATGTGCCAACATTAGTGACCCAGCGCATGCATAACAGACTAGTTGGCCAAAGTCCTTCGTCGTCCTTTCATCGTCCATAATTATGCTGTTGCTAGTTGTTTGCTGCCTGCCTTCTGCTGGTTACTGGTTACTGGTTACTGGTTGCTGCCACCGCCCACAGCCCGGGCACAAGGCTCTAATGCAAATGCAAATCAGGCAACTGCCCCGGCAACAAAAGCCGTGGGAGCTCAAACAAAAAAGGGTATTATAAAATGGACAGGAAGTGACTGGTCCCCATCTTCTGTCTGTCTTGCTGTCCAACTCTGACTATCCTTCCTTCTCTCTCTCTATCTGTCTACCCCCTCTGTCAGTGTATGTGTGTGTGTATCTTTGAGATGCGTTTGGTATGCGAACATTGTTATACCCGCTCCAATTGGGCTGAAGAGGATGTGCTAAACTTATGTAGCAATAAATTGGAGACAATAGCAATAATTGGAGACAGTAGTTAAAAAATCAAAGAAATGAATATGAATATATATATGAATATGATAATATGTAACTATAAATTCCAACTAGCAGATCGATTTTTATATAATAGGTAAACAGGCAGATTTCTTTAAAATATCTACTAAACTACACATCATTAAATTTTATTTGTTTACAATTACACAAGATCAGTAATTTAAAATTAATAATTAATTAATAAATTGTTAAAATCTGAAGAATTTCATACGTTACAAGAAATCCCTGCATTTATTCCTTAAAATTTAAGCTGACCAAGTGCGGATATCTTCGGGTTGAGCACTTCAGTAAACACTGTAAACACTTCGTTGCTGCCACATATTCTTATGCAAAAAAAAAGGGGGAAGCCAAAAGCCAAAAAAAAAGAAAACAAAAAAACATACCATCAACATTGCAACGTTGTAATTGCCAACAGGCAATGAAGAGCCGGCGAACACTGGCGAAAAAGTGTGGCAGGAATAGAATAGCAGCAACAGTAGCAAAGAAGTTGCTACAAACTGTTGGCTGCCACATGTCCTACAACTCGCCTTAAATTCCCTTGCGTGGTCTCTGCTTGTGTGTATGTGTGTGTGTGTGTGTTGCCGTTGCACGCTGCGTGAGCTGTGCCACATTTTGAGTACACGGCTAATGTGCTTTGGCTTTGGCTGCCTGCCGTTGCTCAGACAACCGCAATGCTGGCAAACGGGTTAGATCGCGGTTGGCATCCCTACCATGTCCCAAAGTCCCCGCCACACCCCCCACCCCATCCCTCCCTCTGCCCTATGCCCTCTGCCCGTGGCGGTCTGATGAGCTGGTTTCTTGGTGATTGGCCCCGACTGTTCGCATTCATTACAATCAGGCCTGATTATTCTCCAGCCAAAGTTAAACAGACGCCAACGACAAAAAAACTCTATTCAACAGTGAATTTATTTGAATGCCTCGCTATGGCAACAAAAGGAGTCAAAGTGACAGCGTTGTATATACAAAAAAAAATAAAAAAAAAATAAAACAGAAAAAAACTGGCAAACAAAAAAATGTCTGCAAAAATAAAAAGTCATAAAAATGAACCGTTAATCCAAGTAGTTGAAGCAATGGACTCGAAGCCCTTTTTGCCCAACCAGATGAAGCGTTTGCCCTTTTTTCGGCAACCTCCTACCCCTGCCCCTCACCATTCACCCCGCCCTGTTAGTTGCCACACTGCCACCGACAAGCGTTGACGATGACAAGGGTGCTTTGCCGCCTCACTGACTAAATAAAATTGGAATTTATTATCATGATTTGTAGCAAGTAGCAGCAGAAGAAGAAGCAGCAGCAGCAGCAGCAATAACAACAAACATCAGATGAAAGAGATAGCAGCAGTCAAAATGGCAGCATCACTCCATCTCTCTCTCTCTCTCTCTCTCTGTCTGTCTCTATCCTCTTTCTCTGTTTGGGCCGACGTTTACCAACACTGACTCATCGGCTGCCTGCAGTCTATAAGTTGAAAAGGCCAAGGGACGGCGATAAGTAGCAGCACTTTTTAGATTTATTCACGATGCCACTGATTTAAATGCCAGACAAAGTTAAAGTCACGCCTACAGCCTGACAGGCGGGTCCTCGTCCTGGTCCTGGACACCAGCCAAAAGGCTTAACTATGCATTTCAGCTAGTTTATTAGGGCTTAAAACCAACCAGCAGCAGCAGCAGCAGCAGCTAAGGCGATTTACTTCGCCCAGCCGCATGCCACAAGGCGTATGCGTAATTTTAGTTTGTGGCGTTGGCAATATCTTAAATAGATAGCGATTACAGAACTGCTGAGGCAAGTTTTATGATTCTGCAACCAATAAGGACCCACCAGCAGCAGTGGCAGCAGCAGCAGACATCTAGTTAATAACTCAGCGAGAAAATGCGCAAACAAAAATGCAAAATTGCAAGCTCGAAAAAATGAATTTTTAAATATGCGACGCACAACAAAATTTACCCGAATAACGGAAGATCTAATTTTGAGAAGTACGCATAAAATCGATATTTGAGATATGGCAACAAATTATTATAATATTAAATATATTTAGCAGTTTCCATTATTTATTGCTGTAATAAAAAGAATAGTTTGTGAGGAAGCTTCATCATTATTTTTGAGACATATTTGTAGCTAAGGAATTACAAAAGCAAAACATAAAGAAAAAATTTCAATTTTTAATAAAGAATTAAATAATAATGAATAGAGTATAATAGAGTGAAAATATAAAATGTATAAAATGATTTAATTCACAAAACAAATATAAATAGTTTTAGAATATAAATTAAAAATGGCTTTAGTTGAGCATCTACAGCTTCAACTATTCAAGTAACTGTGTCTTAAATCAATAAATATTAATAATAAATAAATTTAATAAAAATTTAAATAAAAGGCAAACTAAAAATCCCTTTTAAAAATAAACTTTAATTACGACTGTAAACAGCAATTTGTCGGTTAGTCAATTCTGAATGAAAATTTAAACGTTTCCCAGCCGCACATTATTCAAAAAAAAAAACACATGCACAGCAAACTCTGCGGTTTAGTGTGTGTGTGTGTGTGGATATAGTAAATAGTGAAACATTTTTCTCCCAAAGGCGTATGCATACGAGGAGCAACTCAACCCATACTAAATGGTAATTCTCCATCCATCCTCCAAAATACAGCTATGGCCAAAATACATCTATGGCCAACACCTGCACTTGCAGCTAAAAGTGGCCAAAAACTAAAAAAAAAGGAAAAACACTCTTTTAGCCGAGTTTTGGTGCAAAATGCCAGCAAGTGTAGTCGACACTCTGCGCCGCCTCGGTCACGCCCCCTTTTAGGTGTGTGTTGTGCACATTTTTTTGGGCATTTTTTATCGCAAAAAAAAAAAACAAATATGTAAAATAAACTTTTAGCCAGGAGGCAAAACTAAAAATGCTTCTAGCCGTCAATGCTGTGGAATTTTTCTCATTTCCAAGCCGTTTACATTTCAAATGAACGTAGGAGTGTATATACATATGTGTGTGTGTGTGTGTGGGTGTGTGTGCTTACACTCACTTTCATTTCACCTGTCGGCTCAATGTGGCATTGTTGCTGCCACCGCCGCTGCTGTTCTTGTTAGACAATGTACGAAGGATATACATAAATAAAGCTTGCCATTTTTTTTGGGGAGGAGGGGCAGGGGGTGGGAGGCAGAGACTAAGCTATCAAGCCGCCAGTGCTCGGCTGTTGTGACAAATTGCGTTAAGGCCAAGTTAAGCTGCAGGCTAAAGGACAAGGTAACAGAATGAGATGTGGCATAGAGCGGGCAGAAGGACTCAGCTGCCTGCAGCTAACTAGCTGCCGCTGCTGCTGCTGCTGTCGCTGGCTTAATGCAGTTAATTATAACGGCATCTATTTAGCATTTGGCCAAAACGCAGCACAAAATCGTTACAGGCTGGCGCCACAAAGTATGCTATAGTTTTTTTTCTAAATCAACAGCTGCCGCTTGATTAGCTTTGCCTCTCCATGTGTGTGTGTGTGTGTGTGTGGCTGAGAGTGTGTGTGCAATTTCGACGGCACATGTGCTGTCAACAACAACAACGCTCTTTTTTTGGCTCCAACTGAGACCGGATTTTTGGATGCCAAACAAGATTTGTCCGAAAGCAGCCAGCTGTGTGCCCTGTTCAGTTCTGCCCAACTCTCATTTTGTCTTGCCAAAAAACTAAACGAGACAAGCAGAAAAAAATTAAATAGAGATTTGTGCCAAAATTAAAAGCAATTTCCTTTGCTGCTTCAAAAGCCAGCCGAGCAAAGCTGCTCAATTTCCTAGCGCATCAATTTAATTCAATTTATTTTATATGTGTGCCTGTGTGTGTGTGTGTGTGTGTGCTGAGCTAATTCAATGAACTAGACAACAAAATAACTTAAATTTTATGTAGCAGATAAAAGCTGATGCTGTGTGTATCATAAAACAGCCAGCCTTTAAAATATCTTGATACACTCCACAGCACAAGAAACAAACTCCCGCAGGGGCATGTTTGAAAATGGGGCATGGCAATGGTGGGCTTTGCAAATTTGACGGCTTGACAGAAGGCAGCCTGAGTCAGTATACACACACACACACACACACATGTAGTGCCATGATATTTGATGGATGGTATCGCAGATATGTTAACGTGATGGCAGGCCAACCAACGGATACGCGGAATGGCGACGTTATTCGGCGACAACTTGGCAGCATGCCTCTGATATAGGAGACACACACAATGGGCCAGAGCTGAACTGAATTGAAAATCAGTCTGGGACAATGCAACGAGTAGGCGTGCAACACACACACACATAGGACCGCCCCCTCTTTGCCCCTAGGGTGTGCTTCAAACAAAAAACAAAAAAAAATTTTGTAATACAACATAAAAAGCAGCTCTAGAGAAATTATTGAATAAAGCAATATATATAATATATATAATATATATATATATATATATATATATATAATATATATATATATATTTATTTGAGTTAAAGGATGCTTATTCCCATTTGCATTACTAATAAAAAAAATACATTTGAAATTATATATATATTTAAAAAATATAAGTCTCAAGGCTCAAAGCGCAATTTCGATAAACCTTTATTTTTCTGCTTACGAAAAAATGGTTGCTCTACCGAAAAAAAGTTAATAGATTTTAAAATGTTTATTAATTTTCAATGTAAAACGCGCATAAATTCCAATAGCTTGAGGCTATTGTTATTTCATAAAAAACTTTTCATTTTTTTAAACTGTATTTTTTTATTTTTTAATTGCGTAAAAATAAAAATTCAATGCTTGAGTTAAATTTAATAGATTGCATTTAGCTGCTGAAAGTATTTCAGTTTTGATTAAACCATTGTATTCAGTTATTAACACATCTATTCAATTTGCAGGACACAATATTGCATATGGTATATGTTAAAATAATAGAAAATTCAATTAAATTGTCATTGTCAGTGGCCAGACAGAGTTTTCCCAGAGTTCCACTAGTTTCCACAGTGCAACCCGGTTGAATGCCGGGTTTCATATTAAACAATCCGCTGCTTTAAAAGCAGCCTCAAAATAAAATCATTTTATGTTAGGCACTGTTTGGCAATGAAATACGAGTAGGAGCAAAGGAGGGTGATGGGGGGAGGGGAGTGGCATGAGTGGGGCCAGAGCGGCTTTTATGTGGCGCCATATAAATTCGGGGAGAACGTACTTCAGGCGCCGCATTACGTTTATGGCTGGCTAAATTAAACACAAGAAGGCAGAGCCTCCAAAGTGGCAAAGCAGGCAGTTCAAAGAGGGGCAGAGAGATGCATGTGAGTGTGTGTGTGTGTGCGGGGGGGAGGGTGGTTGAGGGTAACGTGGCGACTGGAAGGAAATTGCTACAAGTTGCTTTATTTTATGCGCATATTTGCGCATATTACTCATACGCTCTGCTGGCATACATCTTCATTTAAGCAAACGTCTTCGACTTTGCCCCAAACCCCCTCCCCCTTTTTCCACTCCCCTCCTCGTCCACCCCTCTTGCGTCTTTAGCGCTGCTCTGGGTTGGTTGGGGCGCGCACAGCATCATATATTTTTATTTTATTAAATTTTCATTTCATTTGGGCTCCTCAACATGTTGCATTTTGGCTCCACATTTTCCGCTTTAAATGGAAAATTCTCACAGCAGGCGAATCCTGTCATTAACAATAATTGAAGCCAGGAGAAGCTGCTGATTCGTTGATTGGTTGCCGAACAGTCTTCTTACTTTATTTTTTTTCTTTCTTTTTTTAGGGGTTAGTGTGAGGGGGGGGGGGGGTAGGAGCTTTTGGCGCATTTGCGCATTTCCGCGCTTGATTTATGCCAGCCGACTTCAATTCCCAGCACTATTAAAGTATGAATACGCTTTGAATAAATGTGAATACCGGATGTTGCTATCCTACATTCGAAATCCTTAGCTCCTTCACTCAGTGTATAAGCGCTGCTGAGCTACATGGGCTCCATCCGGTTGCTGCTCCCAGCGGAGGTCAGGCCGCGCTTATGGCACGCCCCCCGCCCCGCCCAGTCCCACCAGCTCCGCCTTTGACCCGAGCGCTGTGCTTTTCATGAGCCTAGCGTATCGGCAAATGGGTTATTGATGAGCTATTTTCCAATGCTCGAGGGGAACTTGGCATTGACTTGGCATAAGTTACAAAAGCGCGCAACTGGCAACTTTTAAGCTGGCAGCGTGGGAAAGGACTAGTCTCGTTGCTGAATGTGTGAACTGAAGCGTGACTGGGACTCTGCAGAGCAACACAATGCACACCATTATCAAAAGCGACAGCAACAACATCAACAGCAACAACAACAGCAACAACAACAGCAACAACAACAGCAACAACAACAGTAACAGTAACAACTTGTGGCTGCCTAATGAGCATGTCAAGCTTTGAATCATTCAAGCCACCTCAGCTTGTCCAATTCGGACTCTAACCTTACTTTTGTCCATCTACTTTGAGGCTGATAACCTGGTTTCTAGCAACTGAATTCAATAATGATTACAAGCAATCAACTTTATTGAAAAGGAATTTGAGACTGAACATTTTCATTAAAAATTGATTTTCCCTTTTTTCATCACTTTGGATCGGGCAAACTTTAAACTGAATTTTATTATTACAAAATGGCATTTTTTATTACAAGTTTGAGTCACTAAAAAATCTCCACTCTTCAACTCCAACCTCACTTTTGATCAAACTTCATTCAAAGGTTAGGTTTAAAAGATAATTTGAGACAAAAAAGTCATTAAAAATTGATTTTCCCTTTTTTTATCTTTAACTTAACTTTCAAACTGAATTTAATTGTAAAACAAAATGACGTCATTTATTTCAACTAAAAAATCTCCCCTCTTCAACTCCAACCTCACTTTTGATCAAACTTCATTTAAAAGTTAGGTTTCAAAGATAATTTGAGATTAAAAATGTTCATTAAAAATTGATTTTCCCTATTTTCATCTTTAACCTAACTTTCAAACTGAATTTAATTGTAATACAAAATGACGTCTTTTATTTCAACTAGAAAATCTGCACTCTTCAACTCCAACCTCACTTTCGATCAAACTTCATTCAAATCTCTACACTCATATCTCAATTTGATTTATCAAAATAGAGATTTAACTTGAAATTGTCTAAAAACAGTCTTAAATCTCAAATTCTTAACCTTCTTTGGAGCATACTTTATTCAAGAACTTTGCCAACTTCAAGCCTCATTAACTCATTCGTATATCTTAATTCAGGGAATAAAGCCAGCCACGTGTTGTCTTTGCCACTTGTGCAGTGCTTAACTCTTACTTTTTAGCACTTTAACGAGTGCTGCTTACAAAAACTATAACTCTCAACTTGTCTAAACAGCTATCTGCTGAGCCAGGGATCTGCTCCATAAAGTTTACTTGCACCCAGCTTATCCTGTCAGCCATTTTAGTGCCGCTTTAATGCCAACAACGAGCAGCTCCCCAATCGCCCTCTCTCTCTTTCACACACTTGTACATTTACATATGTGTGTGTGCGTGTGTGTGTGTAGCCTTCTGCTCAAATTTCATTAACGCTACTTTAAAATTGTGGCACATGCGTGGCATGCATCGTCCGCGACTTCAGCTCTGTCACATAAATGTGCTTAATCTTGTTGCACGGCAACCCAGCGCGAAGGATACTTGTGTATATGTCTAGGTATGAGTGTGTGTGTGAGTGAGTGTGTGTATTAAAGCACTGTGGAAAAACACTGATAAGAAATAACAGTGTTAAGTGTACTAAATGAGAGAGATGAGAAATAAGTTTAAATTGTTTGGAGATAAGAAATAATATGCTTAAAGTAGGATTTAGTTTAATGATGCAACTGAGGTATAATTCCAATATTGTATTTAATAAATTAACATAATAACAAAATTAAATTAAATTAAATTATGAGAAAAATAATATCTGAAATCTATCTGAATCTGTTTATTTATTTATTTATTTTCAACTAAAGTCAGTCGACACCAAAAATATAAGAATTAAAAATTTGAATTAAATTAAATTTAAAATAAAATTAAATTTATAAATAAATTAAAAAATACTAAATTATTTTAAGATATATAAGAATTTATATTTGTTTTATTTATTTTAGATTTCTAAGATTAATAGGTTTCAGTTGATAATAATCAGATAATAAACAGACACAAACTAATCAGAAAATTATATACAAAATATGCTTGAAATTAACACACATAAAAATGATTTAAAAATATAATTTTAATTGTTGATTATTTATTTTTTGAAGCGATAATATATTTTTATCAACAACAACTTGAACAACCCAAACATTTATAGTTGCATTAACATTTATAGTTTAATTTCAAAATTTGTTCTCCTTTTAGTAAATGGTTTTTGTCCCACTGTGCAGCTGGTGTTGTCTCCGTAGTCGCATCACTTGTCTAACATATCAAATTTGTAGCTACGCATATCCTTCGACTCAGCATGTCAACTGCAAGTAGTGCGAAAACTTTTGGCGGCGCTTGTACTTTGGCAAGGAACTTTAATTTCAGCGACGCCGCAGAGTGTGCAATGAGGGGTGTGGCAGGGCGGAGGGGAAAGGGGGTGCCGCTTCCGAGACACATGAAAAGTTTGCTATATAAAGTTACGCTTAACAACACGCCCAACTTGCGGGTTGTTGCCTGGCTAAAGTGCTAAAGGGATGGGGAAGGGGTGCTCTGGCATGAGGGGAGGGGTAGGGAAAGGGGGAGCGGATGCCGGATGTGAGGAAATAGTTACGTCGCTTAAAGTTTGCGCCGTAATACAACTCATTAAATTTAGAAAATACTCGCGACAAACTTTTGCGGCGGCCGTCGAGCATCTTTTGCCGGGCGTTTGCCGAGCATCCGTTGACATCTACATTTACAGCTAGTACGCCGCAAACTTGGCCCATTCTTGACGCGCATCGGATTGGGTTGGGTGCACGCACACTCTGCCACACTCAAATTGAAGTTGCGTCGAGTTTAATTGCAACGGATGTTGGGCGTGTAAATTATTTTGTTTCGGCTGCCTCATTTTCTCTGCTAATGAGCAACTTATTAAAACTTTTCACGGCACCTCCCCCTCCTCTCCTGCCACAAACCTCTGCCCCCTTTTCATCTGGAGGCCAATTTGAATGCCGGACCCGTTGCTATTCCAAATTCAGGGCGTGGTGCAGCGCGTGAGGCGCATAAGTAAATAAGTAAAGTATACGAATTGCGATGCCAATTGAAAACAAAGCCAAAGATAAGTTTACAGCTAGCTGAAACTCATTTACAGTTAGCCAGCGTGCACAAGAAGAAGAAGAGCAAACAAACTGATACGCCTGCAATGGAGAATGGAACGGAGATAATAAGAAAGAATTGAGAATGAGTCTCAGAGAAGAAGAGAAATAAAACTTCAGTTTCTTCCGCACTCTAAAGAAAAGCACTCGAAGCACACGTAAGAAAATGGAAAAACTCAAACTGAAGTTATTAAAGCTTTCATTGGAAACAACACATAAAAAAGAAACGCAACAAAAGACGGAAGAAAACGCGACTTTAATGATTGACTTGCAGTTACCCTATAATTCACTTGCAAATCTGTGTAAAAAAAAAATTTGAAAAATTTGGTTTATCCTTAAATAAGTTGAGAAGTTAATTTTTAGGAAAACGAATTTGTGGAAATTTAATTAATTAACAAAGTGACACCATCAAAAACGTTTGTTGTAATAAATAAAAATAATAAGGAGAAAAATTATTTAAATATTGCTCTTTGGGTTATCTTCGAATTAGTTGAGAAGTTAATTTTTAGGACAAAGAATTTGTAGAAATTTAATGAATCAATAAAAATTACACCATCAGAAACGTTTATATTTATACATTCTAAAAATTTAAAATAAATTTCTAAATATTTCACAAATTAAATCAAAACAAAATGTTACGTAATTTGTATTTCTTTTTTCTCCTTTTTCTTTTCTTTTTCTTTTTTTTTCCCCTTATCTGACTTCCTCAATTTGTTATCTTGCCTATGCTATATTACAGGGTGTGCTAAGCTAAATGGCTGGAATTATTGTTAAGAGTCTGGGGCAAGTTTGGGGGTGTTGGGGGGTGACTAATGGATACTGGGAATGCGGGATGTCTGTTGGGAAGTGTTTTCGTAGGCGACAGCCTGCCTGTGTTTGCCTCGAGTGCTTAGACAATCGTGTTGAAGCTTTGATTTTCGAGCTTACTTCGGATTTGGTGGTGTGCACTCTGCACCAGACTTATGAGGGCGGGTAATTAACATCGAGTGCCCAAGACACGCACACACTCACACACACACCCACACACACTCACCAACACACACACATACATAGAGACGCTGTGGCAAATTTTTGACTAAGTAATAGTCGAACTGACAAACTGAGTGACTGTTAAAGTGTTGAAATGTCTGCGGCAGCACTTAATTAATTAATGTCAGCGTCCGTCGAACGAAATGAGAAAAGTTTTTGCAAGCTGGAAAACGCTGGCTGGAAAAACTTGGCAGCTACTTAAGTATTTGTTAAGTCAGAGCAGCGAGACCAAGTCTGCAAGGCGTTTTCAATATTTGTCAATGAACTCATTAAGCAAATTAATAGACAAAGTTGCCAGCTGACAAAGGGTTTCACGGGTGAAGGGGTGAAGGGGAGAGGGGGAAGGGGTTACAGAAGATGCTGGGGTCGCAAGAATTTATTTACTCTGCTGGCAATAAAATGCCAAGCAATAAAAAACCAAAAGTCAACAAACAATTGCGTGCCGCACAGAAATCGATTATGGACGCCTTCAAGGCAATAGCTATTGCAACCACACACACACAGCCACACACACACAGCCACACACACACAGCCACACACACACACACAACGCAATTACACACACCACGGAGCCAGCAGTCACAGCCACGTTTTCGATTTTGCCATTTCGCAAGCGACTTGGCCACCTGATGCCCCAGCGTTGAAATTGCCATCGATGCAGTTTTACAGCAGCCCACAAGCGGAAGTGATTTTCTCTGCAATGCTCTTGTGTATGTCTGTGTGTGTGTGTGTGTGTGTGTGTGTGTGTGTGTGTGTGTGAAAGTATAAATGTGCCATGTGTGTGGGTGCGGGATTTTATGACCCTTGATAGCGGCAAGCGATTTGTTGCGTTGCATTTTCAATTTCGCAGCATTCACATTGGCAACTTTGAATAATGCAATTGTAGGGCACCAAATGCAGCGCATATGTGACCCCTGCCCCTGCCCCATCCCTGAAACCATCACCAACCACTTCGCTACTACCAAAAACCCTTAACCCGCTTTGACTGCACATTTTTTGGCAGCTTATTAAGGCGCTCTGCTGCTGCTGCAAACTTGTTTTTTTAATACCCTCGCACAGAAAATGCTATTTGTATTTGGCTTAAATAATGTAAGACATTTAAGGATAATATATATTAAATAAATCCCCAATTATAAGGCTGCCTATGAATGCATAAACAATGGTTCCCATATCAGTTCAAGGATAATTATTATTAATTAATTTTTTTTCCGATTAAAAGGGGGTTTTCTTATAGACCAACAACCCAAAGATTACTCGCAAAAAGTCACTAAATTTGTTCTAAAGGATCAATGATTTGTCGTCCTTGAATGTCCAAAACAGTTGCCAGTTCTAAACCCCTTCAAGAGCAGTATCTGATGCATTTCAATAAAAATAATTTGACTTATCCTGTGGCTTAGCTGTCATTTATTTAACTATTAAATTATTAAAGGTTAAAGGATGCAGGCACACATCCTTTATTATTAAAATAATAATAAAATACACAGTTCACTAAAATTGCAATCTTAGAATCAAATCTTTTGCGGTTTTTTAATTACTTGAATTTATTTAATTTTTAATTTCTTTTATGGTCCTTGGCATAAGGCAAATCAGCTAAATTAAGTTAAGCCTTCATTATTTTGTCAGAGCAGTTCCTCTTCGATCTTTAAGAGTATTTAATTTTCGGCTTGCATTAAAAACATGTTCCTTCTTTTTTTTTGTGCTTACCTATTTTTTTTTTTGGAAAATTTTCAAACACGAGTGCACAATTTGAGCGCAGCATTCGCCATGTGGGGCAAGTTGACATATATGCAGCACGTGCGCTGCTATATGCCACTCACTATGTGCCCCAATCTGAACGGGGATTGATGTCCCAAACATGTACACACACACACACACACACACACGCGCACATACAGCTTGTTATTGGCCAGCAAATGTGGTTATGTCTCGACCCAAAAAACGGTAGCAACATCATCAATAAGAACACCAAAAATGCAATTGCATTTTGTGGCAACTAATTAGTTGACGGTTAATTGAGCAGCATGCGCAACTGCAAAGCAGATATTAAATCTGTCTCGCAAATATTAAAAAACAAAGAATATAAAAATAATAAGAATACATTTTAGTACTGTCAAAGTTTGCCTTTCAGCTTGTTCGTTCTTAGTAAGATATCTCCCAAGTTTGGTAACTGTAGTTCTGGCGGCCATCCAATTTTTATCGATCTCTTAGGGGAGTTACTGTTACTGGTACTTTCAAAATTTGGTGCCTCTAGCTTACAAATAATGGAAGATATGCGCATTTCAGATTTCTAGGGCCGAAATAGCCATATGGGCATAGGTCGAACCTTCAAAATACCATAACTTCGTCAAAACTCAACGCATTTTAAAAAGCAAAATCGTTTTAATCATTGTTTGTCCTCTAGATCAATCGTACATTTAAAGTTGAATACGTAATTTTGGGTCGGAACATAAGTCAAAATTATAGTCCGAAAATCGGCATATCGGAATATGGGCATAGGTCGAACCTTCAAAATACCATAACTTCGTCAAAACTCAACGCATTTTAAAAAGCAAAAGCGTTTTAATCATTGTTTGTCCTCTAGATCAATTCTACATTTAAAGTTGAAAACGTGATTTTGGGTCGGAACATAAGTCAAATTTATAGTCCGAAAATCGGCATATCGACATATGGGCATAGGTCGAACCTTCAAGATGCCATAACTTCGTCAAAACTCAACGCATTTTCAAAAGAAAGGGCGTTTTAATCATGGTTTGACCTCTAGATCAATCTTACATTTAAAGTTGAAAACGCGATTTTGGGTCGGAACATAAGTCAAAATTATAGTCCGAAAATCGGCATATCGACATATGGGCATAGGTCGAACCTTCAAGATGCCATAACTTCGTCAAAACTCAACGCATTTTCAAAAGAAAGGGCGTTTTAATCATGGTTTGACCTCTAGATCAATCGTACATTTAAAGTTGAATACGTAATTTTGGGTCGGAACATAAGTCAAAATTATAGTCCGAAAATCGGCATATCGGCATAGGGGCATAGGTCGAACCTTAAAAATACCATAACTTCGTCAAAACTCAACCCATTTTAAAAAGCAAAAGCGTTTTAATCATTGTTTGTCCTCTAGATCAATCGTACATTTAAAGTTAAAAACGTAATTTTGGGTCGGAACATAAGTCAAAATTATAGTCCGAAAATCGGCATATCGACATATGGGCATAGGTCGAACCTTCAAGATGCCATAACTTCGTCAAAACTCAACGCATTTTCAAAAGAAAGGGCGTTTTAATCATGGTTTGACCTCTAGATCAATCGTACATTTAAAGTTGAATACGTATTTTGGGTCGGAACATAAGTCAAAATTATAGTCCGAAAATCGGCATATCGGCATAGGGGCATAGGTCGAACCTTAAAAATACCATAACTTCGTCAAAACTCAACCCATTTTAAAAAGCAAAAGCGTTTTAATCATTGTTTGTCCTCTAGATCAATCGTACATTTAAAGTTAAAAACGTAATTTTGGGTCGGAACATAAGTCAAATTTACAGTCCGAAAATCGGCATATCGACATATGGGCATAGGTCGAACCTTCAAGATGCCATAACTTCGTCAAAACTCAACGCATTTTCAAAAGAAAGGGCGTTTTAATCATGGTTTGACCTCTAGATCAATCTTACATTTAAAGTTGAAAACGCGATTTTGGGTCGGAACATAAGTCAAAATTATAGTCCGAAAATCGGCATATCGACATATGGGCATAGGTCGAACCTTCAAGATGCCATAACTTCGTCAAAACTCAACCCATTTTAAAAAGCAAAAGCGTTTTAATCATTGTTTGTCCTCTAGATCAATCGTACATTTAAAGTTAAAAACGTAATTTTGGGTCGGAACATAAGTCAAAATTATAGTCCGAAAATCGGCATATCGACATATGGGCATAGGTCGAACCTTCAAGATGCCATAACTTCGTCAAAACTCAACGCATTTTCAAAAGAAATGGCGTTTTAATCATGGTTTGACCTCTAGATCAATCGTACATTTAAAGTTGAAAACGTGATTTTGGGTCGGAACATAAGTCAAATTTATAGTCCGAAAATCGACATATCGGAATATGGGCATAGGTCGAACCTTCAAGATGCCATAACTTCGTCAAAACTCAACGCATTTTAAAAAGCAAAAGCGTTTTAATCATTGTTTGTCCTCTAGATCAATCGTACATGTAAAGTTGAAAACGTGATTTTGGGTCGGAACATAAGTCAAATTTATAGTCCGAAAATCGGCATATCGGCATAGGGGCATAGGTCGAACCTTCAAAATGCCATAACTTTGTCAAAACTCAACGCATTTTCAAAAGAAAGGGCGTTTTAATCATGGTTTGACCTCTAGATCAATCGTACATTTAAAGTTGGAAACGTGTTTTTGGGTCGGAACATAAGTCAAAATTATAGTCCGACATATGTCGATCTTTGGAGTATATCGCCAACAACCTATGGTATATACCTCTGGTATCATAGTATAAAACTTATTGGAGACTATCCAAAAAATATATTTCTCCTCACTTTTGACGCTCTTTTTCTCCTTTACCAATTTGTTAAGCATTTTTATTTAACAGCCTTAGTTTCAGTTAGCAAACCTTATAATCTTTTAGAGAATTAATCTCTAATCAGTTTGAAAGTATTATTTCCATCTGAATCCCATGCATAGTCCTTGTGACCGAAAGCAAGTCTCTGGTTAGTTTAAACTATTCAGAGTATTCATTATGGTTTAATGAGTATTTGCCATTGACTCATTTGCATTCACCGCATCCGCCACGAACACACACACACACACGCAATATATATAAACATTTTTCATTATTCTGTTAACTGCGGCCACTCGAAAAGCGTTTAATTTTCATTAATAGTCAAGTGGGTTTTCATTCGGGATTAATGCACCATGACTGTGGCAGCTCAATTGCCATTGTTTTTGCGCCGTCTGCTTGTTAAATGCGTTAAGAGCAAATAAGAGAAAGGAAATATATATATATATATATATATAAATAAACAAAAAAAAATTATGTATGGATTTTTAAGGGTTGTCTGTGCCGCATTAATTTTAAACAATTTACCTGCACGGTTGCCCCCTGTGCCACACAGACAGGCACGAAACAAAATAAAATGGGAAAACCACATAAGTATTTTATTTTAAAGTCAGAAACTTAACGCATCGCAGTTGCTACAAAAGCCTGAAGCCAGCTAACGGTAACGGTAACGCTAACGTCAGCCTGCAGCTGCAGCCACTTCAATTTCAAAAGCATCTGCTTCTGCTGCTGCTGCTGCGGTGGACATTGCCACTAGCTACTGGCCACCGTTTGGGGGCAACAACAACAACAGCAGCAGCAGTAGCAGCAGTGGCAGCAGTGGCAGCAGCTTCTGCAGCTCAAGTTTTCATTTCTCTTTTACGCTTTGCTGCTTTATTTCAATTCCGTTGAAAAAATGTTCTTTTGAATTCCAGAGATTTTCATCCCTGCCCCACAGAAAGTATCCCCGATTCCCGGTATCGCTTTAAAGAATAATGCAGCGTCGACTGTCGCTCCATTGTGCGTTTAATTCAGCGTTTGATTAGCGCTCTCTCTCTCTCTTTCTCCCTGTATGTCTCTCTCTATCTCCCTTTCATACGCCCCGTTGTTAACATTAATATACAACTGTAAACATATGAATTAATAATGAAATTCTTTGCTGTGGCCGCATTGACCGCATGCAAAATCGTTGCCAGTTCATGATAAACGAACTAACACATAATATTTATGAGCTGCCGTTGATAAAGCAGCCATGTGCCACGTGCCGCATGCCGCTTGCCACATGGTCGCCACAAGCCGCAGCTACAATAATAAGCATATTTGCGGTCGCTGCAGTGTTAAAATAATATAAAAATAAATACACCATAATTAAATGCATTTACCCTGCTCAATTTCGATTAAATTCCAGCTCGGTAGTTTGTAGAAAAAAGTTCATTAAAAAATAAAAGTCAAATATTTAATTTATTTTTTTATATAAAGAATATATCTTTAAATAAATTATAAAGAAACAATTGTTTTTTAATTGTAGATTAATTTCAGCGTCGTAAACGTGATAAAAAATTTATGGCTTTTAAAATTTGTTTTCAATAAGAAAAATATATTAAAAATATTTAATAAAATGTCATATGCAATATGAGATATCTCAACTAAATGAATAACAAAGAAATATTGTTTTTTTCAGATTATAATGTAGTTTTATTGTAGTTTCAATATTCAGTATATAATGAAGTGTTTACACACCATTTACGAACTACAACTTTGTCCTCATTCCACTTGGCTATACAAAATGTCACAAACAATTAGCAATGAATATTTTAAATAATTTTAAAAAAAATGTCGATAAATTTGAATGCAATTAACTAATGAGTGCCACTTAAAAGCATGAACAACAATTGCGTTTGGTTAGGAATTAAAAACAATGACTAACTGGCTGCAGCAAAATGTGGGGCAGTTTGCACTTTTTAATTACGATTTTCAATTAAAGTGCGAAAGCAGCAGAAGCTGCGACACACAAAACCAATTTGCAATTGGTAGTTGGCTCGAAAATCTCACTAACCTATCTCTTTCTCTCTCTCTGTCTCTTTCTCTCTTTCTCTTGCACATTCACTCTTTGCATTTGTCGCAAACACAGATATTGCTGTATCCGGAGGAGGGCTGGGCGAGGACTGCCTCATCGAGCTACTGGACCATCACGCCCTGCTGGTGGCAGCCAAATCGTTGCCGCATTGTCGAATGCGCTGGCACGCAACGTCAGGCGACCAAGGCGAGAATGCTGCCCATGGAGCAGCAGGGCTCGCTACTGATTGCCGGACACTTTCGACGGCCGCCAATAGCGGCGACAGCAACACCAGCCACCACATCAACAGCAGCAACAGCAGCAGCAGCATCAGCAGCAACAACAACAGGCGCCTCAGCAGCAGCAGCTGGAGTTGGAGTTGGTTCTGGACAGTCCAAGTCGAAATCACAGCTGGCGTATAATGATGAGTTTAAACTGTATCTGACATCGAACATCTCGATGGAGGACTACAATATGGGCTACTGTCTAACTGGCTTTGTCGAGCGTCGCTGCCAGCTGACAAACACCTTTCAAATGACACACTTTGCAGTCATCAAGCGGCAATGGCCGCCGCCGTCCAATCTCAGCAACAGCAACAGCAACTCATAGGCACTCAATGTGATCCTGTCTACCCAATTTAGGTATATATATACAGATATGTGTATATAGTATATATACGTACGTACTACAATTTGTCAGCTGAGTGTATTTGGTATTCTGTAAGCATAGCCTTTAAGTAGTGCAATTTGCAGAATGCTCTGTTGGCCCACGTGATAGCAGCAAAATAACATTTAACAAAAAGTTTAGCATACTTTTCAGCGCTCACTCGAAAAATCTAAATACAAAAAAAATAAATATTTGTATCCAAAATTGTTGAAACTGCGCAACGCTGGGCAAATTGTTGCCACATATTTTATTATTTTTGTTATCAACAAAAAAAAAAAACAAATTTCTATGTGTGTATTAGTAAGTAATTTGTAATTTTAACTAAATGCTCTAAACGTGCTTAATTCGTGTGCTTTCGATGTTGTATAAACAACGAAACCGAAAGGGGAAAAACAAAAAATAACATTTTAAAAACGTACGCAGTTCAAAATAAAAAGAAAATATGTAAAAGAACTGAAAACTTCGGCATGCCGAAGATTGAATACCCTTGCAGAAGTATATGAATATAAATTTCTACTAAGAAATAAAGATGCGTTTAAAGAATATTTAATTAGTTTGTCCGATTGTTAAACACCAAACACCTACAGAGTAAATAAATACTGGTATTATATACACCAATGATATCGATGCCTGCCAAGGATTCTTAAAAAATATTAATTTAATAAATTAAAAAGCATTTTTAACAGGTTGTCAAAATAACAGTGTCTGTCTAGTTCAACACAATATAAAATAAATTTCTATCTTTCATCTAACTAGTGAGTTCAATTAGAACAAATTCATTTCAAACCATTGCTTTTATAACAGTCCAAATTTAAAATTTTTTAAAGAAATCTGATCCAGGTTACAAAATTTATGACGCAATCCAAAATCACTCTACAAGGGTAAAAAAAAAACCAAAAATAAATAATTCCAAAAATACAAACTACAAAAAAAACTAGTAGCTGTTAAAAGCTAAATTGCAACTAAACCGCTTTTCTGGCCAACGCACACACGCACACACATATACACTTATGGCAAACGCACAAGCACACACACACACACACAGGCACACACACACACACAGGCATACACAGGCAACATTTAAGTCCGGGCGCTTGGGCAGCTACTTAATGCTTAAAAAGTGCAACAAATTGAAACTTGTGCTTGTCGAAGCATGTGATTGTGTGCCAAGTAGCGTGTATATGTATTGTATGTGTATGTGTGTGTGTGTATTTGTGTGTATGTGTGTGTGCTGTGTGCTGTGTTATGCGTGCTTGACTGTTTTTCAACTGTTTAAACGACCATGTTTGCAAACGTATTGCCTTTAAGCTTAAAATATGCACAGCTCAACAAACAAATGTTTGCTGTTGTTTCCATTAACCAGCATCAGCATCGATTAATGTTGGCATCACATGGCGTTAGGCCCAAATTATGTCAGCGGCATATTTTTCACAATTAGCGTACAACATTTTTAATTATTCATTTTTTTTTTTTGTTAACCATACTAAAATTATATTTATTTAATTTTTCTCCTCCATTTTCTTGAATATCAATTTAAATCTGTGGTAATAAAATCAACCATTTTAAAGATATGTCTTTTCATAGGGTATATATATATATATATATATATACCTTGATATGATACTGATTATTTGCTAGTCTATAGGTCAAGATTTTGGATTTTATTTATTTTTATTTATTTATTTATTTTTATTTTTACTAACATAAAACAAATTTCATTTGTAAATGTATACTCTTTTTAAACAATTTTACTCATGTTTATTTCTCTTAATTTGTTGTTTATTTTTTAAAAATGATGTTCAGCTATAATTTAATATTTCTGATATGCTGATTGCTGATAAGCAGCTGCTCTTTACTCAACGCTTCGTTCTAATCTACAACTAGGCAACACTTTCAACAAATCTCTCCACACACACACACAAACAGCAACTCTCATACTATTTCTCTCATTCTATCTCGCTGTCTCTATCTCTATCTTTCTCACTTTTGAGCATAAACCGCAACGTATATCAACAATTCGTCCAATAATTGGAGTCTTTCGGCGCAACAAATGGTGCCCACGCCAAACAAGGCCGAAGCTCCAATTGCCAAACCCTAAGTGTTTAAAACAAAAAAAAAAAAAAAACAAAAAATGATAAACAAGAAAACAAACTTAAACCAAAGCTACTTAAGACAAAAAACAAAATACAACAACAACAAAAAAAAAACTACAGCTAGGTTAAGTGCTAGAAATTAGTAAGCAAAATCAAAGCAGAAACACAAAATCAATATTTACAAGCTAGAAATATAAATAAAAAGCTAAAACTTAACAAAAAAATAAATATAATATATTTATGTGTGTGTAGGCTTGAAGTGAACTCAAAGTTTTTTGCCATACTTGTATCGGTGTATTTATAAATATATACATATACTATATATATAGTATATATTCAAGAACTATGTATACAGAAAACTAAGCAAATCAATCACTAACATTTTTTGCAGTTGTGCATAGCTCGCTTTTAGGCGCTTTTACACGCAGGCGAAATCAAAATCAAAAATCAAAAAACCGAGAACCCAAAAATCAAATAAATAGCGAAAACCACAAAAAAACCAAAAAAAAAACATATTTATGCATATTATATACACATACTTTACACGACCTATTATAAATGTATAGTTTAGTTGCTCTCCAACACAGCCTGCTCCCCGTAATTGATATTTAAGTATCAGGTACCTGCCAAAAACAAAAACAAAAAAAAAAACAAATAAATAAAAAATATTCATAATTGTAAAATGAAATGCCAAAAACAAAAAACGCAGTTGCAAAGTCCAAAAGGCATTTTATATTGTATTACTAGGCGAAACACACATGCAACTAATTATTTTTTTAAATCAACAATTAAAAAGTTTTCTATGTATACAACAAATCCCAAGACACACGACACACAACACAAACACACACATGCGTATTTTGATGTTGTTGCTGTTTTTCTATGTGTATTTAGAGTATGAATATGTGTCTATATATGTGTGTAGCATATATATTTATCTGCGCTTAGCTTAGGGGTAAACTTCAAGTTGAAAAAATAAGTAATAAAAATATAATAAAAATAAAAAAAACACTAGAAAAACATGCAAGCCAAAAACACGCAATGAGCTTTTTTTGTAGCAAACGGTAAACAGTAATTATAAACAAATTACTAATTAAACCTATAAGCAGCAGCAAAAAAAAATTAATAAATAAAAATAAATCAACAAATACAACAATTAGGCCAGCAATTTATGCGAGCCGGGCAAATGGGCTTAAAATTAAAATTAATTCATTAAATTAAGCTTGTATTTAAATAATTACGTAAATGCAACAACAACAACAACAACAAAAAAGAGTTTATACAATTAATGAAAGAATTGTGTCACGCAATCGGCTGAAATCAAAAAAAATGAACGCGAAACAAAAAAAAAAAATTCAATTTAAATCGTGCAATGGCTTAAATTAAAACCATAAATCAACTAAAACCAAATGAAAATCGTAAATCAAATAACGGACAACATCTATTCAATAACTTTAATATGCTTGTCAGCCTAGGCTAGGCTAGCCAAGTAGTTTAGGCCGCGTTGCAAATGTAGAAAATGCGTGGAATCTAAGAAAAAAAAACGGATGCGATTAAAAAACATAGAAAATAAAGCAAGAAAAAAAAAACTAAGAAATTATTTGTTTTACTTTAACTGGTGGAATTTTTCAGAAAGTGATGGTAAAAATAGGATTATAAACAATTGAAAATTATAAGCTCTTACAATTTGAATTAATATTACTATATTTATGATTTTGTGCCCTAGTGCTGCAATAATTTCATAGATCAGAGATCTGGATCAGAGAACTATATCACATAGTTGGAACAATTAGTCGAAATATGAGTTACTGGCTAAAAAAAAAAACTTTTTTACTTACTTAAAGCATATTGAGGCTTTTTATTGGGCTCCTCGAATTGGGACTAAGAATCTTCAGTATCTCACTACTATATCAAATAGATGACATGGAAAATTTAATTTATTTAGAAGAATATTGAATTTTATTTTTATAAAACCTGCAAATTCAAAAGCATTTCATTTATTTTTCTATTACTTTCAATTCTTTTTTAATTGCCATTTCATTTTGATCCCTAATTATTTTGCATTAATATTAATTCACTTCATATATATATAATACTTACTTAATATTGAAATTCAATTGCCACAAATGATAATTTACACTTTGATTCCGGTTCTGTTGTATACCTTTTTCACAATATTAATTAAATTGATTCCATTTAACATCAGCATATTTGATTTCCTTCGCAACACACTCGATGGGTCTGTTTTATTTTGTAATTTTTGTTTCGTTCGCAACTCGCTTTCTTTTAGAGAATGTAAACAAAGTGAAAGGCAAACAGAACCCATTTCCCCATTTTCCAATGTAAACCGTTGTCAATTCAATTTACAATTTCTATGGCAGTCGCCCATTTTATTAATTATATCTGCAATCGCGAAAACTTGCAATTTAAAAAATATAGCAATTGCCATCGCATCTTTTTTAAATATTTTTTTTTCACTTTCTTTTTGATTTATTTGTTTCACGTTTTTTGCGCAATTAAATTTATATTTACATGCGATGTACGCGAAAGATATGTCCATGTCCGACTAGATATATGGCAGAATTTGGATTTGGTTTTTCTCACTATTTTTTATAATATATATATTTTTTCGCACTCAACGCTAAAAAGTGTTCGCCTGGGATTGTCGCCTATTTGGAGCACAATGCAATTGCAGTGGTTTTTTACTCAATTTATTTGAAAACTATATTTGATTTTTATATGTGTTTTGTGTGATGAGCTTTGCATGCATGCAAACGATTTGCGCGTCAATTTTTTATTTGCAACATGTGAAAATGCATAAAACATAAAAGATTTCCACATTGATTCGGAATAAATGCCATAATAGCAATGTGCTACAAGCATAGGAAAAATATTAATTTAAGAAAATATGCATTCTATTTACAGAGAGAGAAAGGATATTCCTATAACTAACTTGAAGATTCTCCCACTCATAAACTACCTCTTCATATTCCAGCCCAATATCTCAACTTAATTATAATGAACAACGTCACGTAGCCCAATAGCTGAACAGCATAATAATTATTTATAATTGTTGTTAATTTTCAAAGCTACCAAACCAGGCAAAAAACGACAACGACAACAACAAATATAAAAATTAAACGGAAACAACGAAAAATGGAAACCATTAAAAAAAAAAATAGAAATAAAGAAAAGCCACAAAGAGACCTCAATTAAAATTCAAATTAGAGCGCTTGGGAAATTTTCGTTTGACGGTGGCGGCCAAAGTGCGAAAAACTTAAAACCGCAGCAAACAGCAAATGGAGGCGCAACGGACCGGTTGCCCCAAAACTGAGCTGCTCGAATGAAATATGAAGCCGAGACTGGGCAAAGAGACTCGACAGCAACGTCAGCTCTGGAACAACTAATAAGAAATTTGTGAACTTTGCAAATTTGCCATCATTAATTCTGGGCAGCCCGTCTGGCCTCGCTTCCAATCTCTGTTCTGTCCCCCGTCTGCCCCTCCCCCATTCCACACTGCCATTAAGCACATATAAATTTGTCGAATTCGCATTTGGGTCTGCAGACGAGGACAACAATGATGATGTCGCGATGTGGTCCTTCTTCTCCTCATCATTGTATAATAATTGTCAAGCAATTTAAATTGAAGTTGCGAGCATAATAAATTGTCATATGAAGGCGCGCGCAAACGCAAACCACGCCCACCCCGCCCACTCCGCCAGCCAAAAGGGACAGTCCAGAAGATGGCAAAAGTGGCACATAAGAGTGTTGCAACCGAAAATGATTTACACCTAGATACCACGTAGCGGACTCTGAAGTGTAGCTTCACTTAAGTTAAGATTAAACTTTAAAATTTACTTGTTTTAAGAATTTGCATTTTATTAAAATAAAAAAATATTTAAAAAAAAGTGCTGCCTACCAAATTTAGTAGTTTCGAATTCAGATTAGCCAAATTTCGATAGACATTTTCTTGGGCGCATTCCTCTTGTGCAGGGTATAAAAAGGTAATGAGGAAACGGAAATTGCTGCCGGAAGTGTATGCGAAGGCGGAAGCTCATTTTGCAATATTCACAGTTGACTGATTTCTAGCGACTTTTTGCTTTGGCGCCGGCCAACGACATGAATTGTAAATTGATTGTAGCCAAAGTCGTCGCTCCATTGACGATTTTAATCATTAATAATGGAGGCGGAGGAGTGGCATTGGGCGGATCTCAGGGATAGACAAGATGCGAGCCAACCGAATGGAATGGAAGAAGCAGAAGCAGAAGAGGATGAAGAAGATGAGGATGAAGATGAAGCAGCACACTTGGACTTGGACTGTGCCTAAGGTTAGGCAACGACTTTTCAAGAGCCTTTCGAGCTGGCAACAAAATGGCTGCGTTTGCAGTTCCCCTCAGCTAAAAGCCAAGTTACCGTTTGCTGCCAAGTTGTTCTTTGTGAAGTGCTGCTCAAATAGCAGCAACGGGCACTGTAGCAACAACAACAGCAACAACAACAACAACAACAACAATGGCAACGGCAAATAAGAGCTGGAGCAGCCGTTAGTTTCATTGTTGACATTGCAGCAAAAAAAACAAAAAAAAAAAAACACCAACAAAAATAACCAGGTAGCAAAGCAACAAAAAGCAATTAACTTGGCTTACATCTTTGCTGAAAGTTGAAACTCATGGCGCGATTTATGCCGCCAGTGTCGATGTTGTTGTTGTACTTGTTGTTGCCGTGACTTTGCCCGCGGATGCGGGTGGTGCAACCAGGTGGTGCCGCTGCGCAATCCTTGAGCTGTCAGCATCCAGCTAGCAACCAGCTGCTTGCGTTTCTCCAACGAGAACGAATGTTTGTTGATGTTGCTGCTGCTTCTGCAGCAGAGCGAGCATCTTGCTGCAAAGATAAAAACTTAATGGCTTGCCCCACTTGAAAGGTTAGATCTTACTCTGATTTTGTGGCAAATTGTGTAAGCAGTAAGCAGTAAGCAGCTCGCAGCGCATTTCGCCACTCGGCCAGCTTTTCCTTAACAACTTAACAACCAACGGATTAAACACAATCTCTGCCAAAATGTTCTTCGCATTTAATTCGAAGCGGAAAATTTCACAAGATTTCAGATATCGATTGATTGCAAAAGTTAACTGCAAATTTTATTGAAACTATATTTAAGAAAAAGAAAACTTTAAATAGAAAGCGATATAAGTACTAAAATCACTGCGTGATTAAATATTTCTAGTTTTTTTTAGCGTAATGAGTAAAAACAAAATATTTAATTAAATACAAAACAGTTAAAAACAAGTAAGATGCTGTAGTCGAGTTGGCTCGACTACGATATACCCTTAACCCATTTTTGAAATATATTCTAGTTTTCTTGGCAAATATTCCTTTAAAATGATTTGCACTCAAATGTTCGGTTCTGCAAGTGCATTTCTAACAAGATTATATTTGCTCACAAGCAGATACACACATAAATACACACATACACACGTACACAAAAGAGTAGTTATCGGGGCTCTGCAGAATACACACAAATATATTGACGCTAGCGTCGATTATCATGTCATCTCTTTCTCACACATGCGCTGGCCTATTTATATGTATGCATGCTATGTATATAAATGCTTCCGGCTGCTGATAGAAATGAGATAAATAGGAGAATATATTTTCGACTATAACTTTGGAGTTTCTTGTCCGATCTTAATTAAATTTCGGCAACTGATCAATAATATATACATATTATGTATTAATAAGAAACCTCTGCCTCTTAAATTGTGGAATTTATTGCTATCGGCAATCGAAATGTATCGATAATTCAGAAACTGAGGCAGTTATCGATAAAAATAATGCAAACTTGATCTGCGCCTGGTACAGGAGAGCTTATATTCCAAATTTCAAGTCTCTAGCTCTTATAGTCTCTGAGATCCGCGTGTTCATACAGACGGACGGACGGACGGACAGGGCTATATCGACTCGGCTGTTGATCCTGATCAAGAATATATATACTTTATGGGGTCGGAAATGCTTCCTTCTGCCTGTTACATTGCACAAAACCATTATACCCTTTTTACCCATTTTTAATGGGTTAAGAGTACAAAAATATGCAATTAAAATACAAAACAGTTAATAACCACTTCTTTGTTAACACACTGATAAATAAGTAACAAATTAAAAGAAATTCATCACTAAATTATAATAAACTAAAAAAAAATAAATTAAATTATCTTAGTTTAAATTCTAAATATCTAAATTAAATTATATTCTGTGTATCTTTATAAGGCTTAATTGTTTCAGCAAAATTCCAAAACACATTTTCCTTGATTTGTTGTGCAATGAAAATGTAAATATTGCAATTATAACTTTCCATTTTCAATGAAATGTTGTAAATCCCTTTTTCCCCATTTGAGCTTGAAAAGTTGAAGTGCTCAATCTGAATGGCATCCACTTGGCCCAGACCGAACAATTTTGTAATATTAGATGTGCTACACAAAAATTTGGTTTACTTAACTCGAGGGTTTTTTTTGGGTTTGGGTTTTTCATGTTAAAACTGGCGAAAATTCATTTTTCCAGCTGCAAAATCAAAAATCTTGCGTAAATTGCGTACACAAAAACGACGAACTCGACCCTGAGTCGGGGAGAAGACTTGAAGCTTGGAGAGCTGCAGCCTGGTTTTGGTCTTGGTCTTGGGCCCTGGGCTCCGAAGGATGGCAGGCCCTTGAGCCAAAGTTAAGTAAATATGACTCAAGGACACTTGGCGCATGGAATCCTTTTGGCCACTTACTTTTGTGTGAAGAGCGGAGTGGGTAGATTGTGCTGAGGGGGGCAGAGGGGTTTGTGGCACGCTGTCTCATTCAGTTCCATTTGAGAAACGATTTTAATACTTTCGCCAACACAAAAGCTACTTAAAGTTTTGCTTGCTGGCTTAATTCGTTTTTTGTCAAACAACAACAAACAACAAACAGCAAACAGACAAAAAATAAAAACAAAAAAAAAGGCCAAAAAAATAAAAGCGAAAACTTTTTTAAATTGAGTTAAGTTAATTTTTTTTTTCGCTGTTTTGTTGTTGTTTTTCTTTTTCCGTCTCTTTTCTTTCCTCGAGCGTTCGTTACTGGTTTTTGGAGGGCGGACTTTGGTTGGCCTAATAAATGTGCGTGCTAACAAAAGGCTAGATAAACAGTTGGCCAATGAGCAAAAGAGAGAAATAGTGATGAACAGAGAGATAGAGAGAGAGAGCGTCAGACTGACAGTTGTTGCGACAGCCAAAGGATAAAGGATAATGACAGCCATTAGTATTAAGTGCGCGTTGGCTACTTTAGACGCTCGGCAGTTTTTTTGTTTTTTTTTTGTTTTTTGTTTTTTGTTGCTTTTTGCAGCCCGCCGCTCATTAAAGTTGTTAAGTACTTGGCGTAAACGCTGCCAGACTGAGACAGAGATAGAGATAGAGACAGTGACTCAAATAGAGCGACTCCTGCCAGTCTGTTGTAGTCTGCCACAGTGCCACTGTGCCACAGTGGGTGTGACTAATGGCCGGGCTGTGCGGCTTGCCCCACGATTAAAGTCAATTTAAAGGCCGCCTGAGGCGACGCTGCCGCGACTTAATTCGTTAAAAACAAACTCACAAAAAAATGAAGAAAAAAAGAAGAGAAAACAAATCAAACTTGACCGTTTGTGCTGAAAACTTTATGCGAGCAATTTCCTTGAAATTATGTCAACAAATAAGTCACTGAACTGAAGCACAATTTGCACCACAGCACCACCAGTGGTGGGTGGGTTAAAGGTATGCACTCTTCTGATTTGGGCGATCATTCAACTTTTGAAGAGGGGCTATTGGGAATTTTAAAGAGGCTTAAAAATGCTTACAAAATAATATAATAAAAAAATCATAAATAAACTTCTTTTTGACTAAATCTCGTTCTATTTTACTACTTAATTTATATATACATTTTTATCTAAATATCATCAACTGATAAAACAGAGCAATATTTAAAAACGAAAATGTAAACAGAACGCACCACAAAACGTAAAGGTTAAATAAGAATAGCACTATCGATAAAAATCGATAAATCAATATTAAAACTATTGCAAAGATAAATAGCAATCCAGAAAATAGAGTATTTCATTTTCTTCATAACTCAAACAACGATTTGTTCTGCTTATTTTAGTTTTTTGTGCTCAACACTTTTCCGAGAAATGCAAAACCACAGCTCCGATTGCATTCGCTATTGTTTTTGCAGTTTTCCGTTGTTGTTGTTGTTGTTTTTCTTGTTGTTGTTGTTGTTGTTACTTTTGGCATATTACAAAAGCATTTTTGAACACAACGCAACAAAGCCAAGCTAAACAAAACCTATGACATAAGGAGAACACAGATGGGGAAGGTTGGAAAGGTGGGAAAGGGGGAAAGGGGGAAAGGAGGGAAAGGAGGGAAGGGAGGAAAGGGGGCTTGTCAGTGGCGTGGAGAATGAATGTCTGGCAAAAAGTGTCGTTAAACAAATATTCGGTTGCAGTTTTCCTTCTCAGTTTTGATGGTCGCACTCATTCTTCTTCTTCTTCTGGCATTTGTTTTTGATGTTGCTGCACCCGCCACTCCACACACCCCCCGCCTGTTGCTCCTCATCTCCTCCTCATCTTTTATGGTGTGCGACAAAACGCCACATTTGCGTTCAATGAGCATGAGATAATGTCATCATCAACGTCGTCATCAACCCAATCCTCCAACCCACTTGCCCAATTCCCCCCTTTCTTCGCCCATAAGCAACTGCTTCATCCTCTCGTCCGCATCTTTTGTCTCTGTTTTGTGCCAGTATCTCATTCTGTCTGTTTGTCTGTCTGTCTGTCTGTCTGTTTGTCTGTCTGTCTATCTGTCTGGGGGCAGGTGCAACGTTTGTCGTTGTCTGGCAATTTTGCTTGAGGAATCGCATTCAATTTAATGAGCACTGCAATTTTAATTAAGTCGTTCTGTATGCAAAGTCTAAATAAATGGTTGAGAACAGATAAATGGACGCATAGTCGAGATAAGCTGCATAATAGTTGCTGATCCAATTATAATAGATAATTAATAATAGATAATCGGAGTGAGAAGTTGGCTTATTATTCAACTAGATATTATCTATTTAATACAAAACAATAATAATAACTCAATAAGCAATAAGCCAAGTAATAGGCAAACATTACTTGGTATATTTACTTCAATTTAAATTAAAAGAAAATTGTATTCTTAATTATAGAAATATAAATACAATGTTTAAGAAAACGTATCTATTTAGCTATGTATCTAAAAAGTAAAAACATATCTATGTATCTAATTAAAGCGTAATTTGTCTTCATCTGAATAGGTTCCCAAGTCCTCATCTATTTGTACAAATATTCTTGGTAGTTTTCTAGTTTTAAATGGGTTTATATATAGATTGACTTTCTAAATGCTTTCTGTGTTTGTTTGTAAAATTATAAATATTTAAAATAATATACATATATAAAATAATACAGCAGCACCTTTGCTTTATATCCTTATTTCTCTGCGCTGCAACTTTAATTTCTTTCACTCTTGCTCACACAAAACAAAAGATATAAAAATTTAATAAAAAACCAACAAGTTGTGCAACAAGGCCAATAACATAAGAGGCAGCTCTTCTTCTTTGCCATCAACTAAGCAACAACCCATTAAATTTCCGTCACACATTTTTAGAGAGGATCGCAGTGCGGCAAAAGCTGCCACAACAAATATGTATTATAAAAGATAGCTAATCCTCTCTAGCGATTTTTCGTGGTATTCTGCATTAATTGAGAGTAAATAAAAAACCGCAAATGCATTATTATATTTTATTTTGATAAACATTAAATTTTGCTTTAATTAATTTGCGGTTTGCTGCTGATTTTCCTGATACCCTGTTTATCCGTTATTAACAAGAGCAGTGCTTAAAAATACAAATTAATTGTCATAATACATAAATAAATAATACACTTTAAATCATATAATAAACTTATAAATACTTATTTCATTTACTCTTTTATATACTCGTAATATTGAAATTCCACTCAATGAATTTTTGATTGGCTTATTTTCGTATCAAAAATAATAATTAAAATGAAATTACTCATTGGCTTGTTTGCCATCGTGAAATGCTACTGGCAGTTAATTGCCACAATTAGCTGCATGTTCAATCATACACATAATTATACAAATAGAATGGGAGTGCCGCTGTTATCATTCATTCAATTTCATGTTGCATGTTCCGCCCAGAATCCACTGCTGCACTGCTGCATTATGACCAACCTCAACTTGTTGATGACGTCACTAGAGAAACAACTGAATTTGATGAGAGAGCTTAACGCATTGCTGCCAGCTGCCAGAACGCACCAGACCGCTGCCTCGCCCCTCTCTCTCCCTCTCTCTTTCTCTCTCACTCTCTCTTTTGTACACTCTCTTATTTCTGTTCGACGTCATATTGGCGCTGCTATGTAATAATTTCACACGCCCCATCGCGGTCATTTTAATTAGCACGATTGCATTTTCAACACGTAGACGCAATTCAAATTGTAAATCACATAGGCCGTTAAACATGTGCAGTAGTCTCAACTGCAACAACAACAACAACACACATACACACACCCTTACACACACACAGACACACATATGTTTACAGCATTTGCCAGATGTGAAACTCGAGTTTCAACCACACAAAATTTTGCAGTAAATTAATATTGGTAATTAGGGCGACAAGGCCGCATCACCGCTGCTGCTGCCACCGTTTTTTGGCCACCTCGTTTGAGGCGAGGCTGACCCACGGATCCACCAACGTGGAGAGTTATTAATGTTGAAGCATTCGTTTGACTCTGCAATTAACACGTCGGCTGTGTTTGGCATAAATCTAACAAGTTCGGGCATTACAAAAGTTAGATAAACATGGTACTCTATGAGGAATAACCAGCAAGCAGACGTCTCTGATACACTACAACTAAATACCCTAACATTAAACTACATTTGTTGTAAGTTGTGATATTAAGAAAACCATTATGGCTCTAGTTCGATATTCACATTAAAATTGTACTCCCAAAAATAGTTTCTCAATATTAATCCGATTTTGAAAAAATTTTTCAACTCTAGATTAAGACTACATTTAAAAATAAAATTCCTGATTGTGACTCTATATTCATTTTAAAATTATGTTCCCAAAAAATGCTTGGATGGGTTAAAACTTTCCAGTATTATAATATTGTCAAAACTGATCCGATTTTTAAAAACCATTAATTTTTAATCATGGCTTGTGCTGTAGATTAAAACTGCATTTAAAACTGGGAATGCGATTATGACTTAAAAAATCATATTAAAATTATATTCAAAAAGCTTGGTCAGTCTTTGTATCTGATCAAAAGAGAAAAGATTTAAAAAAAATCGATAATAGCTTAAACTTTAAATTAATACTACATTTACAGTTAGCAACACGATTCTTTCCCGATATTCATACAAAAATTCTAAACTGAGAAATCCAAAAAGCTTTAAAACTGAGGCCATAATGCTTTTGTACAACAATGCGTTACAAACTTAACGATTAAATTATAATACTGTCTTGAAGGGTAAAAGGGTCATATATATAAAATATATTAGTTCCTGCTACAAGCTGGAATACATTGTGTTAAGGCCTATTCAATTGATCAATGGAAGCTATAACAAAACACACACAGCTCTCAATGTTTGTTTATTTATTGTGGCATTAGCGATGGCCCTGTATCTAAGTATGAGTGCGATTAGCTCTCTCTCTCTCTCTATGTATATATCTCTCTCTACTCCCCATATTAACTGTTTACATTACGTATACGCCGCATTTAATAAAAGCTGTAAACAGCTCACGATTGGGACACAGTCGAAGCTCGAACGTCGCGTTTAAAGCCCGAAACACGTCTTGAAAGCATCTTAAATTGAATTTTTATTTGAAAATGTTCAATTATTTTCCTGGTGAAATTCAATTAAAAGTTAGTCATCTAAACTAAGAGAGAGAGAGAGAGAGAGTGAGAATTAAGCAAGTATTTAAATAATTAATGCAGCAATACAAAATATAAATAATATTAATAATAAAAATTTTTGACAGCAATTTGATAAAAATGGTTAATAAAATCAAATTGAGTGCGTGTAAATAATAAAAATAAATGTAAATAAACAATAAAAAAATAAATGAATAATAAAGTTAAAAGTAATGTAGTTAATATATAAATTTGAATATGTGATCAATAAATATTGTGAATAAATAAAAAATTGTGTAAGTGGAATTTTTTCAGACTAAGTTCAGCTTACCAAAAATAACTAATAAATAAATAAAAGTGAAATGTTAATAATATTAAAAATTAAATGCGTTGACAAGAACAATATCAATAAATAGAATAAATAGAAAAAGAAAATTAATTTTTTTATGGTGCCACAAAATGCGTGTTTGCTTAATTTATTTACTTACTGCAATTGGACTCCAGCTGCTTAGTTGCCACAGTGCGTTCGCTGTGGATGCGATATGCGAGAAAGTGCAACACAATCGAGCTGAGTGTGAAGTGCATCATGTGGAAACTGTCGATGGTTATCAGCTGACAATGCAACGCATTCTGCCGCCCCGCAACCACAGTTGCCCCACCCAGCTGCCTTTTCTGCTGATGCACGGACTCATCGGTTCGGCGGCTGATTTTGTGGCAGCTGGTCGCGCAGGCGCTCTGGCATTTCAGTTGCATGCGCGCTGCTTCGATGTGTGGCTGCCCAATGCGAGGGGCACAACTCAATCGCGGCGACACCGCACTTTGTCCGCCAGCCAGGCGAAATTTTGGCATTTCAGCTGGCACGAGATTGGCGTCTACGATCTGCCCGCCCTTGTGGAGCATGTGCTGCATGTGACCGGTCATCAGCGACTCCACTATGTGGGCCACTCGCAGGGCACCACTGTGCTCCTCGTTCTCCTCTCCCAGCAGCCCGCCTTCAATGCGAGATTCGCCAGCGTTGCTCTGCTCGCACCCATTGCGTACTTGCAACATTTGAGCAGCCCCCCGTTGCGTTTACTAGCCAGCGATTCAGGCGTCGTCACGGTGCGTATACTTTATGTTGCAAGTAACTCTTATATTTATTAGTTGTACTGTTACTCCAAAAGTGGAGGAATTTATTGGGTTTGTGTTATGTCTGTCTGTCTGGAAATAGCACCTTAGTCAGATAAAGAGACTTATGTAGTGCTAGTAATTTAACAAACCTATATGTTCTTGTCTGTTCAAATTGATAAACCCGTATATTTATCACTATTTAAATCTATAAAATAAATCTGAATCTATAAAACAAGTCGAAAGTCTCACAGCTTAAACCAGTCTGATATTTTGAAAGCTAAAAAGTTAAGAATTTGTTGACATGCTCTGTAGGGGTAGGTATCTCGAAATATATTGGAACAGTTGTTAGTTCGATAGTTGAAATCGATAAACCTATATATTTACCACTATTTAAGACCATTCAACTCTTCACACAGATTAAATCAAATAAAAACCCCAACTATACTCAGAGTTTAAATAGCAATAATACTGAAAGTTAGATTACCAGTAACCTCTTTTAGGGATCTGCTAACTCTACAATCAGCGTTTAATCGATTATAATCGATTGTAACATTTTTTCCCCTTATTGTCATTTCTTTACAGGCGCTGCTGAATCAACTGGGTCTGCACGAGCTGTTGCCATCAACGTCACTGACCCAGGCGGGTGGTCAGCTCCTGTGCAGCGCCGCTCTGCCCACCTCCGTGCTCTGCACTCTGCTCACATCGCTCTATGTGGGCTTCAGCGAGTATCCGCTGGATCGTGTGAGTACTACGATTATATATTCAGCCATAATTTAGCCAACAAAGCGTCCTTAAAGTTGCGTTGTATGGAAAAGTTTTTATTGCACTCAGGAGTGTGCCACACACACACACACACACACACACACACACACACACACACACACACATACATACACACACACACACACACACACAGACACAGAGAAAACACATTCAAGTGCCTGGTTTAGTTTTAGTAATAAAAGTTATTTGAATTTAAATGCGTAAACGAGCTGCCAGCCCAGCATCCTGCCAGTTGTGCCAACTATTGTAGCACGTTTGTTTTCACACTCACTTCAAAGAGTTGCTTAGCTTACTCACAAAGTTTGTAACAATGGGGTAATTAATGAATTATTATTTAAACAAATGTACAGACTGCAACTCTCATAACTTTTAAGTAAACTTTTAGTGTAATGAATTATTTATGTTGATTGATTGTGTTACTTATTTAAACAAACATATTCCTCATTTGATACTATTCAAAAATAAATAGGAAAAAACTTCAAAACGTAGTTTTATATCTATAAATTGGATATCGAAGTTTATCAAATCGGATATCCAAAAACTTCTTTTAAATTTTGGCTACTAATATGAAAGATTTGAATCATTTGTGTTAGCTAAGCTCATTCAACAATCATGCCGAGTTATACTTTTCTATATACAAAATATAATTCATTTATCTAGCATTATCTACATCACTTCGTAAGGGCATTTCGTATTCGGTGACATTCTAGGGGCTCTGGATTTTTTGCTGTAATGTGCACCAAAAGGTGCGCTAAACTTTTTGCCTCGCCAGCCGTTGTTTGTTGGCGCCGCTGCCTGGTCACGAACCCCGGACGTCCACCCACCCACCACCACATGCCCCCTTGCCACACACACACACACACCTCGCCTACGCTCACCAAACAAACGGTTAACTATACAACACACATTACGTATACGCCACATTGCCTTAAACACTTTTTGTTCTTTTCCACAAACGGCACATTTAAATTTTATTTTGCTATGAAATATGGCAAATAAATCGCGCTCGTATTATTTTTTCCAAACTTTATGGCTTATCTGTGCGTCGTTGTGGGGCGCGTGCTCAAAAGGCTTAGCCGTTGCACAGAGCGGAACGAGCTGCTCGCCCCAAGAAGAGGTTGGCGCCAAGTGCTTGTTAGTTATTAGGCTAAGGGTCCCGGCAATTGGCTTTGGCCAACAACATAAAAGAGTGAAAAAGAAAAAAAAAACACGAAATAACTGTAAGCTGTAAGACAGCACGTGTGTGTGTGTGTGTGGCAGCTGTGGCAATTCTTATTTTATAGCTGCCCCCAAAAGAGGTGCAAAAGTTTGACAGGCAATAGATAGTTTCCGAATCTCTTTTGTATTGCGGCCAAAAACTTTGGTTTATACCTCAACTCGTTCTGATGGCAGGCAGTCTAAAATTGAGTTATTCAACATTGGGCCAAGTGAATGAATTGCTGTCAGCTCTCCAAAAAATATGAATTTCTTCACGAACTTTTGCTTTAACAAAAAGACTTTTATTTTGTTTTTTGCAAATATTTTGCATTGCACATAAAGTTTTATTGGTTAACTCAGGATGGAATTTAAAAAAAAATAGGTAAAAATATAAAAGAAATTCCTAAAATAATAGAAATTTAATTTCAGCAAAGTTCTCATGCGATTTGAAATGGAGCTTAAGTTGAGATATTTCATTATTTAATATGCGATATTACGGAATCAAATACTAAAAATAATTTGAAACCAATCCATAAACTACAGCAGAATTTTTACGCACCGGAACCGGAAATGGAAACGTGATGCGGTTTCACAGATTCAATCACATTTTAACTGTAATTTTTATAGAATTTACTGCTTTAAAAAAAACCACAGAAAGCAGCAATCAAAACCCTGTCCCTCAATAAAACCAAGAAAGAAATAAAGAAAAATCTCACAGCTCGAATTTAAAGTCAAGTCAACAGAGCGCCAGCCGCGGAGCAAAGTGCAATCGCGTGTCGTCGTATCTCTGGGATCGTCGTGGCTCCCATAAAAAATGTCAACAAACAAGCAGCCAAACAAACAGCGAGTAGACGACGACGACAACGACAACTGAGGCGACTCCCGACTCCGCTCAGGCACCAAAATTGCTAAGCAAATAGCGCAAGGCGATGACTTACCTACAGCAGCCATGGAGTGGGCCTTGTGGGCCAAGGAGGGGGGGGGGGCCAGTGTATTGCCACAGTGACAACTGCCAAACATGCCCCTCTGTTGTCTGCTTGCCCCTACTTGCTGCCACGCGCAAATAAATATTTGTGCATATTTAGCTGAGAGCTGCATCCCCTTTGTGCCCCCCCATCTCTTTACTTAACTTTACGCCACATAAAGTTCAACACACTGTGCAACTGCAATGCGTGAAGCATGATTTGTGGCAACCAGCAACAACAACAACAACAACTCGCCCACTAAAAATGAAACAAATACCACACATTGAAGAACTCTAGTAAAGCAAACAAGCTGCCGGCTGTGAAGCGATACACAAAACTATTTGCCACAACTTGCTGCAATTGAAAAGAAGCCAGAAAAATAACAAAGAATAAAAAGAAAAACGCGGCGAAGAAGAGGAAGAATGAAATGAAATGCAGCGGACAACCGGAAAATCAAATAAGCATCAAAACAAAACCAAACATGTCGCCGCAGGACGTGAGACACGCCCAACACCAAACCAAACTGAAGAACCGTCAAAACAATCTGGCAATAAAACCAATCACAGATTTTCATTTGTTTAATGCTTGAAAAAGTGCAACTTTGAAAGTTTAAATTTTTAAGCATAAATTAATATAATAATAATAATAAGAAATATTGCACCGATTCTAAATTGTGCACAAAAAATCGCTTACTTATATTAAATCAACTCAAAAACTATTACTTTTGTGGAGGGTGCTATAATTATGGCACCCATTGAAGGATACGTCTACAACCCCATAATGTATATATATAATATCCTTATTAGCCATTCTTTCCTGTTTATAAAGCATTCCAGTTTAAACGAACTGCGCGCAAATAAATACCAAAGCAAGCAAAGAATTTAAAAAAAAATAAGCTACAGATTTAATTAATTCTGCTTCCTGCTATTTATTTATTATTAATTTATTAATTTATTTCTAATTAATTTTGCTTTTGCTGCAACTTAATTAAATACGCATTAAGTCTTTAAACTTGCCTTAAATCCTTAGACATTTCAAAATCAGAAGAAAAACAGATTAACAATGATTCGCTAAGTCAATTCAGGTCAAGGAGTGGGAGAAACAGGACCTTCTGGCTGCACATGTGTCACAGGTCGTGTGTGATAGCGTGTGTGTGTGTGTGTGTGTGTGTGTGTTTGTGTTGTGCCTGCATACACTTCCGTGTGCTTTGTGTCATTGTAAAGCGGAAATAGCAGCTTTTCAAACACACACAAAGCAACGAGAGTCAGTTTTGGTGGCTGGTTTGGGGGGTTTGTTGGTCGTAAATTTGAAAGCTTTTTGGCCATTGGCCTTTGAGCCTCATCAATTCAAAAATGTTTGCAATATTGCAGAGCATATTGCCACGGATTCTGGAGACGACACCGGCGGGCATCTCCCGTGGCCAACTGCTGCACTTTGGCCAGCTCATCAACAGCGGTAAGACAATGCTCAACTCATGTTAAACTGACAGGATCCGCTGCTGGTCGAAACTGTCAGCTACAGCTCCAGGCTCCCTCTCCCTCACTCTATCTCTGTCTCTCTCTCTCTCGCTCTGCCACAGGTAAATTCCAGCAATATGACTATCGCTCGGCCCGGTTAAACTCCCAGCACTACGGGCAGCCAACACCACCCGCCTATCAATTGCAGAATGTGCGCCTCAATCTGATGCTCTTCCATGGCAATCGGGATGCATTGTCCAGCCGCAAGGATGTGCTGCGTCTGGTGCGCGAGTTGAAAAACAGTCGCATTAAGCTCTATCAGGTGCAAGGATACAATCACATTGACTTCCTCTATGCAACAACAGCGCCAAAGATTATCTACGAGCGCATCATGCAACACGCCAACGAAAACAGCCAATTAAATGGAGTATAGGAAAAAAGGTGAAGATGTTTTACATATAAATAAGTTATAGAATTTATCAAGTTTTAAATATGAGAATAAAAAAGTTTTTCATTTTAAAGAATATAAAAAATTAAGTTACAAAATTGAACTCATAATTTAAATGGTAGAGGAAAAGATTTTGCTATTTGTGTGCAAGAATCTTAATATTAAATCCTATTATTTAAGACTTAAACAGACAATTTATTAGTTGTGGGAAACACACTAAATATTTCTCTGTTTTATCTGAAATTATTCTGATTTACATAACTTCACTATTAATTCAATTGTAAACATACAAAAGCAAAAAAAACAAGAGAGAGCGTTGCAGTCGGACGTAACCGACAGCGAAATACTATGATACCATGGTCTTATCCATTTACACCGATAGGTTTATCGGTTTACGTAGGCGGAGTGGACGCGGCCATCAAATTTCGAAATTTTGGTGAGTCCAGCTTACAAATTATGGAAGATATGCGCATTTCAGATTTCTAGGGCCGAAGTCGGTATATAAGCATAGGTCGAACCTTCAAAATGCCATAACTTTGTCAAAACTCAAGGGATTTTCAAAAGAAAGGGCGTTTTAATCATGGTTTGACCTCTAGATCAATCGTACATTTAAAGTTGAAAACGTAATTTTGGGTCGGAACATAAGTCAAATTTATAGTCCGAAAATCGGCATATCGACATATGGGCATAGGTCGAACCTTCAAAATGCCATAACTTCGTCAAAACTCAACGCATTTTCAAAAGAAAGGGCGTTTTAATCATGGTTTGACCTCTAGATCAATCGTACATTTAAAGTTGAAAACGTAATTTTGGGTCGGAACATAAGTCAAATTTATAGTCCGAAAATCGGCATATCGACATATGGGCATAGGTCGAACCTTCAAAATGCCATAACTTTGTCAAAACTCAAGGGATTTTCAAAAGCAAGGGCGTTTTAATCATGGTTTGACCTCTAGATCAATCGTACATTTAAAGTTGAAAACGTAATTTTGGGTCGGAACATAAGTCAAATTTATAGTCCGAAAATCGGCATATCGACATATGGGCATAGGTCGAACCTTCAAAATGCCATAACTTTGTCAAAACTCAAGGGATTTTCAAAAGCAAGGGCGTTTTAATCATAGTTTGACCTCTAGATCAATCGTACATTTAAAGTTGAAAACGTTATTTTGGGTCGGAACATAAGTCAAAATTATAGTCCGAAAATCGACTGGGGACGTCGGAGTGGCACATGTCGATTTTTGTATGATCGATTTTTGGTGACTATCCATACAATTGTGGGAGATATGTGGCTTTATCGATTTGCGAAAATCGATTTTATCGATTTTCTAGCTCCCTAGTGGACGTAGGACTCCAACCTTGACATGTTGAGGGTACTTTCAAGTATATGTTCCAAGTTTCAAGTTTCTATCTCTAAGGCTGTCGCAGAAACACGAGTTCATGCAAACGGACAGACGGACGGACGGACAGCATGACGGACATTGCACAAACCCAATATACTATATGCCTTCGGTATCATAGTATAAAAAGATTTATGCTCAGATGAATGAAAATCAATTATTTTACATATAAAATGTAATATTTATACGTAAGCTTCAACTCTGATGTACAAATCTTTTTCCAATAAATAGAAAATAAAGGCAGTTAAATATAGTTTTGCAAGCAAATATAAATTCAACTAGCAGTCGTCGTTAAATCAAGTCAAGGACACTGGACAACAGCAGGACTCCGGCACCTCGTGTCCAACTCTTGTGTGCATTTGCATGCACTTCCGCATGCTTTGTGTTGCAATGAAACGGAAATAGCACAGTGTACACACTCACATACACACACTCACACATACACACACAATCACATACACACACACACACACACACACTCATATATAAATAACCTGTGCCATAAATTTAAAAGGATTTCTCACTTTTAACGCTTAAAGATTTATACACAAAACACAATTTGGTTTTTGTTTGTTTTTTTTTTACATTTATATTGTGTAATACGAAAGAAATCAGAAGAAATTAACTAAAAGGAAAAACTTGGAAAAACATACCTCATAAGCTTCCATACATTTACATTAGACAATTAATTAGTACGTTAATCATAATGTACATTTCTAAATGAAGTGGAATTGGTGCCTGACCAGCTGCTGCTGCTGCTGCTGGATTAGGCGATCCCGAGTCGATGTCGGTGTCGGTGTGTTTCGATATTGCATTCGATATGTGTGTGTGTTAGTGTGTGTATGTGTGTGTTGTGTGTGTGTAGATTGTGAAGGTGAGCGGTATACATTTTAGCTAAGTTCGAAACCCACACCAGACTGTATGGCATAAAGCAGCTTTTCGCGCATCTGCTCAATGGTGTTGAAAGGAGGCAGCTTCAGCAGATTCGTGCAGGTGCTGGCCGTTGGCAGGCGCTCCATGTCGCCAGCGTTCTGGATGAAGAACGGCGGATCCAAGTCCTACAAATTACAAATATATATAATTATTACAATAATTTATTACTATTTGACTAATTTTACCTTAAAGCCCAGCAGCGGTGGACGCGAGCAGCTGGTGACAAATTTGAGCAGCTGGCGTCGTTGTAGATCATTGAAACCCTCCAATGCCGCCCAGAAGGCAACGATTGAGGGATGCTCCGGGGTATATTCACCGCCATATTTGCAGTGCTTTTTCAAATCCTCCAGATCGATGGGTATTTCAGCGCCAGAGATGAGTATCTGCAGCTCCTTGTTGCTGAACATGTAAAGCCACTCGATGGGCAGCACATTGGACAGCCCCTTCCGGAAGGCTTTGCAGTGCCGTTTGATCTGCACATTTAGCTTATAGTTGGCTATCAGCTGCAGATACTCGATGCGATTCGAATTGGTGACCGGCGTGCTTTGGCCCTGTGGCTTCAGTTCCACCACCTGTGTCTGTCCCAGCGAACTGCTGGCGACCGTAAAATCCAAATTCAATTCACTCACATCGCCCGTGTAGTCCTTGAGATATAATAGATTTCGATATAGCTCCGGATCGAGTGAGGCCAATTGATGGATATCAACATCCGAATATTTGCCAGCCAATTTGGTTAAGAAAAACTCGGCCAACGGCAGCTCCACCAACAGATTCTCATAAATTGCTTTGCCCAAAATGCGACCAATGAAATAGTAATGCTTCTCGAAGTCGCTAAACAGATCCGCAACATTGGGATTGGGATACAATTTGTTGTCCGTTGTCACCCTGCTCGAGAAATTGGAGATTAGTAGTGATTATTTAGTGAAGAAAATGCTTGGCACACTTACATAAAGAAGCCACGATTGGGATCAAAGGCGGTTTTGATGAGCTCCGACAGAAATTCGCGAAAAACACCGCCTCCATCAATGCCCGCCTCATCCAATCCCAGCGAGGAAACAAACTGTATGCGAAACTTTAAACGCAAGTCCGGCTCTGTAAAAATATAAAAAACAAGTTAATAAAACAACCACAAACATTTTAAGCCGCAGATTTACACACCATTTTCGGGACGTAGCTTGTCGTAGGCATCCTCGTAGAGATGCGAACGGCGCACGGTTATCATAATGGAGGGGCCCTGGAGAAAGGCCTGCAGATGTCCCTGCACACGCATCTTGTTGGCCGCGACCAGACCTTGGAGTATGCTCACACGCTTATTGAATGCGACCACAAAGGGTATTTCGCGTAGGATGGTAATGGAGCGTTTCTGTTTCGTTGACATCGGCGGCCCATTCTCGAAATCCTCGCGCGTAAAGTCGCGTATAGGCTGAAACGGTCGTATGCCGCGCATGCGACTGCTGTGCGTCAAAGGCAGATCCGTTGGCCTGTCGAGCGGCAAATCCAAGCGGGAAACAGTCCAATGTGCCTCCGGACAGAAGCCCAGACGCAGATCACGCGTATGTATCTGATTGAGCACGAATACCACAACATTTAACAGATTGGCCCAGATTTGCTTCTGATGACGCAGCTTCTTGTCATCCGCATCCGTATGGCCAAGCACACTGCGAAACGCTAGCTCAACGAGGCCGAGACTTATGTCTTTTAGCGTCTTGGACATTTGCACAATTTCCGCAATCGAAAATGGCATCAGACGCACATGTTGCAGGGCCGGCGTCACCAGCAGCTTATTCTCCACGAACTCCACATCGTGCAGCGTGGGCAACAGGCGTCCAAAGAGCATGCAAAACGTGGCCAGCAAAGGTATAGTACGATCCACGCCCTGTTGCTTGGCTGCTGAAAGCAATGGGGATTGGGAATGAACAAGAGTGTGATAATGGCTAAAAGAGAGAAATTTAAGCTGCGTTTTTATACTCACGCACAACACCTTTGGAGATAAGTGTGAGCGGCGCTGAGAAGCCGAGCTGCGTGGACTCGGCGGCCAGCTTGAACCAAACGGCACGTATGAACTTTGGCGTAAAGGCCAGGGTGTAAAGCAGTCTAAATAGATAATTGGCATTAGAATCGTTTTGGACACACATATAAAATGGGAGACGCACTTATATTCATAGACCGCATGCTTATTGTATATCATCAGATTGTGACAGATCTCGCAGAGCGCATAGATCACCTGACTGTGCTCAATGTGCGGCTCAATTTGCTGCACAATGAAATCCACGCGCTGCGTTTCGTTTAGTATGGCTATCGATTCCAGCAGACAATTGCGCTCCTTTCCGCTCAGTTCGGCTGTGGTGCGACAGGACTGCTCCATATCATAGTCGAGTTGGCGTGTCGTTGGCTGATCTCCGTCCTCCTCATCGGACTCATCCGTATCGTCCTCATCATCGGAGTCTGTGTGGCGGTGATGCGGTGTTGCATGCGTGCGCAGCGTTGACTTAGGTAGCTGCAAAATGTTCGGCATCATTTTGGCAATAACCCGCACATAGACAATCAGCAGTTGACTCTGCTCCAATGTGGCTGCCATCAGGGAAAGTGTGCAACAGATTAGACAGATGTGGATATGGTATACTCTACTGCTACTCACCCAGTTGCCGGCGATCGAGCACCATTAGCGAGTTGAGCAGAAACGAGCTGAAGAGCTCTCGTGACTGTGGCTTTGACTGCTTCACATCGATGGACTGAGTGACGCCATAGAACACTGAATTGCGTTCGCCATCATCTGTGGCAGCGGGATCAGCCACGCTCGTCGCCGCGCTCATCTCGAGCAGACCGTGCAGCGAGTGCATCAGCAGCGAGAAGGGAAACTCGGCACTCTCAGCCAGACAGGGAAGCACAAAGTAGCGTATTGGCTCTGTATGCGGCATGGCCAAGATGTCGCTAATGAATTTGCGACAGAAGAGTTGAGAATGCTCGCCGCCAGGCAGACGTCGTGCCACCATCAAAGGACGTAGCAGCAGCTGCAGCAGTGCATCGACAAATGGACTAGGCGACACCAGTGTCTCGCCGTCCAGCGGCGGACACTTCTCGTCGAGCAGCTGGCGCAAGCGTACAAAATAATTGCGTTGAATTAGGAAATTGAACACACTCGCCAAATACTTGTACAGCAGCGTCTCATCCTCCACATAGCGCTCCACGGCGGCGATCGTGGTGAACGTCTCCAGCATGCGCAGCGGTATGGCCTGAGCACAATGCGGCAGAGTCAACTGCACCAGGCACGCGTCCAGCAGCTTGCAGACGCGCAGCAGCCAAACGGAATCGTGCGCCGAATGCTGCAGCAGCCGTACAGGATTGCGCAGGATCTGCTGGCAGATCTCAATCTAAATATAAGACACTAATTAGTAAATACATGTATGCATATATATATGTCAGCTCCTGCCCACCAGTCGCTCGCTATCCTTTTGCACACGGATGCTGTAGAAGAAGCTCAAGCGGCGCAGCAGAAAGCACAAGCTCTCATCCTCGGTGACGCGATCCCGATGCGCATGCAGATAGGCATCGAAGGCTTCGCGTTCCGCGCGCTTACGCCGCTGGCGATGGATAAAGGAGCGTGCATAGGATTGCAGGACAACAGCACCGTTCGCCTTCTGTCGCAGATCGTTGCGCTTCTGGCGCTCCAAGGCCGCTTTCCGTATGGCCGTGTCACGGTCGCAAGTCTGCGAGGCGCCACCCAGACTTTGCACCGGACGGCGCCGATACTCGCCATCAAAGCCAAACATGACTGTGCAGTTGCTGCTGCTATTACTGTTATTGTTGTAATATCCACCAGCTGATCAATTGCTCTCAGCTCAACACATAATTTGTATGTTTGCCTGATGGGGAAAATTGACGCTGTCTTTGTGCAACAACCAATAGCAGCTGTTTGTGTGTGAGTGTGTTGGTGTTGCTTATTTAAATTTTCACTTGTAATACACTCTTTTCACTTGACTATGTTAATTTTTCGAGCTGCGCATTGAAAAACAAAAAAAAAACACTGCTAATACGAATGATTTGTATATTTTCACTGTGTTGCACAAAAGCACTAATTAATGACAAATGTGCCAGCTGTTCTGTCGCTGTCCAGCACTTTACAGTATGGTAGTGTTGGTAAACATCAGCGTCAGTTGAACAGCGCAGCGCACGTTATATTTAATTGTTAATTGCATGTTGTTTTGAAAAACACACTTTGATTTGATTAGTTTTCTAAATTTTGAGCGATAATTCTTGTAGATTTTACTAGATTACAAATTAATTGTCCTTAACATTTTTAAAGTGAACAATTATAATCAATAAAATATATAATTTAGTGCATGTCACTATTATAAGCGAATCTAATTTGGACTCTTGTTTATATTTTCTTGAAATATTTGACCATTCGCCAAGTAAACTATAGATATATATAGATATATATATATATAGATACAGATGCGTCACATTCCCCATTTCTATTTGAGAATGTATTTTTGTTATTTTGCTAATCAGATATTTACGCAGCTGCCACCCACGTATCAGCTGATCAGCTAGTAAATATAACAGCTGAGAAACTGCGGCTAGCAAAAAACAAAAACAAACAAAACAATTATTTAGAAGTCTACGTAGAGTACGGCTACAATTGCATTCCATTAATTTATTTGTTAATAAAATTATTGCTCGTGCTCACAACTAAGACAATAAATATGAAGTTCATGTGACAAATTCTCAGTTTGAGATTGTATTATAGCCGCAACCATGAAATCAATCAGTTAGAACAAATCTTTTTGGGTTTGTTATCAGTAATTAAGGCTAATGCGTATTTAAACAAATGTCATTTTATTATGAAATATGTACGTTCATAAATACGAATGTAAAACATGTGTGATTTTTTTTCCTTTATCGCTTAAATCTAAAACATCTAGCGGCTTTAATTTGGGTTCAGTGAAATGAACACTGACAATCTGAAGGGAGGCACTCCAAATTTCACTTGGAAACTTATAATGCACTCAGATGGACAGCTGCTCCATTCGCTGGTAAGTGTGGATGGCGTAGCTGATGACTTCTCTCGATCAGAGCGAGCAGTGCTCTCGGCACATCCATGGTCTGATCATCGACAAGGACAATGTCGAACGTGTTCATATACTTATCCATGTTCGCCTCCACATGTTCGAAGAGAAAACCAATTTTCAGAATGTGCGATGAGGCTGGCACACCAGCAGCCATATCCGCGTCGCCTAGAGAATCACCCATGACAATTATGTGGTCGCGTGTGTGCACCAATTCATAATATTCGCTGCCATCCAAAACGGTTTCGTTTTTGTTGAACGTATGAATCATGGGCTCCTGGAAGCCGGCCAGCATACCGTCGCGATATTGCAAAAAGTTCGAAATGACCTTGACATTTGGAAATAGAATATCCGCCTGCTGCAGCACCGACACAACCGAGTTGCCCAAACCGGCTGAGAATACAAGCACGGGAATTTGTAGTTGTCGTAGAGACTCAAACAGTTCGTGCGTTCGGTCACGTAGCGCATGTTTAAATTTGCAAGCCATCTGATCTATTTCGGCCTGATCGAAGGGAAATCCGCTGGCCAGCTGACCAGATTTCGTCCACCATTCGATCATGTACTGCACTTTCTCTGGAATGGGCATATGTGGATCGATTTCGATGGGTCGATATTTGTGAAACAATTTGTCCGATTCCTCCTTGAAGTACGGCGGCAGAGATTTGCATGCATTAAAGATGCCAAAACTGGAGAGCACTGCGATGCCATCATCCGTTCGCTGTTTGGTAATCGTATAATCAAAATCGGATACAATCTGCATACGTTCCGGTCCGCCACAAACGAATTCATTGATTATTCTCTCCACCTTTTGCGGATCACGCATTTTGCAGTGATCCTGATTCAGTGACGGAATATCCTGAATACGCACATAGCCCACACGATTCTCATCCTTGCCTAATCCATTTATTTCATCGCCGCCCATATTCCAATTGATATTTATTTTATTCTTGTTTGTATTTAGCTTTTCCTCAACTATTTGCCGACAATTTTACTGCGTGTGTTCAGCGTGGGTTGCACTTTGTGACTGAAACGGGAAATCAAGAATACACATTTTACTGCAAAGCCCATTGCGCTTTTCTAGCGGTTAGTAACAATAACAAAGTTTGCTTTGTTCTTTTCTTTTGCAACTTACATATAGCTAGAGATGAGCGATTTTTTATCAACTTAAGCGAAGAAATTATTTGTTAACTATAAAAATTAATTGAATTAATATTAGTTACTATTTAAAAAAAAAAAAAAATATTGCTAAAAAATCTATGGTTATTTGTTATACATAAGTCTAATAAGCTATTGACCTTCTTTTAAAGAAATTAAGTTGCTCTAATAAAAAAATGCCAATTAGCATAAACAACACAAAAACAGTTTCCTGCTTTCAACAAACAACAAAAAAACCAAAAAAAAAACCGGCGCGCGAGAGTTCGCTCATCGCTAGAATAAATACATATGTATGTGTGTAGGTGTGTGTATTCTTAGCTGTGTACTTCAAATTACTAACCTTGGATCGTCTGTTGCCAATTTTTTTGTATTTTGGTTGCAGAGAGCTTATCAGGCTTTTATCGCAGCTTTTTCGATGTGCTTAAATTTATAAACAATAATCGGTGCACGAGTGTTTGTTTGTCTTATTTACTTTTAGCTTTGCTCTACATTCGCTTGCTTACAACACATGCTCCCATCGGGCACGCAACACAACGACAACTGGCCGCATCAGCTGTGCGCGCTGAAACGAAATGGAATGTTGGAACAAAGAGAGAAAAAAACAGGCGCTACGTTTGGAATTGAGTTTTCCTGTTTTTGTTTATTTTAGTGCCATCCCACCCATCCCGCCCGAAAATAAAAACCATTCACATATTTCATAATTACACAAACTAAATAATTAATGTGGTTTTACATAAATTAGAACTTATTTCTAACATATTTTATATGCAGTAAGGTTATATATATTTATATATCTTTTATATTATATGCGCGGGTGTTTTTTCTTTTCCATTTTTCGTTTTTTTTTTTTACTTTTTAGTCCTCGATTACAATGGGATTGCTGTTGTTCATGGGTATAAATTTCCAAACAGCTGGCAAGTGTATCTTTAAATGCGGCTTACGTGACAAGCAGCTGAAATACAAAATTAGTTAATTGTTAGCTGAGCTTAAGCATGTATTTAGGCCGCTCACCGATTCAGAAAGACGCTGGCCAACTCGCTATTCTTGAAGGAGAAGACACCCTCATCGGGCACCTTGATCAAAAAATTGTCATCCATAATTTTGACACGATAGCGCGGCAAGCATTCGGCCACAAAGTAACCATTTTGGTTCTTCTTCGGATCGACTTGCCGGGGCCAAATAAGCGATCTCGGCGGCTGCCCTTGCTCCTCATCAGCCTCAGCAGTTGGCGGCAGATTGGCTGCTGGCAGTGATGTTCGGGGCAAAATGAAAACAGGCGTTTTGCTTCCCACCGAGTTGCGTCCGGCGTCAGTTTGATTCTTTGGCTGCTGTGGCGGCGATTTAACCTTGGACTGAATCTTTGCCTGTGCTGCTGCTGCTTTTGACGATTGAATCTTTGTCTTTGATGCTGCTGCTGCTGCTGGTGACTGAATCTTTGCCTGTGATGCTGCTGATGCGGATTGTGTCTTCGACTGTGCTCCTGCTGCTGGCGACTGAATCTTCGATGGTTTTGCTGCTGCTGTAGCTACTGGTGTCTGAATCTTCGACTGTGCTGCTGCTGCTGGCGATTGAATTTTTGCCTGTGATTGTGCTGCTGTGGATTGTGTCTTCGACTGTGCTCCTGCTGCTGGCGACTGAACCTTTAACTGTGCTCCTGCTGCTGGCGACTGAGTCTTCGAATGTGCTGCTGCTGCTGGCGATTGAATCTTTGACGGTGTTGCTGCTGCGGAATGTTTCTTTGACTGTGCTCCTGCTGCTGGTGCCTGAATCTTCGACTGTGCTGCAGCTGGTGATTGAATCTTTGACGGTGCTGCTCCTCCTGCTGGCGACTGCTTCTTCGATGTTGCTGCTGAGGATTGTACCTTAGCGAGTTTCGCTGCAGCAAGTTGAGCCCTGGACTCCTGTGCTGCTTTGAGTTCAATCCTCAACTTTTGTATGACTGCTGGAGGGAATTGAATATTCGAGCGTGGGGCAGATGTTGTTGCCGCTGTTGCTCCTGCTTGCATTTGAGTCTTTGACTCTTGTGATTTGGTTGCTGCTGCAGTTGTTGTTGTTGTTGTTGTTGCTGCTGCTGCAGTTGTTGCTGCTGCAAGTTGAGCCCTGGGCTCCTGTGATGCTTTGAGTTTAACTTTCAACTCTTCTATTTCAGCTTGAGTGAAGAGACCATTCGGGAGTGCAGATGTTGCTGGCATTTGAGTCTTTGACTCTTGTGATTTGGTTGCTGCTGCTGCTGTTGTTGTTGTTGTTGTTGTTGTTGCTACTGTTGCTGCTGCTGCTGCGATTGCTAGTGGTGTTACTTCTAACGGACACGTTAACAGCGACTCCAAATTAAGAATGCTGGGCATATCAATTTGCTCCAGCATGGCCTCAGCAGACATGCTGCCCGACGCTGTCGGCGCTGTTGCTGCAGCTGCTGCTGCAGCGAGTGGTTGCGACTTGCGCTTGCTGCCTATTTTAATGGGCTCCTCTGTCTTTAGCTTGGTGATGGTAATTCCACGGTTGCCACTGCCGATGGGCATGTTGTTATTGCCACCGCTGAGCAACTGTTGCAGCGAATTGTTGATTTTTGATGGCGCTGGCGTCTCTTTGGCGTCCACACAACGCTGAACAGAGATGCGACTAATTTTAGCTGGCGGCGGCTCATTATCACTTCTTGCCACATGAGATGGCGCTGCGGTCTGGGTGACCTGCACCTGGGGCGTGAGAAATTGAGCGGCAGGTGCAAAGCCACCCACAGCAGGAATATTCGAAATGAAGGGCAAAAAGCCGCCCGTCTTCAGCTCTGTGCTGACGGAGTGTGGGTTGGAGGTACTTGGAGAAGTGGATGTTATTTGGAGGGTGTCGCCATTGTTGGGCACTGCTTGCGATCGGCGTTGTGTATTTTTAGTAGACGTCTCCTGCTTCTGAGTAGCCTCCAACACCTTTGTCCTCTTCTCCTCCTCGGCCTCCTGCTGCTCATCCTCATCGTCGTCGTCCAGCACCATCGCCTCCTCCTCTTCATCATTGTTGATAATAACACAATCGTCGTCGTCGTCATCATCGACCATTGTGGCATTAAATGCCGCCTGAAAGTCGTGCTCCTGAATTGTCAATGTCTGCGACGAGTTGCTCGCCACCTTTCCCGAGCTGCCCTTTTCACACATCTGGATGTCGAAGTGCACCTGCTTGTTAATCTGTATCAGCCAGAAGGCCATGGTGCGTTTGTCGTTTTGTACGGTTATGTTGTGATCCCTTTGATACACCTCACGCAACATCATCTTGCCATCGACGCTCTGGAGCAGCACCAGGACCGGTGGCTTCATTTCTAAGCGAAGTGGTCCAAAGTAGATTTTACGCTTGGACAGGGGCGTAACGAAGGCATCGTATGGGGCATCCTGAAAGAATTGCAGCTTGACCACCTTGCGGGTATCGAACGCCACCTGCATCACATTGTGTATGCGATCCAGTGAGATCATGTCCCTGAATGCCGGTACAAAGATGTGCGAGAAATCGTCATACAAATTGAGCACAAGCCAGCGATGATCATTCGCTTGCAATTCCGGAATTTGCATTTCCGGCACATCCAATTGGATAACCTTACGGATCTCCACATTGCTGCATATTGGTGTATGTTGTTTCACCTGGTCCGCTGAAGTCATCGTAGTTGTTAAGAAGGCGGTAGCAGCTAATGCTGAAGAAGGTGAAGAAGCTGTGGAAACTGTTGCCGTTGCTGTGGCTGTGGCTGATGAAGCCGCTCCTGTATCTGCTCCTTCAGCGTCTTCCAATTGACGTTTCCTCTCCCTAATCTTTTGGTTCACCATCAGCGTGCATAAAATATTGATTTTCTTGGTGAGAAAGGGATGCGTCTGTGGCGTTGGTTTCGTGCACGTATTGTTTTCAATGAAGCGCAGGAAACCCTTGACCATCCAATAATGTTGTCTGCCCTGCATGACGACAGCCATATCCGTGGTCTTCTCATTCAGTTCACCCTTCAGCAGCATCCTGGCCATCCTCGGCAACGCATTCGGATCGGGGGCAAAACGTGCGTTGACAACACCAATTGCACCGCTGACAGCGGGCATCATGTTCGTTATGGTCGCCGCTAGGAATCTGGAGTGCGGCATTTGCACATACCAAATGAAAACGTAGTTCGACTCGAAGGAACCCAGAAAATTTATCCATTTGATGATGCAGAGTATATCGGCGTTCGGTGGTGGAATGATTTTACTTTCACGCTTCAGTGCCATATCGATGTCCTGCATTTTCTTGCTAACCAGCGTGTTCATCTTCGCGATGACATCATTGTATGAGGAGTGAAATGTCGACTGATCCACTGCGGGATCCTCCTCACGATTGGATGGAGCCGCACCAGCAGCAGAAACAGCAGCAGTTTCATTGTTGTAGTTGTTGACGATGCTGCTCTTGGGCACTTCGATGGCAGCATTGTTATACAGCGAATAACACGCAGAGATTTTGGGCATTTGTATGACCATTTTATCGGTCGTTGGAACTAGCTCAGCTGGGATTGCAGGAAGTTCATCTGCGGATGGCGCTGGCTTGGGTGCAATTGGCACAAACGTAATGGGAGGTAGATTCTTCACTGGCATCTCCTTCAGCTCCCCCTTCTTTCGCTTGGATGGCTGGGGCTGCTCCTCCAGGTAACTAGTTGGCTCCTCCGCCATATCTGCGCTCCTCTTGCGTGTCGACAAACTGGAGGTATCATCGAAGCTATCATCGGAATCGTCGTGCACCACAATCACAGTTGGCTCCAATTCCAGCTGCTCCTGTTGCCTTCGTGACAGCTGCTTCTCCCGGCGCCGCTGATTATGCACTTCGGCCCAATAGAAACAAACGGCCTTTGAGATGTGCTGGCTAAGCATTTTCTGAGTAAATGGAGTCTCCGCCTTGGCGATCTCCGCACGGATTTTCTCCCTGCGCCGGCGATTGTTTTTAATAAAGCATTTCTTGGGAACAACTATGGCGCGACGGCACATGTCGGGCTGGCAGTGAAAATAGCCCATAATTTGCTCCATTTCGGCGGTGATTGATTTCTCGGGCAGAACAGATATTTTTGGCTTCTTCTTAGATGCCACAGTTTCAGTTGGCTGTTCTGGCGGCGTCAGTGGCCTCTTTGGCGTTGAAGGCGGCTGCGACTGTTTGGCGGCAGGCGACGCCTTCGGTTGTTGTTGCTTCTTGCGCTTTTTGCTGTGCGTCGGTGGCGGCGTCTCCTGGGCCCGCTCGAAACTGTAGTGAGCGCGTGTCGCCAACTCTGGCACATAGTGGGGCACTGGCAGCTCAGCCTCCTCCTTGTCAATGACAATTGGTTTGCCCTCTTGTTCGAGGCCGCCACAGAAGCATTTGTACAGCTGATGGGTCATGCAGAACGTGGCCAGATTAGCCATATCGGGCAGACGACGCAACAAGACCTGGCAATGGCGCAGCTTCTCGTAGTCGACATCCTTCACAATGCAGGGCTTGGCCGGCAACAGTGGTGGTGTTGGCGTTAGTTTGACATCATCGGGACTGCGTTTGAGGCTCGCATCACGCTTCGCTGATCGTGTCGGACGCACGCAGGGCTCCTCATCGTCGTCCAGGTTGTCGTCAAAGTCCTCGTAGCGTTTGGGCGCTTTGGTGCAGCGACGCTTCTTATCGCACTGCGTCTCATTGATGAGCAGCGTCTCGTTGTCGGTCAGCACCAGCGTCGAGGTGAAATCCTTTTCCATTTTGGCCAGTCGCGCCGTTGCCTGGCGACGCAAATTGAACGCATCCTCATTGGATATGCCGCGACCCTGTGTGTGGCAGGAGAGGGATGCATGAATATATACAGCTTAGCTGTGAGCATATTTATTATATCTACTCACATCGGTTTCGACGCGCATAATGCGTGTTAGTTCGGCTCCTGTGCAGCGGCATTCGAGGACACATTCCGCGCGTCCACAATGCTCGCGGGTGGGTCGCACTCCGGCCAGACTCTCGCAGACGCAGCCCAGCAGGCAGGAATTCTTGATGCATGGTTTATTTGCTGTGTATGTCAAGGAAATTATTAGCAAGTTCCGTCTAATAATATTTATTTATCATTATTTTACTACTCACCATCCTTGGTAATGGCAGCCGCATCGATAATGGTGGCATTAAGACGCCTCAGTTCTTTGGTCAAACGCTGCTGTCTGCTATTGTTGCTGTTGCTGTTGTTGTTGGTGGATCGACGCTGTTGCTGTTGTTGTTGCTGCTTAGTTGCAATCCCTTTGCCAATCGACTTGGTGGCAAGCACATCGTCATCAGCCGGTTCTGGCTTGACAGCACTCACAGCATCGGGATCCTTGCCGATGAATGAGTTCTCGCTGCAACTAATTGCGACCGTGTTGATCATGTCACTAATCGTATCCGCACAGTCCAAGGCAATTGCATCGCTTGTGGTTGACAAATGCTTGCGGAACTCAAATTCCCTTAGCTTCTGCTCGGGTTGGGCGGCCGTAAAACTCTCGTCCAACTGCTCGGAGCGATCGACAACGCGTCGCACCAGGATATGATTACGATCATTGAGATATGGTATCACAAACGTGAAGCTCTGGCGACGCCCGGCATTCGACATTGTGGCCGCCTGTGCCTCCGCTTCGCGCATACTATTCGGCGACTCCTGCAACGTGGACACACTGAACTCGGCCCACTCGCGGGTGATGTCATGATGTGGCAGTATATACTGTAGATAACGCTTGGCTATCTCGTCCAGGGGTCGACCCGTCTGTGGTTTAACATCCAGCTGAACGGTGGGCATACTCACAACAGCCATGCTACCGCCAGCCAATAGCAGAGCAGCCGTATCATCATCTATCGGCTTCTGAAATGGCTTCTGTGACAGGGGACACGGTGGAAAGATGGCCGGCAGCGGGAATTGATTTAGCTTCTGCAATTTCTTTGTATCGACCTGGCGCGTATTCAAGATCTTCAGATCGTTCCGCACCGTTGCATCAAGGCAATTGATATGACATTGCAGTTTGACCAACTCCTTGGGGCTCAACTGATTGTGATGCGATTGCTTCTCGCGCCGCACATTGTTGCCCTGGCTACCCGGCAGACGCACCATTTGTCCATCGATACGTATGACCTGGTAATAATACTTATCATTCTCCGTTGCCACATAACTGGCCGCCTGCCAGCCCTGACGGGTGAAGGGCATCTGGCTGCCACTCGATTGCAGCTGTTGCATTGCGGCAATTTTCACCTTGCGCTTGCGCTGCTTACGCTGCAATTCCCGATAGATGTTCGACTCGTTGTTGATGATGGCCATCTTCTTGTTCTTGGAGCGCTGCAAATACTGTCGTCGCTCGGCAACGGTACGCAAACGCTGCAAGCTATCCGGCACCGCCGGCATATCCATATACGGCGGCACACTGTGCGCCGTGACGCGTCCATCCTGGTACATTGGCTCGAGCAGGCGATCACGATCCTCACGCAGATTGTTCTCCTTCATGTAGGCCTCGAGCGCCTCGCTGACAAAGGCGCCATTCCCCTCGAGCGCTTTGCCGCTCTGCGGCACCAACGGAGTCAGCAGCATGCCCGGCTGATGGGCGGTCTCATCAAAACCGACGAAATCTTCGCTGATGTCATCATTAAAGCAAAATTCGTTGTTTGATTCCGCCGTTTGACTCGGCTTGCTGGGGCTACATTCTGCATTCGCAGAAATGGTGGTGGACTCCATGGCAACATTCTTGACGCGTACTTTATTCATGAGCATGTCTAAGAATTTGCTTCCCCCAGCTTTTTCCTGTGACTTTTCAGTTATTTTTACAGGACTATTGGAACGGATGCCAGAGTTTGTGGACGGTTCTTGAGATTTCGGAAGGACCGGTTTTGTTGATTTTGGAGCATGTTCTTCCGGCGTTTCCAAAGTGAGTATTTCTGGAGATTTAACAATAAGCTGTTTGGAAGATTTTCCAGTCATCGCTTCTGCAAGTTCTTTTGAAGATGTTGGGTCAAGTATTTTTGCAGATGTCAAAGGAAGCTCTTCTTCAAGTTCGCCACATTTAGCGCTGCTCTTCACATCTTCTTCCTTCGGCTCTACAACTTTTTTCTCTTCTGTCTCAGTTTCTTCTGCCTCCTTTTTCACTTCTTGTTTGTCATGACGCAGCTCCAAATTCTTGTTGGCATCCTCGATCAAGGAGAGTCCTCGCTTTCCGCTCTTCAGCAGCTCCAGTTGTTGTTTCATCTGTTTCGACAACTCTTCCCCGTAAAGTTCTGTCTCCTCGTACTCCGATATGCGACCCATCTTCCTGTAGTACGCCACAATGCTTGGTGACCATTGCTTTACGTGCGCCATGCGCTTCTTAATCATGGGCGACAGACGCGGATCGAAGAGCAGAAGACGCGATCGTTGAGTGATTATGACCCGATTACGCCGTTTACGCCAGGCATATTTGCGCAGGACACAGCGCGGAGTCAGGGCGTAGATGATGAAGCGTTTCGCATTTCCCCAGTTGCTGTGCAAGAATTTCAACGAGACGGGATATTTGTGTCTCAGATGATTAAATTTGAGCAGCTCTTTGCCCCTTAGCACTATTGGTGGCAGTTCTTGTATCATTCTAAAACAAAAAAAAAGGAAAGATTCATAAGTATACGTTTGCTGAATATGAAAACAATTTATATAAAAATAATTTCTGTATAATAAGATTACAATAAACTACATTTATTTATATTTCTAAATCGTTAACAATTATTTTGTGTTTCTGGATTGTAATGAAAATCGTACGAATCTAGAAACTTCTGTTGAAAAATCATATTACGTATGCTTTTGCAATGATGTAATGTAATTATTGTAAATATACGGTCACACTGTTACTGGCAACTTTTAAAATATATTTTCTTTAAAGTTTTCCACCTGTGAAATCTTAAATCAACAATTCCGTGTGGTTAAGCTTTTCAAAATCACAAACTTCAAATCCAAATCCAATAAAATATTTATATATGTCTCACATGTCACAATTCAAATATGTCACATGCTTAAAAATGAAAAGTGCTTCCCCTCAGCCAACCCTAAACTTTTTAACGCAAATGGGTAACACTTGCCAGCTAATGAATATACACACACACACACACACAAATATACCGCATACAAAAGGGGACAAAGAACTACCACACACTTACAAAATAAAATGAAAAAAAAAATAAAAATTTGTACATTTATTGTCTTCCAAGGATCTTAATAATTAAAAACACTGTTATCGATTCGTTATCGAAATCTACAAGCACCGTGTTTATCGAAATAGCTGCAAGGAAAGCGAATTTACATACATAAATATTTACGTACTTTCAAAGCACACAAAAAACGGTAAAAGCCAACGAGCAACGAACAATCCACTCTGCTTATTTAAGCGCCTTTGAATTGCCCAGGCTCACGTACACACACACACACATAACAAACACACACGCACCAGCAGAAGCAGCAGCAGCAGCAACTACAAAAACATTTTACACGCAAGGTATATTTTCACTATGCGGCAATTGCATACAGTTCACAATTAATTAATGCCAGCAAATGCAAATGTTTATAGACATTGCACATGAATGCGTTATTTTATTGTTCGAAATAATGCAATTATTAAAACTTTTTATATCAATTCAAGAAGAACGCGTGCAAATAAATTGCGATCACAAACAGCTCTCTGACGACTGCTTTGCTGCTGGTCTCAATGTGTATGTGAACGCAAGGCGTGCTTGTGTGTGTGTGTGTGTGTATGGTGGGAATGGGATTTGTGACCATCCCATTCCCAATTGTTCCAGCGAAATGCATTGGAATTGACATAATGTGTGTCTGTATGTAATTATTTATGTATTAAGGTGCGGATGTGTGCGTGCGCACGTGTTTACCGATAAATATCCACAGATGCGAGAGAAAGAGAGAGAGAGCGAGAGAGACACCAATGGGATAACAAACTATGACCTATTTACTTAAGTGGCCACAAATACAACGTTAACGTCCTCTTTAAAAATAAAATAATAAAACTTTACTCTCGTTTGCACATTGCGATCTTGAAGTATATTTGAAATTACGTAATAACTTTCACAACTGTTAAAAAAACAAGAACCACTACTTATTGTATGTAATTTAATAATGCCGTAAACACACACACTGATTAAATAATTACTTTGACGCTAAAAATATCAAATAGTTGTAAAACGCACGAAATAAATCGATAACCTCAAAAATAAATCCAACATGGCGTCGCGGCAACAGATACACACTTTTTACGCCGCTGATCACGTGTGTCAGTGTGTGTAAGGCACCGAGCGACACCCGTCTCTGTCACACTAATGCACGTCACGAATGACGTTGTGAGAAAATTTTCGCTACTTACACAAAATGTCCTGACGCATCAAAATCTAAATTGAATTTAAAACACTCGCCAACCTACTTGTAGTTGGCACACAAAGTGCTCAATTACGAACTTCCGAATCTTTCTTCGATATTTGCACTTTTCCTTCACTTTAATGCGCAATTAGTTGCAGCTCTCTCGCTACTGACGTCGCACGTCGCAAAAGCGTACAAACGAGTACATACACGACGACGACCGATAATTTCAATATGGAGACCGATAACACAGTGTCAAGGCAGCTGCAACGTGGAATGGAACACAGGGTTGGACAGTGTGCTATAACTGTAGTCTACTGACATTTAAACTTGTTGAAAAGAGCACGACAAAGCTTTTACCACAATTAATGTGCTTCAATTATTAAAATAAGTGCATTTTGACACTAAATAATTAAGAAAATTTGTTAATTTTAATATTGTAGCACTTGTCACAGTGCAAATGTCAGTCAATTTGAACACAGGCCTGTTGATTGCCGTTAAACTCTAGTCTTATGATATTCAAAAATCACGACACGTTGCTTTTAGCATAAGGTATGTTTTATTTTGATTTATTATTAATTAGTTCCTTTTTTTCGCTGGGCAAGAAATATGGGTTATGTTTTATTTTTGAAAGATCAAGGACTCTATTGTCAGAGTAAAATGATTACTCATATTTAATTTGATAAAGCAACACGTGCTAAGAAGCACGCTTTACAATAACATATCGCAATATCACAGATTTCAGGCCTTGGCGGCACATTCTCCAAATAAACAGCAATATCGTTTAATATGCGCCGGGTGGCAACTCTGAATTTTGATTCCCACCAAAAAGCAAAACATTTACAGGTTATGCGTGCTTTTATCCGCCCCACCTTGAAAACAACACGTGTTTACCATGAATTTATTTATTTATTTTATTTTTTATTGTGTAAGCAGTATAATTATGTATATTTTGATTAATATTTATATTTAAAACGAACGTCACGTGTTGAGGATAAAGTACAGTACCTGCAAATACAAGAGAATAATAAAGTTAGTTTCCTGTTTACTGTTCGACTCACGAAAAATGTTAATAGTTTATTTTGCATTCAGTAGGACCTATTTTTGAGGATTGTGTTGTTGCGGATTTTGTGAATCATGCCACATATCAGCGTTCCTTTCTCATCACTCTAAAAGTTTTTTGAATATGTTTTCATTTAATTTTTACCCACCTTTTAATTGTGAATAAAGTTATCCCTCTCTTGATACTGGCTGGAGCTGCAAATAAATATATTTTGTATTTAATAACATTGTTAAAAGTGAAACAAATTTTACTTATAATACATTTTTTTCAGTAGGACCTATTTTTGAGGATTGTGTTGTTGCGGATTTTGTGAATCATGCCACATATCAGCGTTCCTTTCTCATCATTTTGAGTATTTTAATAGATAACAAAATCAAGATGAGGAATTTGCTTACCTATCTGAATTGCCATTAAGAAATCATTATCTGTTTGTTGCAAACTGTAAGAAAAATTAAAGAAAATATCTTTAGTAAAGATCTAAAAATGATTCTTCTTTAGGGTTGTAAAATCAAATTATCAGTAAGACCAATCTCGCATTCAACATGAGAAGTTTCACTTAAGTGTTCAGCTAGGGGCGAAAGTTTATCTCTCATCACAAAGGATATTTAAGGAATGGTTGACTTTAATCGATTCTTACCTATTGAAGAGGATGATTACAAAGCCAAAGATGAACCCATTTAGAACTGAAATTAAATTAAAATAAATTAGTAAAATGCCACATAATGTATTATATCAGTTAACGTGATTTTAATATTATTTCAGTAAGACCAATCTCGCATTCAACATGAGAAGTTTCACTTATGTGTTCAGCTAGGGGCGAAAGTTATTTCTCATCACGTAGAAGTTAAGTTTTCCTGCTGTCTTAAGAATTATAATGCTTACCTTGATGTTATTCCTCCTATTACGCAATAAATGCATCTCGGGTTCATCTGCAAATAATCAAATAAATATTTAATTAGTTGAGAATATAAAAATCTGGGCAATCATATATATTGAACAAGTTTGATATCAGTAAGACCAATCTCGCATTCAACATGAGAAGTTTCACTTAAGTGTTCAGCTAGGGGCGAAAGTTAATTCTCATCACAAAATTTCAATTTTACAGGCTGAAAATAAAAAGTGTACTAACCGTTTATTTGATGGCCAAAATGCTTAGCTGTCGTCTCCTGGAATTATTTTGAATCTGCAAGAATACAAAAATATATATATAAGTATAGGTCATAAAAGTTTGTATGCTTTGATTGGAGACTTGGTATATTATCAGCAAGATCAATATCGCATTCAACATGAGAAGTTTCACATTTGTGTTCAGATAGGGGCGAAAGTTAAATTCTCATCACAAAATATAGAGATAATTTTTATGATAGTTGAATCTATGTAAACTCACCTCATAATTGTTGTCCACTATCGATTCCATGGTGCAAGCTGTAATGTATAAAAGTTATATTAATATTTAAAAAACATGCTAAATATATTGAGATTTTGCATTATAAAAGACAATTTTCAAATGTGCTGACTGTCAAAATTCAGTAAGACCAATCTCGCATTCAACATGAGAAGTTTCACTTAAGTGTTCAGCTAGGGGCGAAAGTTATTGCTCATCAGGAAACAGCGTGCAACATTTGAAAATCGTATATAATAAAATTACAATTGCAATTGTGACTCACCTTTAAGATGTAGAGTTGGAGGCAGTCGCTATGTTCAGAGTAAAATGCTAGATAAATCCTAATTAAACAGTCTTGATAATTTACAATAAAATTATACAATTTATTGCATTGCGAATGTCACTTCTTATAAATGCATTGAAAATTTGCATTTGTACAGCTCAACAGGTAGCTGTCTACAATTTTTAAACTTAATATATATAAAAATGCTCTCAAAATAGTGGAGGACATCGAAACCCTAAGTGTCTACTAGTAGTGATACAGAAAATAATCTATTCCTGAGCCTCTTCTCTATCCCTATCTTTGTCCTTCTTCTTCTTTTTCTTCTTCTCTTTCTCTACGGGTACTTCGGCCGATGATCTAGTTGTTTCGTCCTCCTCAACTGGCGCCTCCTCTTCGCCCTTGTGCTTCTTCTTCTTTTTCTTCTTCTCGGAGGTGACGGGCGCGGGTTCAACTGCCGATTCCTCTACACTGGAGGTGCTCAGCTTGCGCTGCACAACAAAAATTAAATTGTTAAAATTATTATTATTATTATAGTTTATTTCAACTTACCTTGTTGGCTTCGTTGCCGTTTGTGGGGGACTCAGTTTGTTGTTGCGCTGCTGGCTTCTTGGCATTGTAGTCCACAAAGCCAGTTAGCCACTCCTTGGGTGTATTCTCATTGGGCCTGCCAAACTTGTCCAGCTTGCCGGCAGCGATGAGCGCCTTCTTAGCCGACGCCTTGGGACCCAATCCCCATTTGCGCGGATATATGTCACGCTCCATAATCACACGCTTGATCTTGGCAACAACACCATGATCGCACGACGACATCGTCGCCGTCGTCATTAAGGCGATGGCCAAACAAACCGCCTCGCCCTTTGTGGTGCAGATGACTATCTCTTGTTCGATTTCAATGCCATCCTCATAGCGCAGGACGCCTGGCAACATTATTTTGGCACCATAACAAACGGCATTCACCTAAGCACAGACAAATACAAATCGATATTAATTGTTGCATACTTAATTAAATATCTGTTTTTTTTTTTTGTATGTTTTGTCGTCTGAATAAAACTTTGTCAGATGCGCAAATAAAGCGCAAGTCCAACATACACACATCAGCGGCTTTACTGTTCCCAGTCATAGTCACAGACGCCGCTGGTCAAATTACAAGCGTCTGCCGGCTTAATATCATGGGGTAAGTAAACACACCTAGTTGGTGGGCAAAATATATCCTTATCAACTTACGGAACTGTCCTTCATGATGATGCGCTTGTGATTGATGAGGAGACCCTCTAGCGGCTTGATGACACGACGCAGCATGCCCTCGTCCTTGTGATTCTCATAGAGCCACATGGCATCGAGGACATCGTGCATTGTGACCATGCCATCGCGTTCCGACTGGATGCCGGAACGGACGCGACGCAGCTCCAACATTTGGCCACCGACGCCAAGGACTAGACCCAGATGGACGCACATGGTACGTATGTAGGAACCGGCCTCGCAGCTAACCCAAAAAACACCTAAGCACGTGAGTAATAAAAACAAAACAAGTGTGTTACAAATAAAACTGTGCATTTGCCTCTGCCTGTAGGCAAATACTAAAATTTTAATTTTTTTTGTGGAGATCTGGCAACGCTGCCTTAAGCCAGACAGCGATGCACTAGCTCCAGCATATGATGAAGGAAATGGTGAACTTACCCATATTGCGATTCTCGTCGTAGTCCAGCAATTTACTGTCGTAGACGGTGCGCACACGAAGCTGTCGCTTTACGGCGGAGATGAGTGGCGGACGCTGGAAGAGCGCACCACGCAGCTTCTCGAGACCCTGACGCACTTTGGCCACCGACTCAACGGCGCCATGCAGTTTGAAAATGGCCACATACTCTTTGCCGGCGCTCTGTTGCGACTTAACGAGACGCGTTGCACGGTCAATGCAGACAATCAAGCAGCCTGTGAATAGCACGTGTTGGTTAAGTGAGGTTAGGTCAGAGAGTGAGAGAGAGCCATGCGGCCGAGGGAGGAGAACTAAATAATATTGACTGGCAAGTATGGAAAACGCGCTTTGAATTTAAATATCGCATAACAAATCACAACTTGGCTCATCTCTAGCAAACAAAAACACATGATTTTTGTGCGGCACTTACCGGTAACCTTGGGATCCAACGTGCCGGAATGGCCAGTTTTCTCCACTTTCAATATCTTTTTGATCCAAGCGACAACCTCGTGCGAACTGGGGTTCGATGGCTTGTCTAGATTGATGAAGCCAGTTTTAATGTACTCCTTAATGTCGCGATTGAGCGGCGAAGAGCCATGCGCCAGTGGAGTATAATGATTCGAGCGTATGTTCAGCTTATCAAAGTTCTTGAGCAACAGTGGCCATTGCGATGTATCCAGTTCGGCGATCTTCGAGGAGGGTTTTATTTGGAATTGGTTCTGCTTTTGCAGAGTGCCAAGATCTTCGCCATCGAGTGGCTCCTCCTTGATTTTCTTTTTCTTCTTTCGCGAATCTGCAATAATTTATTATCTATTCGTATTTGGCGCGCTTTGTTTGTGTTATGCGTTGGCTTCACTTACCAACGTCAGTCATTTTATTTTTATTTGGATTTAATTTAACACTTAACCACAAGCGCTGCTCGAGAGACTTGTGCACGCGGTGCCAGGTTAAGGAAAATGGCCGAGGAACACACGTGTCGCAAGAAACGAGTGTTTTTCTGCGGAACTAGTTCACATAATTCTATCGTTCATATATCGATTACTGGCGCTTCACTTGAATGTTCAACAGGTTACAGGCACTCACATCGTATAGTATTGAAATATTAATAAATAAATTATTTTTGTAACTGTGCTATTTTAATGGCTTCTTCATATTTCTAATGGATTGTAAATAGATGCCCCAGCATATGATGCCCGCAAGAGCAGCATACTAAACTTTGTTCCAGCAATCGATAGTTTATATCGCATATAGCAAACTGCTTCGAAATCGTTTGTCGTTCATCATCTCTAGTATCGTTTGTGTCAACAAATGGAGCAGACGGAAGCAGCTGGAATCGCTGGCGATTCTGTGGCCATAGTTGTCCACAAGGATGCTCAAGCACTGAAACCCACCCGAAACACGGCCATCAAATGTCTGAAATGCGACAAGGTGTATATATTCCCCATGGACCGGGATGATTGCTTGGCGCACTTGTATCTTGAGCATCGACTTGTTATTGCGGATGTGGATGAAATTGCCCTGCTGGAGGACTACCTGCAATACTGGGAGAAGGAGTTCCAGGGTAAGTGTGATTAACCTCGAAAATAAACATAACTTTTATTCACTTTACTCCTTTCCAGCCCATGAATTCGAGCAATACTGCACGACAATGTTTCTGGACCAGCTGCCCGATGGCAGCTATGCCAAGAATGAGAAATATTATCTGCTCTGTGATATATTGCCGCAGGACTTTGAGCTGCGCCAGCAGCTGCAGGAGCAGCGCCTAAATGCCGCCCTCGAGCGGCACCAGTTCGAGCTGACTGATCGTAGTTTCAGCAAGGAATGCCTCTTCTGTCGGACAGTTGTTAAAGGATTGCGAGCCGATTACCTTGATCATCTGTTCGACAAGCATTTCCTGCTCGTGGGCAAGCCAGAGAAGTTGGTCTACGTGGATGAGTTGCTAGATCAGCTCGAGGAGAACATAAACAAATTGTTGTGTTTATACTGCGAAAAGATATTCAAGGTATTTATTTTAATCAAAACATATCGATAGTATCCATATTTACGATAGTATTTTAATAAGAGATACTATTTATATTGATATCTGTTGATCCGTGTGTGTATTTCTTCGATATAAATATCGATCGCAATAGAGAAAGCAACCCTAAATATCGATTTGTTCTACATTCCCTATTCAAGGATCGTTCCACACTCAAGGAGCACATGCGTAAGAAGGGTCACAAGCGCATCAATCCCAATCGCCGGGAGTACGATAAATTCTTTCTGGTAAACTACAATCGCGCAAAGCAGACGCCAGCGCAACGCAAGCAGCAGCAGCGTCCAAAACGTCGATCCTTGGCCGAGGACAACGTCAGTGTTGACTTTGACAAGCATTTCGCACGACAAGACTCGGATGGGGATCATGATTCGGATTGGTCCGATTGGGCAGCTGATGGCGAGCCGCACTCCATAAAGTGCCTCTACTGTCCGCAGGAAGAGGCTCAGTTCTCAGTCCTCAAGCAGCACATGGTCGATGTACATCGCTTGGATTTTGATGCCGTCACCAGCTCCCTGAATTTCTATCAGAAAATCAAGATTGTTAATTTCATACGACGGCAAATTTGCCTCTTGCGCTGCATTGGCTGTGATCTGCAATTCGATGAATTTACACTGCTTGCCGAGCACATGCAGCAGGAGGCGCATTGTGGCATTGGACAGCGCTCCAATTGGGATAAGCCCGAATTCTTTTTCCCCTACATGGACAATGATGGACTCCTGTGTGTGCTGGACGACAGTGCGGCAGATGGTGACTTGGATGCGGATGTGGTGCGCATCATCTCTGAGGATAGCCTGGCGCAGATCAACAAAGATGCAGAGCGACTATCACTAGAAAATTTTAAATTGTGAATCTTGATGAAATGAAGGAAATGTAAATATTTAAAATTCGTATTTATTACTGTTGCAGCCGATTTAAAAAGGCGTTGTGCGGCAAAAGTTTAGCGATATCTCAACTATCGATATGTAGATTGTCGATTAGTGCTGTACAATATCGCAACTGCAGTGCAACGCGTTATTTGGTATTTTTGTGTGTTTTTGTTTTGCTGACTGCACTGACATCATTCCGCTTTCATAGAGAAATTTACCGATAAAAATGGAAGCACTCGACATACTGGAGAAGAGAATAGATGCGCTAACGCGTGTGCTCGGTCCACTGCCGGAACAACATGCAGGCGATGGTGATGCCAATCCGAAGACGGCAAACATTGTGGATTCGCTGTGCTCGGCCAACGCCTTGCTAAGTGAGGCGGCAACGGGACGCAGCCAGTTGCAGCAATGCGTGGGGCGGGCGGCGGAGCTGGAGAAGTATCTGGATCCCAACTATCTGGAGGAGCAGCAACAGGTGCGCTCCAAGGAGGTCTATCTGAATGCTGTGGCACCCGAACTCTACGCACAGAGCGAGCAGCTGGAGCGGGTGAAGCAACTGGAGCCAGCACTGGGTGCGGAATACTTTCGAAGTATACCCAGCGAGTGCCTGGACAAGCTCAAGCAGATCACTGAGAACAACGGGGAGTATGCCCAGCAGAGCGAACTGATCGAGGAGAGTCTGATATTAGCCATGAAGCGCTATGGCGAGATCCAGGCGGGTTTGCTCAACTCCCTGGATGCGATGAGCGACCGACTCGAGCAGGTCGAGCAGCGTATGGAGCAGCAGAAGCGATCCGATCTCGTCAAGGATGTGACGCCCAAGGACTGAGTGCGGCTGCGGCTGCTGCTGCTGCAATTTATGCTGAAAGTATTTAAGCCTAGACATTTGTTCCACTGTTCGCCCGTAAGATTTTTTATTATTTAATACTCTAGCACAATACACACGAATCTAACAACTTAAACTTAAGATCTTTATTTTAGTTAAAAGTTGTAAGAGCTGCCTTAAAATATGTGTAGAGATTTGGCTTCCTAGACGAAGCCATAATTTTTGAATTTTTGTGAAGGGGACAGTCGCTTTTGGTCATAACTAAGCCATATCCTTCAGGACCTGTGTTTTTGAGCTCACCTGGGATCAAATAAATGATTTCGATTAATTTTCCTTCACGCTGCGTTGAAAATTTTACAAATGGTTGGGTTCTTTGATAAACCAATAATCCTCAAATCCAGTTAGATCGTGGTTGTCCTTGTGATTCTAGTGCGCTCCATCGAAGATATGTAAGGATTGAGTTAGAGCTATTTTCGTAAATAGCTGTGTGGCAAATAGCTTAATTCAAATCCCCTGAAGTATGCAGCACAAATCAGCAACTGCAGCTGCCCGAAAGTATGCAACACTTTTCTCCCATTCAATTACCAGCCCAAAATTGAAACGCCGAAAAGTATTTTGTATTCTTCCATTTGTTTAGCCTGATGGCAATTTCCTTAATGCTGCACATTAATCTAGCTGATCGAAAACATCATATTCTCTCTATATTTACATATATATAGATATATCATCTTGGCCAAATCGAAGTGATTTCTGTTTTCTTTTTAGTCTTATATGGGAGCTTAAAGCTAAAACTAGAACTATCCTCAACTCAAAAGCGCAATTCATTGCGCTGAATCCTCTCGTAGATGTCCGGCGTGAGCCTTGCATAAATGCCATTGGCCTGGGCATAATATAGCTCGTCGTCGGAAGCGGCAGGATTGAAGCCCTGCTGCTGCAGCTCCACCTTGCGCAACTTGAACGTGCCCGTCAAATCGATGCGTCGCAGGAATCTCAAGAAAACGGGTCGCGCATAGTTCGGTAACATTGTGGCGAACTGGGTACCCAGCGTGGACACGTCCACCTCCCTAGTGGGATCATAGATGGCGGCCATGCCGGCGCGACCTTCCGTCTGTGGTATGGAGACGCCATAGACAATGGCATCCTTGTAGTTGATCAGATTACTGAGCTGTGCCTCCACCTCGCTGGTGGACACATTCTCACCCTTCCAGCGAAAAGTGTCTCCCGTGCGATCCTTGAAATACAAATAGCCCCGCTCATCGGCTACCAAGAGGTCGCCCGATATAAACGCCATATCGCCCTTGCAGAACACATCATGGACGACCTTCTTCGATGAGGCTTTGGTATCCACATAGCCAAGGAACTCTCGGCACGGATTACCCTTGACAATCTTGCCGATAAAGACGCCGGGCTCGTTGGGCTCACACCGATCACAGAGACCCTTCGCGTTGCGGATGGGCTCTCCCGTATGGGGATCGGCACGTATGATGGATATGGGATAGATCTGTGGCAATATGCGCGAGACGAATCCAATGGCGCCCACTGTACTATCGTTGTTCATGATATTCGCATTGCCCTCGGTGGCGCCATAGAATTCACCCACTTTGCCAATATTGAAGCGCTCGACGAATTGCTTCCAGATCTGTGGACGCAGCCCATTGCCAAAGATCATGCGCAGCTGATGCTGGCGATCGTGTGCTGCCGCCGGCGTGGCCAAAATATACCGCGCCATCTCTCCAATATAATGGCCAATCTGCAAATGGAAATTGGATGAGCAATCCGTAGAGGATTAAGCTAATCTTTCAGTTGACTTACGGTGCAGTTGAAGCGCGCACAATCTGCAAAATAGCCGGAGGCGCTAAACTTCTTGCGTATGACGACCGTGGAGCCAAAGAGCAGTGCCTGCCCAATGCTCATCACTCCACCAGCTGTGTGGTAAAGTGGCAGCGGCGTGTAGAACACATCATCGTCCCGGAAACCCAAGGCGTAGTGGATGCCAGCCGATATGAAGAAAAAGCTGGAATAGAATAATACAAATTATTTTAGTTTAGTTTTCTAGAGGATTACAATGTAAGCTTGAAAATTCTAGCTTACACAGAAAGTATATAATTATTTTAAATGCACTTTGACCATAAGGGAAAATCCCATTTGAACGCTTGAATCTTGAAACTATAATTATATAATAGATAGGCCAAGTTTTAGGAATGTATTTGCCACGCCCATCACCAACAATTATCCCATATACTAAATCGATATCTGTCTCTTAAATCTGTCTCATATATTTTAATGTAAGCACATGATTATTGCACTTACCGTGCATGGGTTATGACAGCTGCCTTAGGCAGACCTGTGGTGCCCGATGTGTAGATATAGACCAGTTTATCCTGATGATCGGCCCGACTGGCGCCAGCTGCCACCTTATCCTTGGCTGCGGAATCCAGAAGAGCATTTAACTGTTGCGCCAGACCCTGGCTAAGGCCATCGGTGGCTTCCTTTGCTGAGTTGGCCTCATCATTGAATTGATAGAGCGCCACATGGGCGGGCAGATCCTTGGCTATATCCATCACTGCCGATCTGTAGCTAATGCCATAGATGAGTGCTGTGCAGTTGCCCACCTTGATGCTGTGCTGCAGCGAGGCGCCACGCAGATTCGTGTTGATCAGCGGCGTAATCACCCCGATCTTGGACAGGCCCAGCCAGGTGGCCACAAATTCAGGGCGGTTCTCCAGCAGCAACCCCACCACATCGCCCTTCTTGTAGCCATGACTGTGGAAGACGTTAGCGACACGATTCGCATGCTCGTTCACCTGGCGAAAGGTCCACTTCTGGGTCTCGCTGACAATGGCCAACTTGTCCGGATGCTGGGCCACGTTCGCCTCAAATATGTCGCCCACATTGAGATTCTTTCGCTCCTGCCGCTTTACAAACGACAACACTCGAATGTAGGCCATCAATGCGCTGATTAGCATAACAATGGAATTAGTACTTGGAGGCAGTGCATCCACTTTTTGGGCAACACTTACATAGTGTCACGAGGTCCAGTGACGGCTGCTATGTAGAACCAGCGCCAGCCCGGCTTCACCAGCAGCAGCAACACCAGACTGACATAGAGTGCAAGCAATCCGTACCAGGTGCCTTGATAATACCAGATCATGGCTGTGGCCACAGTTAGTGCAGCAGCCAAGATCACCAGCACTATCCAGCTGCAACATTTGCCTTTTCTACGCGGTTCCTCTTTGGCAGAGTCTATTTTGATCTGCACATCCTTGGCAGGAGTCTGAAATTGTTTTCAGAAAATTAATCTTTGTGATCGGTTCAGATTTGGCATTATAATTTTCGATTAAAAATAGCGTTTTCAAATTTAAATGTAGTAATCATCAGGAGCCCAAAACATGATCAAGAAAAATCCGATGGATCCTTTTGAAAATCGGTTCATTTTTGACAATAGTTTAAAGTGCTGAATGCTGAATGATTAAAGTGGGGAAAATCAATTAATTTTTATAAACTTGACAGCTTCATATGTTTAAAACTTGCAAGTCATTCAGTCTTGTCTAGAACGTAATTAATGTTATGCTAGTAAAGTCGTAAGTTGTATTTAATATCTGTAATCGATTCCCCCTCCACAGAGTTTATAACTATTTCCTCATCAATTTAAATATTACTACTGCAAAAGCAGATAAACATAAATTAATATAAATTAACATAAATTCTCAAGTGACTTGTATATAGATTTATATATATTGTATATATATTATATTTCCATATTTCTAGTTACTAAGGAATAGTTTTGCTATAAATTTCCCGAGCCTGAACTTTGTGCCAGAGCTTTGCACTGGGTAATTCCAAGATTTTTAATTAAGGCAATTATAAATAATGAATTCTAAATTGTTGTGCAAGTCTGTTAACTGATCCCATTAAGGTTAACAAAAACGAGTTTTTTTTAATAGGCTAATTGAGAATGCAAGCAAGCAAAATCAAGACTATTTTTTACTTTAATTTTTTATATTTTTCCCTTTTTAGAGATATACTTTGTATCCATACGAATAGTTTGGAATGCACACAAAATGGTTTGTTGAACTGCTAATTGCCATTTGTTTAATTTGCACATCAAAACTGAAGCTCAATTTCCGCATTATTCAATCAATTAGCGCTTCTTTTGATATAGGCAAATATTGGTTAAAGTTGTTTGAAGCGCATCGGGTCTAATTATCAAGACTGTGACCGTTGTGGTTCGAGCCCTCTTCGAGATGCATCACATCCTCAAGTTGTTGGTTGGCTAAGCGAATCAGCACACAAACAGTGAGGGCACAGGTCAGACCCAACAGAAAGAAGAGTATCTGCGGTAGCGATTCATGAGTGCGTTTTCCGAGCAACTTGCAACATATTTATAATTTACCTTGTGCCAGATATTAATACGTACACCGTCTGGCGGCACGCCCCCCTCCTCAACTGACTGCACATTGTCGGTGCTTTTCATCATGATGGCCAAATGTTTACCAGACTCTCACAAATATTTAACTTTTAACATAGTTGACTATCAATTCTAAGCTGATGTGATTAAATTGTGAATTATTTTTTATAATAACTGAAAAGTATAAAATAATTATATATTTAAAATATATATCTAATCATCAGAGTTTACTTTTTATCATCTATTTACTCTTCATATAATTAATAATAATTTATTTAAAATATACTTTATTTTAATAAACTAAATATACAAGAAAAAATCTTGCACACATTAATTTTTTTATGGAATCAATTAAAGAGCATAAAGCTAGCCGATCTATTTTTATCCATCTTGAATGCTGCTAAGAGCAATTATGGCCAAGTAAATAATTCATTCAATGCTAAATTAAAATCACTAAAGCTTGCCACACGTGGCTATCACTTTAAATTGAAATTAAAGCTTGAGTGCCGATTGTTTGTTTATTCTTTATTAAATCAGATGCTATTTAAAATTCTAAATAAACTTTGCACAAAATAAGTTTAAAGTAAACAACAAATACTTCCTTATAAATGCTTTATTATAAGTATTTTTAAGCCTATTATTTAGGACTTGTTTACGTCCATCAGTAACTCTAAAAAGTTGCACATTTGTTTGGTAAGCAAACTTGGTAAGCAAATGGCTACTTTAAAGACTTTGTGGGCAGCACTCAAAATACTTTCAACGGCTACCTTAAGTAATAAAGAAAATTGGCAGCAGTGTGTCAACAAGTTTTGTGTTGACCTAAGCCATGGACTTGACTTTCAAACCCAGCCAACCAATACAAATAAACGACATCAAAATTAATAAGCGACTAAATCGCTTGACTAACTAAATTGAAACTAGTTTCAGTTAACTCAAAACTCTGTTTGTGCAACGTGATCGATGTTTATCTGAGACTGTTTGTCAGTCTCAGCCCAAATACAAAAGAATAAAACGTGTTGCACCTGCCAGGGGTTAGCCAGCTTAATACCCTGTACTTAAAGCACTAATGGGGGGGCAATTAATATGTGATGTAACCCTGAACTAAATTGAATAATTCTCCAAAATCGATGACTGATTGTTATACAAAATTGTAGTTCAGAGTTACGTAATAAACTGGGTCAATAAAGTCTTTTTTGCTGATTGTCACATGCTGCAGGTGAGTCTGAGCAAAACCCGTTAACCCATTTCTGGCTTACGCAGTATACAAAAAAAAAATGAATACAAAACAAGCATCCGTGGAAAAAACTGGTTTAGCAGATACGCATTTTTGGTGCTCTGTAGCTCAAAAGTCACTTGGTGGGTTTTATATTAAGCACAACATCAAAACAAAAACAAAAACAAAATTTTATTTATATATATAATAATGATAGGTACACGTCTCCATCTATAGTTTACCTGTGTGGTGGAGTTCAAGGCTGTCGAACCGATTCCAGGGGCAACAGCATCATTCATTTTGCGATCTGATTTGCGACAGTCGGTTAAATTTAACAGTCTGCTAACAGTGGCTTAACAGTCGATTAGCAGTCGATTAACAGTGTTGATTAACAGCAGCAGGCTACCTGCGGGTAATTAAGTTAAGCATTTGTTACTCTTCGTTGCTTTTGTTACTTTTCAAATGAAATTGCGGGTAATTAGCCGGTGCGGAGTTGTGAACTCCAATTGTGGCACAGAGAAAGATTGCCTCTTTTATTTTTGTATTTCTTTTGGTTGTTGTGGAGGCTGCAACTTGGGCTCTTTTATGTTGCTTTGACTCAAGGTGAATGCTAAACACTTTATAGGTTTTTTTTTTTTTTTTGGGAGTGGCTTACGCCTTTTGTCAGTTGTCAGTTGTCAGTTGGTGGCTGTCGTTGAGTTTTAAGCGTTTACGTTTGGCTATTAAGTTTTTGGCTATTTTGCATGGACGGATGCAATTTCCGCAGCTCATTAAACGCCCTTTTTACGATCGGCTGGCAATTGTAACTGCTGTTATAAGCTACCTGAATAAAAAAAAACAGTTTAATTTGATTGCTTTTTAATGTTTCCTAAAAGTTGAACTTTAAAGTTCAAGCCAGTGTGCTTAAGGTGAGATAAATGGGAAGCATTTGTGTCAAATTCGATTGAAAACTGTTAGCGTTGTTCAACACAATTTTTGGTAGAAAGTAAACTGACGAAACTAAATACATATATATTTATGTATTTTTATGGTAATATGTATTAGTGAAGAAACTATTTGTGAAATTATTGCATAATATAATGCTTCAAAAAACCAATATTTAAAGTGATTTTACACATATTTTGTATGACTTTAAAAGTGAAATGAGTCATGACGTTGGCGAAAACTGGCTTTGTTTTGCAGATTAAATACCTATAATTTAGATAAGGCTTATATTCATGAACAACTATTTTATAAATAACTAGCAAATCATCAGTATTTGCTTTGTAATTTGTTTTTCCCTCAATTGATTTAATGCGCTATTTCACAAGCTTAATCATGCATTAATATCTCCCATATCTCGATACTTGTACGCATGAACGGCAGCTGCAGCTGCCACAGCCTTTTGGCTGCGAGTTGTTGCCTCAAACATTAGTCGAAACCTGCGATTGCTTTGTGATATTTGCACATTTGCAAATTTTCAGGTGTTGTTAATGTTATTTTTACGTCGTTTCCTTGTTTCAATTGCAATCATAATTACGGAGCCCAAATCCCATTATAAGGCAACATCATTATTAGCAGCAAACTAACAACGGGCCATAACAATCTGAACAATCTCCTCGCTGTTCGCTGATAATGATGATGAGTCTACATCTGCATCACTTTCACTGAGTTCATTTCTCTTGTTTCACTCACGATGCTTTTTTACGTTTTTGCTTTTTTTTGCACTTTATTTATATGGCACACTTTGCTGACAATAAGCACAGATTAAGATATAAATAAATGAGCCATGAGAAATATCTCTAATTAAACTCAACTAAAGTCGAAAGTTGAGTTTCCTTTGTTGCGATTATTTTATTTGTTGCTTACAAATATATTTGATGCACTTAGAACTTTTATTGCACATTCAAACTTCGTTGCAAGTTTACAGCATGTTTTGTTTTCAGTAGCCGGTTTCGCGTCTTTAGGCCAGCAGCTCAGCTCGTCAACTGCGGCTCAAAAGCTTGGCTTGAAAAAGGCCAAAGCAGCAACTGTTGCTGGCGACGTCGACGTCAGCGTCAGCGTCGACAACAGGTTGAAACAATGATAACTTGGCCGCACAGCCGCATTTGTATGTGTGTGTATGTGTGTGTGTGTGTGTGTGTGTGTATTTGTATTTGTGTACGTTTGCATTGTTATTGTTAAGTATCGCCAGACACAATTTGATTGCTGGCTCTGATTGAAGTTTTTATCTCCTTGCCTGCATATTTTCATATTGTTGCACGCACTTGCAAATTGCTGTTTGCAAATATACCCTGTAATTTATGTGGCTCGTTAAATAACTTGTTTGATTGCCGGTTAATATTCATGTTTTTAATTAATTTAATTCTTAGTGTTATGCAATCTTAAATTGAAGAAGATAAACATATTAAACATACAAAACCTGTTTGGATTTGGGTTTTATTTGGTGTATAGAAGGCCACAAAGAACTCGACAGAGTTAAAAGAATTACGCAAAAATATTAAAGTCACAATAAAAAATAAATAATGCTAAAATAGAATGGGAATCTTTTTAATTTTTAAAACTTGACTAGCATTATTTTGTAGACATACTCTAAATTTTGTAGAGTATTCACGTTTATTGTATTCGTTCACACTGCTTTTTTATATGTTTGTCTTTCGCTGAGCAATTGCCGTTAACATTTCAGCGAGGGACGTAAAAAGGCACATAGCACAATGTCGCCCAGCGAAGACAGCGAGAGAAAAAGAGAGGCCAAAGGAATTGCTATTAGAAATTCTGCACGCAGCCGGGCAGAGTGTTGTAGTTGTATTACCAAAGGGGAGGCGGTGCAGGGACAGAGCCGATTGCATTTAATTCGAAACACGTGTTTCACTCTGCACTCTTCGGCATTCTTTTTCGTGTTCTTCTTCCGATGCTTGCTGTCTCCCACTCTCTCTCTCTCTCTTATGCAAACAATTCATGCGTTGCATTGTCGCTGCTTTGCTCCCTCTTCCTTCCCTTGGTGCAGACAAGTGCAAGAGCAAAGCTTTAAATTTACATACATACAAACATACACACATGCATCTATGTGCATGCTTAGCAGATTATCAACAGTATACGCACATTTGTATATACATATTTATGTACATACATATGTATATCTGCAGACTTGCATGACTAGCCTAAATTGTCTCAAGAGCAGCGCACAAATGCATTGCATTGTAAGCAAGCACTCATCGGGGATTTTGAAACGAGGTTAATTGTAAATGGCAAAACACATGATTTGGAGTTTAAGACGAAAATAAATAATAAATATGTATGTATGTATGTTTATGTAGACAAAAGTAAAGTAAAGTTGCCAGCACTTATGAGAAGTATGTTGAATAAGGGACAGCAGAAATATAAACTAAAGTTTATAATAAAGAGTCTAATAAATATGTAAGAATAAACTAATAACGTATAGTTACTCATATTGATTAAGGAACTGCATTGATTAGTCGAGTATGCCCCAACACTTTCATTTTCAATGGGTATCAATTACGTTTCATCGACCAATCGGCTTTCCCATAAATTTAATGGTTCCTGTTCTACTATAACCTGATTATAAATATGGCAGATAATAAACACGTCACAGTGTTTTTCCCACCAATAAGTACACTTACTGTAAATAAATTCCATGTGTATAGAAAAACTAATTAAGATAATTTACAGGTTTGTTGTTATTTGTTCAGTTTGTGTTCAATAACATCGTCTCGCAGCAATTCGCGATAGTTCAATCAACTAGCTAAATGTAAACAAGTAAGAATAATATGTTTGTTAAAGTATTTTGTTTACATGTTTTATGCTAATTTTTGCCAACTTTTTTAATTATTGTTAAATTTGCACTAGCCTTAGATTTACATTTAATTTGCATATTCCCCTTTTGATGTGTGAATACCTGGCTAACATTGGGCATCATCTTTCGACAACAACTTTCAATGGCATCTCATCCATGGGGGCACTAAGAATTTTTATAGCTATGCCAATCAACAGTACCCCGACCAGATAAATAAGTACTATAACTCTATATATGTATATGTATACACAAAAACAACAACGAATTTAACAAGGCACCAAAGAAATGCCCGACATTCAACGGACTTTTTCACACATTTGCCAGGGGCATAAATATGTCTGTCTGTGCAAAAAAAAAAAAAGGAAATGAAATGCAGCAAAGTATATACATAAATATATATATATATATATATATGTATAGGGCTCTATGTAAATATGTATTTATATGTGTTACCCTTCAGCGACTTTCCCCCCTTTGTGTGAAACACTTGAGGCGCTGATGTTGTTGTTGTTGTTGTTATTGTTGCTGCCGCTGCTGCTGCTGCATTTTGTCAAGTGGATTCTTTGGTCTGAGATCATTAAAATAACATCGTTAGTGCGCTTATAATGAAGTACTAAACAGTAAATCCCAAAAAGAAAGAAGGAAAGAGAAGAATATATATATATGTGCATATAAGTGAATATATTGTCAAGTGGCAGCGATGTTTTATGTCTCCGCGCTTGGCACATGATTAGTTTTAGAGACCCATTGACGCCCAGCGCCCAAAAACAGAAATAAAATAAAATAACTGTAATACGAATTCACTTCTATTTGGGATGTCTTAAATTACGACAGGCGGCGGCAACGAATTGATGGATGCGCGACCGTGAAAAGCGTGGCGTGGAAAACGCGCATCAAAGTGTCCATCAGCAACTATAAAATGCTATATATATATATATATATATACATACATTATGTATGTATACATGTATGATTTGCCTTTGGGGACGCTCCCGCGCTGTCAGAAATTAATCTTTTTGGGTTTGCCGCCAGATGTTGCCTGCTTGCGGCTTGCTCGCCTCTGGATGTGGCGCAAAGTGTCAAGCGTTTACATCAAATGATGCAGCGGACACTCTTCCAAGAAAAAAGTGAAGAAATAAGCAGAAGATGAACAAGCGGAGGAGGACAACTACCAATCATCGGGCAACCATTTTGCAAAAAACCAACTCTGTAAACGGTTTTTTCTGATTTTGATTTTTAATTTTTCTTTCGTTCTTTTTATACTATTATACCAGAATGGTAATAATAGTATATTGGTTTTGTGCAATGTCCGTCATGCTGTCTGTCCGTCTGTCCGTCTGTCCGTCTGTCCGTCTGTCCGTCTGTATGAACGCGCGTTCCTCCGACACCCTTAGAGATAGAGACTTGAAACTTGGAACGTATATTGGAAAGTACCCTCAAAAGTTAAAGTGTCTTGGGTTTGGACCTACGTCCACCAGGGAGCTAGAAAACCGCGATAATCGATTTTATCAAATCGATAAATCCACATATCTCTTACAATTTAATGGCTACAGTCACCAATTTTGGTTGGTAGGTTGTTGGCGAGGTCCTTGAAAGATTGGCATGTGCCACGCCCACCTCCGACGCCCCCATCACCCCCGCCCCTAAAATTTTCAAATGGCTATATCTTCCGCAGTTTTTGAGTAGGGAACGTCAAATTTGGTAGGTACATTACTGGTAGTCGCCTTTAAGAACCGATAACAAATTTGTGGTGCCACGCCCACACCTGCGCCTATAATCGACAATTCCGATTATTAATCTATAATTATGTATATCTCCGAACTTTTTAAAAATAGAGTAACCAAACTTGGAAGGTAATTTGCTGGTAACCTCCTCCAAAGATTGGCATACCAATTTTTGGACCACGCCCACATCCGCCGCCCCCAGGAACTTCGTTCCTAGAAATTTAAAATGCGCATATCTGCCGTAATTTGCAAGCTAGAGTCGCAAAATTTTGCAGGTATGTTACTGGTAACTCCCCCAAAGATCGATAAAAAAAATTGGATGGCCACGCCCACTCCACCTACCTGAAACGATACACCTGTTGGTGTAAATCGAAAATCCCATATATCTCGCGCAATTTGAAAACTTAAGTCACCAAATTTTAAAGGTATATTGCTAGTAACACCCTTCATAAATGTAGAATAAAAATTTTGGACCACGCCCACTCCCGCCCACAAAAAACGATAAATGCCTGTATCTCCCGCAATTTACTTAACAGAATACTTAACATATGCTGTTAATTTTGGCGCAATGCTGCTTATCTTGCAATTTGGTCACTCTTAATCGAGCGCGTCAAATTGTGCCACCTCTTTTTTTATAAAATTTCTCAATTTTGTATAAAATATTAAATCTAGTAGTTCGATTCAATTTAATTGAATGAAACATAACAACAATTAAATTGAATCGAACTACTAGATTTAATATTTTATACAAAATTAAGAAATATATTATATTTATAAGAATTACATTAATTTATGTAATGGTATAATAGTATTTCGCTGTCGGTTGCGTCCGACTGCAACGTTCTATCTTGTTTTTTTTTGAGACAACCATTTTACTTAGTTACTTCCTGGCTGCCTACAACCCGGAGTCACTAAAATCTTTTTGTGTAAATAAACAAAAAGTGGCGGCGATTTGTTGTTGTTTTGTTTCTTTGTTTTTTGTTTTTATTCGTTTGGCGACCGCCAACGCTGACGTTACGTCGCTGTCCGTCTTTGGGCTGTGTGCTTTTTTATGGACCCATTTTTTGTTTATAGACAACAACTACTACTACATAGGGATGTGTGTGCGAGTGTGTGTGAGTGTGTGTGTGTGTGCTGTGCGCATCTTCCATCTTCGCCTGAAAAAATATAAAAGCAAAATATTTATGCGCTCGACGCGAGAGAACCGCTACCAAAGCGGACGGACAAATTGACGGACGGACACAGAACGGAGGGGCAGGCTGGCTGGCAGGCGTGCGGTCGGTTCGTCTGACGGTTTGTTTTCAGTTGCCTCCCCCCTTTCACGCCTCTGTGCAACTACTCGATTTTTATAAACTACGCGTGCATGATGGTAAAAATAATGGTCCTAGAGGGTATATTCATAATCATGAGTGGGTGTGGGAAAAGGATAGTAGGGTAGATAGAGAGAGAAGAGAAGTTAATACATGTTAATATTATTTTAAATATACCATTACATGTGTAAGTTTGTACAAAAGATAGACCAGTCGGAGAGTTAGAAAGAAAGAGAAACAGAGAGGGATAGAGAAAGTAGAAGAGAGAGTTAGCGAGTGAGATACAACATTATATATGACATTCATAGCATTTGGATCTCTTAGAGATAGTCAGAGAGGTAGAATGATTGATATGTTTTAAAATTTGTGAAAATAAGTATTTTTAATTGTTTCATTTGTTTAAATTTTTGGTTTGCTAAATGTTGAAGCTTAGACTTAACATTCATTTTAAACCGTTGTTGACAATATTATATTTCATATAGCATACTTTCTGGAGTTGTCAAAAAATGTTTACTGGCACAAAAATAACTTGTCTAAAAGCAGTTAATATATTACTTGGAAATTAACTTAATAAATATTATGAAAAAAAAAAACGTTTTAAGAAAGATAAATTTACATACGAAATTCCTTATTTATGAAATTTACAGGGTAATTTCCAGTCGTTCAATGTGCGGCAGCCGTAGCAGCAACATTTTTACAAGTCTATTTTTTTATGGCATGCACACACATACTAATACATCAAAATACATTGATGTAAGTGAATACGTAAATGTATACACATTAGATCGACTAGTACATTAGCATAACTTGTTGTTGTTGTTGCTTTTATTATTGTTGTTGTTGTTGCTGTTGTTGTTGTTGCTGCTCTCATTGTTGTTGCTGCTGCTGTTGACGTTCGATGGCAAGTCGGGCGTTTGCCATTAGTCAGCTGGGTCAACTTATGAACTTTGATCGTTGATTGATTGCCAAATGCACTCGCAACAATAATATTAACAACAGCAACAACAACAACAACTACAACAACTACAACAACTACAACAACAACAACAATCAATAGCAAGAAGAAGAATTGTAAGGCAGACTCCATTTGGTTGCTGATTGCATTTTGTTGTTCTTGGGCCCGTTTCGAACTGAAATGTGTGTGAACACCTCGAAAAACGGGACTATATTGATTTTAATTACTCAGTCTGTGCATATTTTGTCGCTTGCAGCGTTGCATGAAGCAGATGTTCTACTAACTGTGCGCCAAACTGGGGAGTGGAGTGCAGCTTCTCACTAAAAATCAATCAGCGGGCCACAAATGAGTACGGGTGCCTTCTGGGTCACAATGCAGGAGTAGCCGATCTCCTCCACCTCCTCCTTCTCCTCCTCCACCTCCATCACCTACTTGTGCCAGATCTTCGTTTCGGGCTTCCGTTGTTCGTTACTCGCACTTTGAAATCCGAAACGCCTCGTATATTTTTTGGACACACCGTGTTGCCAGCAATACATGTGGGTATGTATCTATATACATATATATATAGGTCTGGCTCTACAAGCACCCGCAATTGTTTTTAGATATTATTTTTATGGTTTTACCAATAAATAAAGCCATTCATAGAAATCATAAATAAATTCCATTAATATTTTACATACTGTGCATTTTCCAAGTTGAATTCGGCGATTGGCGATTTTCAAATAAATTAGTTTTACTTAAGCTGAATTTTCCCATCAGATTTCTTTCTTCAAGTTTTGAGTACTGCATTTTTCCCATATCTAGAAATAATAAATATAAACTTATAAGTTTAAACATAGCAAAACTATTCGAAATATAGTTAAATTAATAGATCTACAATTTTTCTTTGAAAACTTAGCAAATATGATTCATAAACTAGTTTTTCTTTGTACATTTTGCGATTATGACTATTTGGTACACTTGGAAGGCACCTTTTTATAGTATTTGTGTGTGTTTAAATTTAATGTTTATTCATGTCGACTCACTTCCAGCGAAAAACTGCAACTAATTAAAACTAGAACATGGCAGACAAACTACAAAATAAAAAACAGAAAAAACAATCATTATGATTTATATGAACATTGCGTGGTTCAACGCCCATCTGCAGGAATTTGGGTAGTCTGCCAGAATCATGAATTGGAATAACAAAAAACTAACTACAAAGTCAAAGGGAACCATTAGGCGCTGCCAGGCGGCGCCTACTTAAAAGTCAGGGAATGCCTCAACCGAAGGAAAGGACAATAACACAACACGCATCCTTCGCAAACTCCCACATCGCATTGTTTTCATTTCATTTACGAGTCGAACTCAGAGCTGAACTGAGCTGAGCTGAGCTGTATTTGCTGTCACATATGTTGGGAAAACTTGTAGGGTAAACGACATGAGGTCCTTGGCCAGGTCCTTGCTGTGATTCGCAGGCGCATAGCACATGCCATTGATTACCCATGTGCGCACAACTCAAAGCAATCCTCAGCAATCCTTAACAGCCATGTGAATTGGCCATGCAAAAAAACAAAGACGTACAAAAATAATAAAAGAATAGAAAATTCGAAAATTGGAAAATGGAAAATGGCTAGTCCTTGCTGTGAGGAACGTTTCTTTGTATGTGTGTGTGTGTGTGAGCTGCTCATGCCCATTTTCTAAAATTAGTTACACAATTTATGCGCCGCGTTATTTGAGATGATCTTGGAATGCTTTTTAGGTGCCCAAATATTCAAAACATGGGAATGGAAATCAACTTCGTAGTATGGGGGGCGTTGACAGTTTCGGAGTTGGGGTAGTCCCCGCATCACATCAAGGTGGTTTCCCATATTCTATTATGTTTGAGATGCCGAACCGCAGAACAACTTTGTTTCAGGGAAACTCTAGCCCTGAATTGCATTTGAGTGGAACTAAAAATGTTGTCTTGCTTTCAAAAACAGAACGAGTTTTCGGTATCCAATAACAAGAAAAATATTCAATATTCTCTTATTTTATTCGAGTACATTTTGAAGAGGTTAAAGTCAAGTGCAATCGTTTCCGAGGTTAAGATTTTAAATTTATAATTAAATATTGATTCAAACAAATTAAAATTGTCCTAACTTGTTCAAAACTGAACCGATTTTAACAAACAATGTCTGTTTGATTATGATTTGGATAAATCTAGATAAATCCTACAAATCTTATAAATCCGAAATTCTAAATTTTCAGTTGAAATTGATGTTAAAATTCTACCCCTGAAATCCACTTGGGAACGCTTCAAATCCATCCATAGCCATAACTTTGTCAAAACTAAGCCGATTTTGAAAAGCAATATATTTTTATACTATTATACCAGAATGGTAATAATAGTATATTGGTTTTGTGCAATGTCCGTCATGCTGTCTGTCCGTCTGTCCGTCTGTCCGTCTGTATGAACGCGCGTTCCTCCGACACCCTTAGAGATAGAGACTTGAAACTTGGAACGTATATTGGAAAGTACCCTCAAAAGTTAAAGTGTCTTGGGTTTGGACCTACGTCCACCAGGGAGCTAGAAAACCGCGATAATCGATTTTATCAAATCGATAAATCCACATATCTCTTACAATTTAATGGCTACAGTCACCAATTTTGGTTGGTAGGTTGTTGGCGAGGTCCTTGAAAGATTGGCATGTGCCACGCCCACCTCCGACGCCCCCATCACCCCCGCCCCTAAAATTTTCAAATGGCTATATCTTCCGCAGTTTTTGAGTAGGGAACGTCAAATTTGGTAGGTACATTACTGGTAGTCGCCTTTAAGAACCGATAACAAATTTGTGGTGCCACGCCCACACCTGCGCCTATAATCGACAATTCCGATTATTAATCTATAATTATGTATATCTCCGAACTTTTTAAAAATAGAGTAACCAAACTTGGAAGGTAATTTGCTGGTAACCTCCTCCAAAGATTGGCATACCAATTTTTGGACCACGCCCACATCCGCCGCCCCCAGGAACTTCGTTCCTAGAAATTTAAAATGCGCATATCTGCCGTAATTTGCAAGCTAGAGTCGCAAAATTTTGCAGGTATGTTACTGGTAACTCCCCCAAAGATCGATAAAAAAAATTGGATGGCCACGCCCACTCCACCTACCTGAAACGATACACCTGTTGGTGTAAATCGAAAATCCCATATATCTCGCGCAATTTGAAAACTTAAGTCACCAAATTTTAAAGGTATATTGCTAGTAACACCCTTCATAAATGTAGAATAAAAATTTTGGACCACGCCCACTCCCGCCCACAAAAAACGATAAATGCCTGTATCTCCCGCAATTTACTTAACAGAATACTTAACATATGCTGTTAATTTTGGCGCAATGCTGCTTATCTTGCAATTTGGTCACTCTTAATCGAGCGCGTCAAATTGTGCCACCTCTTTTTTTATAAAATTTCTCAATTTTGTATAAAATATTAAATCTAGTAGTTCGATTCAATTTAATTGAATGAAACATAACAACAATTAAATTGAATCGAACTACTAGATTTAATATTTTATACAAAATTAAGAAATATATTATATTTATAAGAATTACATTAATTTATGTAATGGTATAATAGTATTTCGCTGTCGGTTGCGTCCGACTGCAACGTTCTATCTTGTTATGAATGTTTTGGCCTCTGGATCAATACTGCATTAAAGCTTAAAAGGTTTTCTTTAAATGATGATGCTGAAAGTCTAGTTTTAATATTCCACATGGGTACGGTTCGAAATTTTCAGCAGCCTAATCTTTGACAAAACTGAATTAAATTTAAAAAAGCGATATCTTTTTATACCCTGAACCCATTAAAAATGGGTAAAAAGGGTATAATGGTTTTGTGCAAATGTATGTAACAGGCAGAAGGAAGCATCTCCGACCCCATAAAGTATATATATTCTTGATCAGGATCAACAGCCGAGTTGATATAGCCCTGTCCGTCTGTCCGTCTGTCCGTCTGTCCGTCTGTCCGTCCGTCTGTATGAACGCGCGGATCTCAGAGACTATAAGAGCTAGAGACTTCAAATTTGGAATATAAGATCTCGTATACCAGGCCCAGATCAAGTTTGCGTTATTTTATCGATAACTGCCTCAGTTTCTGAATTATCGATACATTTAGATTTCCGATAGCAGTAAATTCCAGATATCTCTCACAATTTAATGGATACAGTCACCAATTTTGGTTGGTAGGTTGTTGGCGAGGTCCTTGAAAGATCGGCATGTGCCACGCCCACTTCCGACGCCCCCATCACCCCCGACCCAAAAATTTTCAAATGGCTATATCTACCGCAGTTTTTGAGTAGGGAACGTCAAATTTGGTAGTTATATTACTGATAGTTGCCTTTAAGAACCGATAACAAAGTTGTGGTGCCACGCCCACACCTGCGCCTACAATCGACAATTCCGATTTTAAATCGATAACTCCGTATATCTCCGAACATTTTAAAGATAGAGTAACCAAACTTGAAAGGTAATTTGCTGATAACCTCCTCCAAAGATTGGCATACCAATTTTTGGACCACGCCCACATCCGCCGCCCCCACGAACTTCGTCCCTAGAAATTTAAAATGCGCATATCTGCCGTAATTTGCAAGCTAGAGTCGCAAAATTTTTGCAGGTATGTTACTGGTAACTCCCCCAAAGATCGATAAAAAAATTGGATGGCCACGCCCACTCCACCTACCTAAACCGATACACCTCTTGGTGTAAATCGATAAAGCCAAATATCTCGCGCAATTTGAAAACTTAAGTCACCAAATTTTAAAGGTATATTGCTAGTAACACCCTTCATAAATGTGTAAAAAAAATTTTGGACCACGCCCACTCCCGCCCACAAAAAACGATAAATGCCTGTATCTCCCGCAATTTAAGAGCTACAGTTACCAAACTTAGAAGGTATATTACTAAGATCGAAATCCAAAATATTTTGGGCCACGCCCACTCCCGCCCACAAAAAACGATAAATGCCTGTATCTCCCGCAATTCAAGAGCTACAGTTACCAAACTTAGAAGGTATATTACTAAGATCGGGCCACGCCCACTCCAGCCCCCAAAAACGATAAACCTATAATGCATTTAAAGCTTGGTTCAGGGTATATGGTAGTCGAGCTCACTCGACTACAGCCTTTCTTACTTGTTGTAAATGGTTTGGTTTCTAGATCAATATTACATTTAAATTAAATTTTCCACAGCCATAACTTTGTTATAACTGATCTGATTTTAAAAAACAGTATAAAATTGTAATTAAATTTAAAAACAAGATTTTTCTGTTGAAATTCATGCGATAATCATTTTAGAGATCGGGCTAAGTTTTGTACAGCCATAACTTTTTCAAAACTGAACAGATTATGATTTACAATACTTTCTATATTATTATGATTCAAAATTCTTAACCCTTAAACCAAATCTAATTCTTCGTTCTAATTATTGTTGCATTTAAGATACAAACACTTGACTCTCTAAGTTGAAAGGGAACCCCCTTCAGCTCACACCTCAACCGATTTAGCTAGCAAAAGATAGATAGGCACACACTTTAGCTGTCCTTATTCAAATGCACTCACAAGTGTGCAAAGTGAGTATCTATGAGTATATTTACATATACATATATATGTTCTTGATCTAGCCCACTTATGAGTTGTGCAGTAGCTGCAACAACCTGTCAACGATGGCTGCTCCGGCTGGATACTTATCTCTGTACTATGCTACATATATATATATATCTATATATCATGTGCATCTATGGTCTATGGAATATCGTACTTTGTATATAACTCAAACTGCTCATGCCAGCTGTCATTTAAAAAGCAATTAAGTCATGCAACTAAAATGATATTTGGTTCGCCTTTGAAGCGCTTTCCAGAGGCTAAATCAACTGACTGAGCTAATTATGAGCATTTTAAATAGCCAGTTTTGGCGACATAAATACTTTTGTGTACACATTGTAAACACTTTTTATGTGTAGTAGCGGAATAAAAACAAAAATTAAAAACAACTCCAAAGAAAACCTCAAAAAAAATCAACAAAAAAAACAACAACAAAATAAGAGAATTAAACAAATGCACATAAATCACCGGATGTGGATGGTGTTTCCCCCCGCCCAGCTTGCAACCCTCTTGCTTGCCGTCTCCGGTTGCCATTTTCGATTTTTGTTTTTCTTCCCATGAAGCAGCTAGATAGAGAGCGACAGAGAGCGACAGAGAGAGAGAGATACAACATTTTGTATCTTTGAGATACATAAATGCTGCCGCCTGTCTGTGGCATGACGTTACGCTCTAAGTATGTCGTCGTCTTCGATCGCAGATATGTATGTACATATCTACATACATTTATGTATCTATATATGTATAAATATATTGCATATAAAGTCGAGACCCCCCCAATGGCGACAACGTCGAACATTTTCGCGCCTAATTTGTTGAGGGAACAAGAATAATAAGAAATTAAAAATTAAAAAAAGAATGAAAAAAATTGTTGTGTGTGTTTGTTTTTTATACTTTTGTTTAATTTATACAATTTAATTTAGTTAGCGCTAGTACATAAAATAATACCTAAACAATAGTTGGTTTTTTCTTTGTTTTTCATATTTTGTTTAAATAATGTGTGTTTAGCTTAGTCATCTATAAGATATGGAAAGATCTGCAAGTGCTCGATTTTGGCACTTGCATTGGAATTATTCACGCAGTGTGTATTCATTTTGTTCAGTAACTGGAAGCCCCAATGGCAATCGATACGACTCCTCCTCCTCCTCCACCTCCTCTTAGTACTCCTCTTCGTAATACTTCCACTCCCACTTTGCCTATGCCTTTTGATGCTGGGCATCGCCTTCCATGCGCCACACTCCAAACAGATAGCTGAGTTTCTCGGGCGGAATGATGGGTGCTCCATTCGCCTTGCGCAGACACTTGAGATCAGCCTCGGCCCCATTGGCGGCACTAAGCAGTGTGCTGGCATTAATATTCATATTATTATTGCCATATCCCGGCGATACTGGCGAAGATTGCGCCTCCAGCGCTTTCAGCAGCGATATATCGCTGGAGCTAAGCATCCGGCACAGAAAATCAATGTATCTATAAATATGAAAAGAGGTGTAAATGGCTTAATTAGTAAACATATTAAATGGATTTTAAAATAAATTAAATAATTTGAAGTGAGAATAATTCAAACGAAAAGAAATTCGATCTGTTTTGCAAATATTTTAAAATAAATTAAAACTTGAAAGAACTTAAGGTATGAATATTTTAAGCAAGAAGAAATTTGAATATTTTAATAGAATTTAAAGAAAATAAATAAATATTTGAATTTAGAATATTTTCAGCAAGAAGTTAGATATTTTTTAGAAATATTCCATATGAATTCCAGGAATACTGTCGAGCTTAAATTCTATATCTTTTCGAGCGTTTAACAAGCGTTGAATTGCTTAAATTGTTATATTTAAACTAGTTTGGACTTGTTTAAGAACTTGGCTTCTTTCTTGCCCATACAAAAATATTTTTTAAAGTATCTTTGCATCTTTGAAATTGCCACAAAATTTCCACCTATATAGATAAGGCCAGGTATCTCAACCAATGACCGCCAAATGTGGGAAATGCCCGGTTGGAAGAGACTAGACTTACCTTGTGGCCAGCTTGAGTGTTTGGATTTTGCTCAACTTATCGCTGGGCAGGGTGGGTATGATCTGTTGCAGCGACTTGAAGGCATCGTTGAGGCTCTGGGTGCGTTGCCTCTCCCTCACATTGGCCATCACCCGCTGATTGCTGAACTCGTCCGTTTCCTCCGTTTTGCTCGGTTTACGTTTCAGTCGGCGACGTGGTTTGCGGAACGCTTTGCCAGCCACATCGCTGGCGTCCATCAGGCTGCTATCATCGCCCAGGCAGGTGGGCGACATGTCCTCCAGCTCATCCTCGTTCTTGGCATAGCCACCCACTGAGCTGAGCGCCGTTTGGCGCACATATTCCATATCATCACGATCGGAGCTGGAATATGTGCTGCCATTCAGACTATTTGCTGGCTCATAGGCATCATAATTCTGGCTGTAATGTGGATGTGCACAAGGATCGATATATTTAATAAATGAAAATTTGAGATAGGAAAAATAAAAAAATGATTGTTCTTGTCTTTCAAGTTTAATAAACTTAAATGTGAATTGATTTCACTTATGAATCCCATTTTGGTTACTAAAAGATTGAATTATTATTTGGTTTATCTATTATTAAATTCTGTTTTTCTTTAGATAATTGCGATATCAGTTTCCAAGAATTATGATTAATTATTTAAGATTGTTTATTGTTTGGTAACCTCTATTAAAAGTTTAACTATATTTTTTGCTGGCTTCCAGTCAAGTATTTTTTATATGTATCTAGTATATTTCGATTCTCAGCAAAACAGTTATTATCTTGATATATATATAAAATATTCGATTTGAATTTTTCATTAAGGAAGTTTAGGTCGAAACTGGTTCATAGCAAGAATCGGAATTTTGTTCAGATTTGATGCGAACAACTTTTAAGTTAAAGTTCTCAACAATGATAACTACAACTATTAATTTAAATCCACTCTAATCCTCAACTTAAATTCACCTATATCTTTATATAGATTTTACTTACCCTTGTCTGTAACTGCTCTGAAAGTGCAACTGTTGCTGCTGCTGCTGTTGTTGCTGCTGCTGTTGCTGCTGTTGCAAGGGAGCAATTGTTTGCGGATAGATGCCATATTTGAAGATATGTGGCTTGTGATCCTGCAGCTCCTCGTCGCCGGCAAAATCGAAATGCGAGTGGGAGTGCGAAAGTGGGGAAATGCAGCCATTTTGTTGCTGCTGTTGTTGTTGCGTTGTTGGTGCCTGAGTTTGTGTTTGGGTTTGGGTTTGTGCTGATGCCACTTCATCTACCGTGGTGGGCAAATAGTCCACATAAAGTTGCTGTTGCTGTTGCTGCTGCTGTTGTTGCAACAGTTTCTTGTGTTCGGGCTGCAAGGATAACACATCCGTTTGGCAATCGTTGTAGTCGCTGCTGCCGCGCGCCCTTTTGCCATGCTCATTGAGGATATAACCATGTGGAGCAGCAGCAGCCGCAGCAGCATTTGTTGCTGCCGTCGTCTGTTGCTGCTGCTGTTGCTCAAAGTTGTTCTGATTGTTGTTGTTGTTCAGCTCCAGGCTGCTTTGAGCGCTGTGATTGCTGCTGGTGCTGAGCACCTCATTGCTGGGTATATTATAGTCCGTATCCTCCAGTTCCGTTATGCCATATGCCGCATAATCCGCTGGCAGTGGCGCATATTGCTGTTGTTGCGGATGCTGTTGCGTATGTTGCTGCTGCTGTTGCATGTAGTGGGGCGTTGATTGCATGTAGGCCTGCTGCTCCACCTGGATGAGCTTGATGACATTGTGCTGCAGCTCCATGATATTGGGCAGCGTTGGCTTGTAGCTAATGTCCAGCAGCACTTTGGGGGACGCGGAGCGTGCGCTCATCGTTTGATACTCAATTTTGTATGTTTCACTTTGCAACACGTTGCACAATTGCATATAAAGTATTTATATTTTATTTTTAAAAATATATTTTAATTTATTTTCTATATTTCTTTTTTCTTTTTCACGCCCCGCGATCTGAGTTTACCGTTAACTGTGGTGTATGTGTGCGCGCAGCGGCAATGACGAAACTGAACTGACGCACGATCCTTGCCGGCCATTGCTCAGATCGATGTTTTGCGCAGAGCTCAATTGCCATTCGCTGCTCGCTCTTCGCTGCTTGCGCCACACACCAGTTGTCTCGCTCTGGCGCACGCAAACGTACGCAGTGCAGCCGCTGGGCCTATGGCGGCCGTTGCGGCAGGTATGACGTCAGTTCTCAATTCGCTTTCGCTCTTGGATTTTCAGCGGCTGCAATTTTCGGCGCCTGGGTTTTTGTCGTCGAGAGAGTGAGAGATGGATGGAGGGAGGGGGAGAGAGAGACTTGGGTTATTTCGGTTTTTTGTTCTCGGTTTTGGTTTTATTTTTGCGATTTCTTTGTAAATAGAAAGCAACTGGGAAATATATAAGAAATGGACAAATTGGGAAAAATAATAATAAATGTTAGTTTATATTTCGAAGTTAAGCTTAAAGTTAATTTCGACTTATAAAATACAAAATTTTAAGACTTAATTTTAAGATTTAATTACAACAAAATGCTTGAAACTATTATTAGTAAAATTATCATTTAAAATAGTAAAACAACAATTTTAACAAAGGCGGAGGTTATTATTGAAAAGTTTATGTTTAAAGACCAACTAAGTCATTTTAGATAGACATATTATAATGATTTAAATTAAATGAAATGCATGAAACTATTATCAATGCATTTTTGATTAAAAATAGTATAACAATTATTTTGTTTATGTTTTACGTTTACTAAGTTAAGTAACTTTAAAATATGAATTTAATGTTAATATTAATTAAAATCAAATGCAGGAAAATATAACTATTGAAATTTTTCATAAAAATAATAGTAATAGTTTCGATATTTTTTGTAATTACTGATTTTTTAGATTTTTAGCCATATACTTGTCGATCTCAAATTTTCCACTCGGTTATCTAATAATTTATTTGCATTTAGACATGAAACTTAAGTCCTCAACCCTACATTAAAAATCCAAATGGGAAAACTCCGCAAAAAGGTTTCATTATGCGTAATTAGTAAATTCCCACACACACACACACACGCACGCGCACACACACATGAGACTAGACACTCATAAATCGCTGGCAGAAAAACACAGAAAAATCCACAAAATACGAGCGAAAAAGTCAAATTTCCGGATATAATTATCTGCCTGCCTGCCTGGAGCAAAAATACCCGATTAATGCGCGACGCGAACTTCCGCTGGAAAACACGGCCGGATTCGTGTCCTGAAGCGCTTACCTAACCCAAAAGCGAGAGAAGGTCCCGCAGAAAAACCACGACGAGGGTTTTTTCTCAGTTTAGGTTTGTTTACCTGACGGGCAACTCCAACATTGGTAATAATAAACTGATTTTCTAAATCCAATCTAAATTGATTTTTAATTGAATTTATTTCTAATTAATATATAACTAATTCTCCGCTTTAAGAAACCCATTGCATACTTTTGTGCTGCTATATAAAAAGCTATACGGTTGTTGTCTTAGCTAAGCAAGTGATCGCAAATGTGCAAGAGAGAGGCAACATAATGCAATAAAGGACTGCAATAAGAAAAGCAAAGTGAATTTGCGTCATAAATTCCCACTTTTATGGCAACTTTTTAGCGCTGCTCTCAAAAGCATGCAGCGTCTTTCAGTTAGTTGTGCTTTTATGGCACATCATTTGTTGTGTTTTTGATTGATTTTGTTGGCATTTTTTGTTGTATTTGTTTTTTGTGTTTTTCTGATTTGCTTTGAGTGATTTGCTGTTTTTTTTTTAACGCATTGGCCACGCTTAAGTCACGTAGTATATTGATTTCAATTGCGTTTATGTTGATTTAAGATGCGAAAAGCAACACAAAAAATCTAAATAAAAAACTTTACGTTAAAAAGCAAAAAATGCATTTTCTTATACGAAATGTGCGCACTTAAGTTTTTCTGCCTTCCTCTTTTTTTTTGTATATTTTGCGTGCTTTCCATTTTGACAATTGCAATCCTAATCCTGCATCAGCGATGTGTATGTATGTTAGTGTGTGTGTGTGTGTGTGTGTGTATGAGCGTGAGAAGCAACTTTTGGTGCACGTAAATCTCGCTCGACAATCAATTAAAATTAAAATATTTTTTTGTTGTTGTCTGGCTGGCATTTGCGGCATGTCAGCAAGCAGAGCAGAGCAAAGCAAAAACAAACAAAAGTTGTCTACATATTTGAATTGACTTTTGATGATGTATCACGATTTATTGTTACCAAAAATGGTTGTCAAAGCGCGTGGAAAAGTGGATCAGCCGGCTAACGGTGCAGGCAAAGCGAATAACCAAAAAAAAGAGAGCGCGAAAAAAACTCCCACAGCTTGCGCTGCGCCGAATTCGCCTCGTTTGCGTAGATGCAGTTGCCAAGATTAAGCTCCCACAAAAAAAAAACTAAAAACAAAAAATAAAAACACTTAACAAGCCTTGTTGATAAAAAGCTGTCAAACACACACACACACCAAAAGCTTTATGTGCTGTTATATTAATTGACGAGCGGTGAGCGGCCAATGAGAAACGTTGGCGCCAACAAGCACCTACGCCAAAAATAACAGAAAACCAAAACCACTTGTCACGTTTCTCTCTGTTTGTGTGTGTGTGTGTGTGTGCATGTTAATTAACAATACACAAGAGCAGGCGTACTCACACAAACACACACAGGCACACACACATGCATAGAGCACACAATCATACATGTATGCGAGACAATGTAAACAGTTGGCCACCCAATAATATGCGCGCCAACTTGTCATTTTAGCCTAGCTCCACCTTAACAAAACAAACAAACTGGCGCACACACAAACACACTCACACTCGCACACACAGTGCTTCATACAAGCTTCGTTCGTTGCCAACGTGCTCGCAACATGTTTGCTTGTCTTGCGCTGCGCTACGTTTCATTCCAGCAGCGAACGTGGCGCTAGTCGGTCGTGTGTCGCGCTTTGAATTTTTGTCGGTACAACTGTTGCTCCTTTGCTGCGCCTGTGTTTCAATTCCCATGCGTTTCGCTTGTAGGCCGTCGTTTTGCACTGTTTACCTTTTGCCGGCTTATCTTCGACTACTTTTTGCTCTGCGCGTGCGTGCGTGCGTTGTTCGTTGTGTTATTTGCGTTTTACGTTTGATTTAAATGGCGTTTTAAGTGAAATTAAAATGACGGATGTGCTGTAATTTGCACACACACACACATAGATACAACATATACTTAGCGAGTAGAGACGAGTGTCAATAAATTGAAAAAAAGAAGAAAAAAAAACACACGCGGCAGCCCGTTGGGGCGTAGCATGTGCCTAGCCTCTTACTGATTACAACTACAACAACAACAACAACAGCAACTAGCGCGTGATTACAACGCCCCAGCAGCAACAGCAACAGCAACAACAGCAGCAAAAGTAACAACAACAACAACAACAACAACAACGGTTGTTGATCGAATTAAGTGTGCATCGCCGTCGCGTGTGTGTGCGTGTGTTGTCTGTGTGTGTATGTTTGTTGTTGTTGTTGTGTTGATTGCTGTTTGTTGCGCCCGCGGCAATTGAGCGGATATGCAAGAGGAAAACACATAGTCAATGTGTCTTTGTGTGTGTGCGACGTGTGTGTGTGTGTAACACCCCCGCCCAGGAAGCTGTCGCACTAAGTGCTAATAAGTGACCCACCGGATGTATTTATGAGTTTCCATTGCGTTTCTACGACGCCTTGCAAACCCAGCTGCAAATATTGGAACAAAGCGAACAAACGGAACAGCAACAACAACAACTAACGGTTCTGCCCTGCCGCCTCATCAAATGTGATTTGCCTATGGCCTAAGCTTACCAAGCTCCCTCTCTCTCTCCGTCTCTACGTCTCTGTCTCTCTCTCTCTCCCCCCGCTCGACCAAATCCAACTCCACCCGCTTTCTGCACGCGTCACGCACCGAAAAGCTTTTCGCTTCGTCTGCAAGTTTCGCTGCTGTGTTGTTTTTTTTTTTGCACAATGCGGCGGTCGACGTCGCTGCTGCTGACGCCGCGTTGGCTGCGACGCCGTCGCTAAAAACAAAAACACAAAAAAAAGAAAAGAAGAGGAACCAATTTTTAAATTGCAACTAGCGACCGCTTGGTGCGTTGCACTCGCTGCCTGCGCTTCAGTGGTGTTGTTGTTGTGTGTGTGTGTGTGTTTTGTTGTCATTGATTTGGCGGGTAGCATGCAGGAGAAGCAAACGGTAACAACGCCAACAACAACGACAACAACAACAACAACAGCAGCAGCAGCAGCAGCAGCAACGACAACAACAGCTGCTGCGACAATAGAGACTAACTACAATAGTTGCAGCGATTATTTCAAGCACCATCGTCGTCGTCGTCGTCGTCATCGTCGTCGTCATCATCATCGTCATCGTCATCGTTGTTGTTGCAGTTGTTGCAGTTGCAGTTGCAGTTGCAGTTCCGTAACGTGGCCAGAACGTTGCGCGGGCAATTATTATTTTGTAAGACGTTTTACAATTTAATGGTTTTCATGGTAAGCACCACTCGACTCCAAAACAACGACAACGCCAACGCCATATGCCATGTGCCCCCGTTCTCAGTTCTCCATTCCCGCCCCCATACCACACCTCCCTCTCAAATCCACCCTCCTTAACTATGTAGTTCCTTGTGTCAAGTTGTCTTCTTATTTCTAGTTCCCATTTCCCCTTTTCGTCTCTTGGCCTGTTTGTTTTGCCCTCTATGGAAAACAGAGACCCTAAAACCTGAGCCCAGACTTGACTTGAACTGGCCAACACCTTCGTTGGCTAAGAGCTGCTTGCATAATTAGGCTACACACATTTTTCACACACTCTTTTTTCTTCTTCTTCTTCTCTTCGTTTTTGGTTGCAGAATGGACTGGGATCCGACCCTCTGTCAGCAAAGGAGGTGAGTTTCAATTCAAATTTAATAAGACTTTATATATTTAGGCAAATATAGATACTTATATATAAAATATTGTTTATTAATTAAATGTAGTAAATTTTGCTTCTATTTCAAAATATCAGTACTGCTTCTCACCAAAATTTGTTAAGTAATTAAAGAAAATATTTGCCAAAAATAAAAGTATCTGCTGAGAAATTTGACTAATTATGATACCTTGAGGGTCTTTTTCATCTGCTTCTTGGGAAGATGGGAGTCTGGCTTAATTCAGCAATATTCCGCGAAGAAACCATTTTTTAAGAATACGAGTAAATTAACAAAAACTATGAAAAGTAAGTAAGGTTGTATTAAAGCTTGGATTTTAAACAAAGTTTTTAACGGAGTTGGGAGTTTTTTTTATAGGTAAGAAATAGGAAAAGGAAAGGAAGCCAATATGAATTCCACATAAATATATAATATAATAATAATAATAATAATAATATAATCAAGAGGCATCTTATTGTAAAAGAAAGGTTTCAACTTTAGATATGCTATCTAATTTAATTCCAAACTTAGTCAAATTGTTGTTTACCATAAAAATAATTATTAAATAAAATAAATAAAAAATCTCTTTACATTTTTGCAATATAAGAAGCTCCAAAAACATCGAAAAAAAAATAACAGTCTGAAATGAATGGCTAATCAATTAGCTATAGCTTTTAAAAGATAAATCTGTAGAATTCAGGTCTACCATAAAACCTAAATCGAATCACATTACACAATGTAATTGTCCAATTAATTAATGCAATTTGCACTTGGTGTATGACACTCATTGCGGACTGGCGTTGAGTAAGTGATATAGTTCCATCTGTCTGTCTCTCTGTCTGTCTGTCTGTCTGTCTGTATGTTGGCATTAATGACAACTAGCAAACTATTCCCAGTTCTGCAATTGGTCGCCTTATAAAACTCATCAATCGGGGCGCAAATTGCGAGCTGTTGGTCAAAGCGAAAGAGCCGCCCAACAACAACAACAACAACAACAACAACAACATCAGCAACATTTCTATTTTATTCTGTTGCCTGCATTTGTTTGTTTTTTTTTCTTTGGCCAAAAAATTCCTGCTGCAAATATCATTTGCCAGCGAACATACCGCAGCCGGAGAACAATCCATAAAACTGACCATCAACTAAAACAGGAGCACAATGATGGGAGAGGGGAGCGAGGAGCAGGAGAGATAAGAGTAGAGTGAAGAGTGTGGAGTGTAGACAGAGCAGAGCATCCAGTATTGAGCATTCAGGTCTAATGGTCAACTCCTCTCGTTCGGCGCCTATGAGAAATTTCCGCACGTTCCACACAAATTAGCGCAACAATTGCAACGCCAATAACAATATCATAAAGAAGGGCAAGTTGGGTGGACAGGGGTTGAGCGGAGGCGGGTGGGATGGGATGGGGTGGGGTTGGAGGTATCTCACTTGGTCGGAACGAGTGATCGCTGACAATAAATCAGCACAGTTAAGCGAAGGCAATTAGATAAAATGGCTGAACAGTTGCTGGGCCCGCATATCAATTGCGATCTCGAATCTGGAATCTGGATTCTGGAATCTCACATCTCACATCTCGAACTCTCGTATCTTGTATCTGGTGTCTGGTTGTGTCCCAATGAAGTTGTTGTCAAATGCAATACGTTAGATAGAAACAGCTTCCCAAAAGTCAAACCAGATTGCATGCATTTGATTCCACACTACTGCCTATTGCCTATTGCCAATTGCGAATTGGCAATTGGCAATTGCCAATTGCCCCAGCGGCCTCTTGCCGGACACAATCGAAGACAAACTATCTAATCTAATGTTGTTCTCAAAGGCAATGAGCATTTGTTTGTATAAATAAATGCAGCAGCATTTGGACGAGGGCGGGCTGCTCGACTAGTGCGATACCTTGTAATTAGCACAGCCAGCAACAAGTGAGCGACTTTCAATTAAATGCACATAAATAACAAAAGCATTCGATGCATATTTATTGGAAAATTACAAGGCGCGTCGTGGAAGAGATAATGACTAGAAATTAGTGTCAATTAATTGTAATCAATGAGACTAGCCATATTCCAAACCACAGTTAACATTTTGAATGGATCGAAACAGTGTTTTCAGAGTGATTATCGCTTTTCGCTATATCACTAGAATCAAATATGCCAAATAGTATTTATTATTATTATCTCTTATTAATATTATGCCTACAATTTGAGTAGCTTGCTGAAATCTTTACAGCATTAAAGATATGTTTATAAAACAATGACGATCTATCTCAAAATATTTATGAAAGGCTCTTCAACTGAAATAAATTTAAAAATTTTCGCAAGAAGAAAAAAGAAAAAAAAATAAACAAAAAACTCAACTACAAAGCCAAATAATTAGCTAAGGGAAAAGGAAAACAATTAAATAGACTTCAAACACAGCATACCCAATTAGCTAGCGGATATGTGTAGAGGGTATGAGACATCGCGTGGCTGTGGCCAAGTGTTAAAAGTCTCAGCATCTAGAAGTTGGCCTGGCTTGTAAATCGCCCACTCGACGCTGACATTTTTTCATAATTTGCGCTACAAGCTTGACAATTGTCGTTTTGTTGCCCACTGGGCAAAAATCACAGCGTTGTTGTTGTTGTTGTTGCAACTGTTGTTCTCGTTGTCATTGTTGTTGTTGTTGTATATGCAACACAGCAAGCTAGCTAGCTAACTGCTGCATCCGTTTGGGCCAAAAGCTCTCCAGCTATCGGGCCGTCGAAGTGTTGGCGCTTTCGCACCTCCACTTAACAGTTTCAGCTTCGAAAAGTTGGCTTTAACTTTAGATCGTTTTGGCCAATGCATATGCAGTGCTAAATTAAAATTTATCCGTTTTATTGCGCTGCGGGCAGCCAATAACTGTTTTTCTTACCAACTTCGTTTTTTTTCTTCCATAGTTTTTATTATATATAAATATATATTTTTTTTTATTTTTTATTTGTTTGTTCGCTTCGTTTTATTGCCGTTAGTTTATTGGTCGAAGATTTCGTAAGCGCACAATGCGCAACAATTGCTTGCGGTTTCCCATATGGGGCAGAAGCATCGACGGAAGTCATTTGCGGTTCCACGCAGTTGAATTCAATAAGCCACAAACAACTACCAAACACGCAGCGTTATAGATCGAGTGTAAGAGATAAGCTCAAGCTACATACTATATACGATATATATATAAAGATATATAAATAATTTATAGACATACTGTACTCCCAAGCACCAAGCCACCCTTTTGGGCCATAATCTTGTGTTCTCAGCAGCATTTTGTCAAACTTGATTAGCCGTGGCTGTTGCTTATGGCCTTATTGTTTACTTGCATAGCTAATAAGCCACACACTTAACGCTCTTCTCGATGATGATGATGATGATGATCTTTCTTAACCATTATCTCTGCTTCTCTCTTTTGCAGGCAGAGGGCCCTCCGGTTCAAGTTGAACCAGTTGATTTGAGTTTGCGTTCGCCGCGCGGTAAGTTGCTAATTATATACATATGCTCACATACATATATAAATACATATACATATACGTATATATTTAAGCCCTGTCTGGACAACACTTACCGTTTTCTTGGCCAGGCCGAGAGCATTAACATACGTATATGGTTCCGAGTAATTAATCAACCATCATCTCCGTGAAGTTGACTCTTTTAAGCGGGTCAACTGAAAAATAAAAAACAAAAAAAAAAAATAATAATATATATATATATATGTATATATGTATATTGAGAAGAAACCAATTTGCATCTCGGGTGAAAACATAAAATGAGGCGGGTTTTTTTTAATTATAACACTTGGCAGGTTGCACGAAGCCGCCCCTCTTTTTTTATTTTAAGTTTTTTGTGGGTGGCTTGTGAATAATTGGTAATTGATAAGCAGAACATTTTTGATTTTTATAGTTAAGCGGTGACTTTAATGAAAGTTGAAAGTTTTTTAAAAAAATTTGTGGTGTTTAAGTGTTGAGAGAAATAAATTGTTTTTGCTGTTAGCCACAACAAACGCTTATGGTTTAAATGTGCACCAAATTGTTTTTGAAAGCTTCAGCTTTCAAGCAATTTAATAATTGATTATAAGAAAGTTGTTGTTTGTTTTAAGACCAACAAGAATTGCATCAATTCTAAAAGCACATAAAAAAAAATATAAATTTAATTGGACTTTGTTGAACCGACTTTCGCATCTCTTAATATATATATTTATAGACAATTTAAACACCGTCATTAATCAGTTAATCGTTGGAATTAATTTTAGTTGAGCTACGCTTATAAAAAGTCTAGTTTTTTATTTTCTGTGACATTTTGCGCTACAATCTACATATTTTATCTTAAAAATTCAAATTGCCGTTTTAAGATTAATTGAATACAAAAACCTTTTATGGCTATTTGTAATATTGGCTTCTTGTCGTCCTTGGCTGAAACACAAACTAACTCATCCAGAAGCAGTAGCATTCCGGTTTCACTTTCATATTTGTTGTGTTTTTTATTGAATATTTTAAGTGTTGAAGTTTGTTTGTTTTTTTCACCCTCTTTAAAGCAGACAACATTAAGGAAATATATACTAATGCCCATCCGGGATGTAAGTAAATTTCGAGCTTAATTCCAAACTATCACTTAATTCTTAAATATCAATTAAAATACATTTTAATGTGAAAGTGAAAATCGAAACGGATTCAAATGTTAATGTTGCATTTAATGTTTAAGCATCAAAACACACACTTAGCTCATTTAGTTAATGTTAAGACATGCGGAGTATTATTATTAAAAGCATTCTGCCCGATTCCATTTCCATTTCCATTTTCAATTTAATGCGAGCTGTGTGTGAGCTGCATGCAACTTGTTGCAAGCCTGAAGCAGCGAGCGGCGCTCGTCGTAATCATCATGGAAATCACTTGTGGGCACATAAAAACCAACCGATTCACGCTGATTCTCTCCAAGCGTAGCTCCATTTCTAACGCAACGACAATGAGCCACAGCTGTTAGTTACCCACTGAGCCAGAACCCAGAACCAAAAAAAAAAAAAGAGTTAAGTTAGGTTGGGAAAGGGGGAGGGGGAGGGGGGAGGCAGGCCTACAATCTAGCGCAACTAACAAGCCCATAGAGAGCGTGTGTCGTTGTTGTTGTTGTTGCTGGTGTTGTTTAGTTCTTGTTGGTTTTACCACTTGACCGACCACCAGCTGTTGACCATTTGACCTTTTTGGCAGCCTTTCTCTTTGACTTGGCGCACTCTGTGTATCTGTGTGTGTGTGTGTGTGAAGTTAACAGCAACGCCCCAAAAGTCTTGTGGTACTTTACCCGTTCCGGAGTCTCAACTCATCATCAGCAGCGACATCGACATCATCAGCCTAGAGAGACTATCTTTCTGAGATGGATGGTTACAGATACACAAATACACAGATAGATAGATGGATAGTTATGTGGTTATATGCTGCTGCTGCTGCTGCCACTGCTGCTGGCCGTAGGGTGCCCAACAGCGGTACACATAATTTAATTAAGAAGCAGAGTTGTTGGCTGCCTTAAATGGCTATACAGTAAGATTAACAGCTAAGAGCCAAAAACGCGTTGCGTTCATTAGAAAATCGACTAAGAGTTACACACACAAAAAAATTGTTTATATATATTTGTGTATATATAATACATAAAATATAAAGAGTCGAGTCGGCGACTGTGCATATTAATCAATTAGGCATGATATTAGTGAGGGCATCATTAATTTTGTCAATACGGAATGCCTGCTGAATGGCTGAGAAGTGCAGAGAGTGGCTCTAGACGGCAGTTAGTTGGCTCTGGTTTTGGCCCGCTCGCATGTTAATGGTTATAAGGTCCACGATTTTTATGGCGTGCTACCAACGAGAGACGCGCGACTTGTCTGCGGAACTGTGGCAAATGTGTTAAATAGCGTTAAAATTTGTAAAACAAACGGCACATAATGGCTAAGCTATGCGAAGGAGAGAAAGACAGAGACAGAGACAGAGAGAGAGAGAGAGAGAGATAGATAGAGTTGGGCTTAATTTTCAAGTTTAACGGTCATTCAGCATCGCCTTATATATTGTGTGTTGTATGTGGCATACACTTGACTATTTGGCTACATAAATTATAGCTTTTAAATAATTATGCAATTAGGCAGCGGCCACGATACCCGATAGCCGATAGCCCCAAACTGCGAATGAACTGAATGAAGCACAAAAGACAACCACAAAAAAAATATAAGTTTATTCAAGTGGTTGACTACAAAATACCCTGTATATTAGCAACTATAGAAAAAGATTTTAAATTAATCCCTCTTCAATCTTCCTTAGCTTGAAGCTATCAGGTAATAAATAGAGAAAAGCTTACAAAATAATTTCCTTAATCTCAAATTCAATTTATGCTTTAAGTAACTAGACTTCCTTAAATACCTCAAGCTCTACAACTTTACCTATTCCCTCCCCAGTACAACTTAAATACCTTTCAAAATATTTTCGACACATATTAAGCAATTATAAAGCGATTTGGCAGATTTCAGTTGAAAACAGTTAATTTAACACTAGCTCAAAAATAGATCCCTTAAAATAGATGAGCAACGGTAAAAAAACCCATCTTTAGCTTTTTAACAATTAACGTCTACAGGGTATAGCCAAAAAAAAAAAATGAAAAAAAAAATCAAGAAGAAAAATCTGTGAAAAGCCTAGCCAAAAAGACCGTCTGTAGAATTCGCATAAGCTCGAGTGCGAATTCCCACCAACTCTAATTGCAGGCTGGGAAGCGTTGCAGCTAAAGCGAAACAACTACAACTTGATTTATTTAAGCTACCCAAACAGCCCATAAATAAAGCTGTTGAACTAGCCGCATCGCCGCGCAGGAGAGACAGAGAAAGACAGAGAGAGACAGAGAGAGAGAGAGCGAGATAGATAAAGAGGGAGACAGGGAGTTGGGGCAGCAGCAAGAAGCTGGTGCAGGCGTTGGTGACGCTGCCTGGCGGTTGTTGAATGTTGAATGTTGGATGTTGGATGGTTGGTTGGTGCCTTACCCATCGAGACTCGAGACCCAAAGAGTCAGTCTGTAGTCCTCTTCTTCTTCTTCTTCTTCTTCTTGGGCACTTGGGGGCATAGGCTTTCAGGTTAAGTAGATGCGGCGACACGCGGGTCGTTGCCAAAGCGAACGACCTTAAGACGCTGCAACACTGCCAACCAACCAACCAATCCAATCCACTGCGCTCTACTCCAAACCAACCACTCCACTTCATTGAATGATATGCAAGATTTAGTTGCATGTTGTTGTTGTTGTAGTGTTACCGTTGCTGCACTTCATCGATGCTGCTGCTGATTTTTTGGCATCTCGAGCGATAGTCGAGTCCAACGAACAACTCATAACTGCAGGCAGGCAAACATGCCGCTCCTTGACTACAAATGCCTTGGCCCAGAGACAGAGAGAGAGAGATTGAGATTCAGAGAGAGAAAGAGAGTTGGAGAGAGTGCGATTGTTTTTTAATTATGCTCGAGTTTGTGGCTGACACCCAGGCGAAAAGACATGCAGGCTTACAGGTCCTCCACTCCAAACACAGGTCCCTTGTTCTCATTTTTGGCTGCTGCGGCTGCTGCTGCTGCTGCTGCTTAACATGGCGCGTATGTTGCTGCAGCAACGAATTCGAAGTTGACTTGGACTCGCGACTTGACTGAGTGACTGCCTTTTTGAGGTTATGTGAAAGGTCAAGTTCGTGATCGCATTCAAACATTTTTGCCAACCACTCATCTTGCTGCGCAGATCTACTCGTCTCCCTCCCTCTTCCTCGCTATCTTTCTCTAGCGCTCCCTCTCTCTCTCTCTCTGTCTTCCCTTTAACCCCCAGTGTGGTCGTGGTGGCTTTTGTGTGGAGTAAGGGGAGTCTCGCTACACGAGTGTGAGCCCGACCCAAAGCCCAAAGAGACGTCGTCGTAGAAAAATTGAAGATGAGCGTGCCACCACCACGCCACGATTCTGCCATTGCCACACTGTGTACCCCCCAGACCCCCACCCATCTGTCTCCCTCCCGCCACGGTACATCCTCTGCCCGCTTGGCTTCGCCCGCCACCTTGTCGCACCAAATTGAGTGAATGTAAACTGTGGTTTACTTGTTTCCAGCGTTGTCATAGTAATTTTTCTGCACTATAACAACGGGCAGCGTCGCCTCCAACTTCAAACTGCAGCTCCCAGCACCCCAGCCCAGTAGAAACCTCCTAGATCCAAACCCAAAACCAAACGACGGTGGCAGCAGTCACCAAAAACAACAAAAAAATACCAACAACATAGGAAAACAGACAAAAAAAGGAGATGCTGATGACACTGGAGACACGTTGTCTCTCTGGCAATCGTGCAACTGACACACCAGCAACAGCAACATCAACAACAACAACAGCAACAACAACAACTGCAACAGATGCAACAACAACATCGAAATGTTATAGCAGCATATGCCACACGAACCAAAAATTACACTGGACAACACAGGGTGCGGCTGTGGTATGCAACGCAGGGCGGGGAGTGTACACAACAATTTGGGTGGGGAATCAGTTACTTATTCTGCATCTTCTTCTTCTTCTTCATTGCTTTGAGGATGATTTGAATGTCGTCGGTTGCCGATGTTGCTGCCTCTATTGCGGCCTCTATTGCAGCTCCTCATGTGATTTCTCAGGCACTTTGATTACGGATTAACTGCCTACATCCAGCTAATAATTTGGCCAAGACTTGGTTTGGCTATAATAATTTCATTAGCATATTTGTGCTTCAGCTGTTTGGGACTTTTTCTGACATTATTGTCACTTAATGCATTTATATTGATTTGTTGAACAGATAGAAATTTAAATAACTTTTTAAAAATAAATATATATGTTTTTAAGCCAAAATAATATGTTTTAAGTGTTGTAGAAATGTGGAAAAGGTAGCTAGTGAAAGAATAATAATTCCAGCACATTTATTTAATAATTAAATTTTAAATTATGAAATATTATTAAATATTTTTATTTTGGCTCTTTCGATATTTTTTTTATCAAAAAATGTTTTATTTTTATTTACACTTTATGTTTAGAAAAAGTTATAAATTTCCAGCTAGCAACAATAAATTTAGCTTGTCTTTCTTCTATCTTTGAAATGAATTAAGACTCTATATACTTATAGTATATATGTCTATTAGTATTAATTTAAAATTTGCGTAGCTAAGTGCTCCGGTCTTGGCCATAGTTTGACATTGTTTGTGTCGCTGCTGTAAGCAGAATGTATTCAGTAACCTGAGACTGATCGGAGCGACATGCGTTGCTTTTGGCGTCGGTTAACGCCTAACTAACAAGTGGCTCAACTGCTGCACCATGCTGCATGCCACTGCATCCCTCTGGGCCTCATAAAGTGTGGCCCGTGTGGAGCCATAAATCAACGCCCATGTGGCTTAGCTGGGCAACCAAAAACGAAACCTGCTGCACAGTGTGCCTTAGCCAGGCTTTAACGACTGTGTGTGTGTGTGTGTGTGTAAAACTGCGCATCTTCCAGCCTGCGAGGAGCATGCGAAAAAAAAGAATAAAACACAAACAAATACATATATCTATATAAATAAATAAAAAAATAAACAGAAAACAGAAAAAAGCAAGAACGACGCCGACTCAGACTCAGACGCAGTTGCAGATCCAAGCAGATCCATCCCAGCCCAGGGCCTGCGCCTAGAGCATAGAGCGGAGCAGAGCAGAGCGGAGCAGAGCAGAGCGGAGCGGAGCAGAACGGAGCAGAGCATATGCTATATGCTATATGCTATATAGCATAGAGCGGTAAGTAGATCCACGCTTTCGTGAGCAAACAATTCGAAAGCTGACAAAAGTGCTGTGCAATAACATGTTAACGACGATCTCTCTGTGTGCTGACGATCGACGATGTGACTCCCCATGTGCGAGTGCGAGTGCGAGCGAGATGGCGACACAGATAGAGACAGCCCACACGACAACGAATCATAAGCCACGACACGAGCTGTTTGCTGCTCCTCAAAAAATACATAAAAAACAACAACAAAAAAACCAATACAAACCAATATACATAAGTGCATATTTCTTAGATCTGCTCAGGCAACTCAGTTGATATAAATCGATCGCATCTGCATCGAGTGCTGTTTTCGTTATTTTCGTGTAGCTCATTAGTTGGCAGCTAATTTCGCAAGCGTTTCGCCAGACAATGCCAGCCAAAAAGTATTAAAAAAACAACAACAAAAAAAATACTGTAGTTGCATATTTATTGGTCATAAGTGCGCCGACAAACAAATACAAAAAAAAAAAAACAGATACAAAAAATTTGTTTGCAAAATTTGTCTCCATACAAAAACCGCCAAAATGCTATAGCATATTAGCAATTTGCATTGTTTGGGGCGCAACATGTGTGCAGACAGACGGACGTAAGGACAGACTGTATGGAGTGGTGTCTGCACTGGTTTCAGGCCTTTCCAACCACAACTGTTTGGCCTTATATAAAGAGCAGGCAACAATAGGCTGGCTGCCTGGCTTGACTTGGCTCTGGCTGTGGCTCTGACTCTGGCTTTGGCTTGTACGTAGCTGTGAAAGAATTCTTTGCATCCGCCTCCAATTCGTGCCCAGACAGCAGCACCCGCGCACATGCTCCTAAATGGAGCCTTCGTGTAAACAGAAAAATTTGACTCATGACTTCGTCTACACAACAACAACAACAACAACAGCAACAACTGTAGCAGCAACAGCAACTGTAGCAACAACAACAACAACAAGAGCACATTCACATCCTTTTTTGGCGGTGCAACAACAACAACACACACACACACAGTGCTACACTTTTAGTTTTGCTCAAATTAGTCAGCGGGATTTTTGCGGCTGTGTTTCTACAAATTAACGCCAATTTCGTATCACGTTATTAATAGTAACCATTAAATTGCCCGCTCCACGCTCTGATCATTATCTGGCGGCTAACAAGACAACAACAAAAGCCGCTGAACCGCTGTTGCTGCTACAGTTGTTGCTGCTGTGGATGCTGCTGCTGCTGCTGTTGCATGCTGCTGCTGCTGCTGCTGTGGATGCTGCTGCTGCCTATAGGCTAGTGGGTGAACCACTGTGTTGTGATTCCTTGCGGGTCCGAAATTGGCAGCCGCAGCTGGCTAGCTGGCTAGTCTGCTGGCCAGGCAAACGTCTTGCCTTAATTATCTGCATGGCCAAAAAGAAAGAGCGCACAAAAAAATACTATACTAAATTGTTTATGTGTATTTTTAGTAGGCATAAAAAAAAGGCAAGCAAAACAGCAAAAAAAAACAGCTGCAGTCGCGTCACCTTTGTTTGCCGTATAGAGAGCGATAAGCTTGTTAACTGTTAACCAAATCTGTAGCAAGCCACTGTAAAATGGCCAAAAACTCAAAGTGTGTGTGCGAGTGTGTGTGTGTGTGTGCAGTACGCCCACGTTGGCCATTTGTGCACTGCAGTGCAATGTGCACTCATTTTTCTTCATTTTTTATTATTTGCCATCTAATCAATGAGAAACTGTCTAATTAATAGTCCTCCTAGAGATGACAGCGTGAGCGTGAGTGAAAAACCAAACCAAAAATAATTAATGATTTACTCTCAGCCTAATCAAATTTAGTTGTTTTCTTTTTATAATTAATATGTTAAGCTTTTTAGTTGAATTTATTTACAAAATGCATGCTTTGAAAAGTTTTGTTGAACGTGAGACAAACATTATTTTCGTTTGTGTTAATAAATTAATAATAATAATAATTAATAATAAATAAGTTTACTTAATTTGACAGATAGATGAATATAGCTGCATTGACTTGTCTGCTCTTACTGATCAAGATTATATATATTTTATGGTGACAAAGTTGGAATCTTTTTATTTATTTATTTTTTTTTTATTGTTTTACAACTTCATTATAACTTTTTCCCCTTTTTAATTGGGCTCAGAGCATATTTGAGATTGTTGCATTTTAAATTTTGTATTTATAAAAAATAAAAAATTAATAATTAAAATGCCACAAGCACAATTCAGAGTCAAATTAAATGAAGGAGTTACCTAAATGTTTCCAAAAATGCTTTTAAAAATGACTCGACCTTTTTTTTTAACAGTAGAATTCTCGAGTCATGACTTTAATTGAATTAAATATAAAGCAAAAAACTGTTTGCTAATTTTATCTGTAATATATATCTATATTAATTGAACTAATGGGATTTACGATTGCTTTTGTGCGCGGTGCACACGTCCATCTCTGACTTGTGGCAGACACTTGGCCAAGATTTGCAACTACTTAGAGTCGGTGGCCCCAGCGATGCCAGATAATAGATAAACAAATGCGAATCGGATAATGTCATGTAGTCATGTCATATGTTAGCAAAAATCACAGAAAAAACTACAAAAACTCCAAAAGAAAAAAAAAAAACTAGAGCAGTAAGTCAAAAGCAAAGCTGAAAAACATTCTTATCGATTACACCTGAGACCTCAATCAATAAATTGATTGTTAGCGATCAGTTTAAGGCAGGCAGGCAGGCAACCAGGCTAGCTGGCTGCCTAGCTGGCTGCAAGTGGTGCAGCGGTGTTGCAGTGGTGCACCAGCCACCACATGCCTCGCATACAAAAGAGTTTAGCTGTTGTTGTTGTTGTTGTTGCTGCTGTTGGTCGGCTCTTAAGATAAGCCGCCGTGGCTGCTGCTGCTGCTGTTGCTGCTGCTGTTGCTGCTGCTGCGGTTGCTGTTGCCTCTGCCTAGCCTGGCTTGGCCTGGCCGGGTCTTAGCCAGGTTTGGGTCCAAGTCCAAGCACTTTTGATCGCTGCCATGCGATAGGCGGCGAACGGCGTTGTTAGGAAGTCGTCGCTTTGACCGTTTGTTTGTTTGTTTGTTTGTTTTGTGTTGTTGTTGTTGTTGCTTTTGTTGTTGTTGTTTCATTTCGTTGAGGCATAAAGCAAGATTTGTGTAAATGTCAGGTGGTAATAGTGACACTGTGCGCCACTTGATTGGTTTTACTTCTGACCAACAACAACAACAACAACAACAACAACAACAGCAGCAACAACAACAACAACACTACTTGTGTGTGCCAATTTTATTTTATTTTGTTATTTCGTTTTTTTTTTTGCTAACTGAATTGGTCGCAAGGTTGTTATGGTTCTTGCTGCTGCTGCTGTTGTTGTTGTTTGCATTTCTTTAATTGGCTCATTTTCGCGGCACATGTTGGCCATAAAAAGTACACAAAAAAAAGAAGAAAAAAAAACCGAAAATGGTAGCCAAAAATTTATTGCAGCTTAATGAAAATGCATAGCACACAGAGCTGGCTAACACGACAATCGCATCTAAGCCATCAATAAAACATGTAAATCAATTGTGCCGCATACATGGCGTATGAGTTATGTTGATTTCCACAGCCGGTGGCAGTTGTCAACTCAATAGAACATTGCATTCAACTGTGTTGTGACAGTTTAAGTCGAATTTCGATTTATTTTCGATAACATTTAATTAGTATGGAAAGAATATGATATTCTTGATGATTTTCGATAACATTTAATTAGTATGTAAAGAATATAATATTCTTGATAATTGGTAATGATCCAAATTAGTGTTTAAGGCATTCATTATTCAAGGCATATTTTAAGGTGCTCGATTTTAAAAAAGTTAACAAAAAACAATAAAGTTAATGTAATAAAATTATTTTTAATATTATATTAGAAATTAAATGATATTCATTCTTAAAGGTATTTAGTTTTTAAAGCTCAAAAATTCAATGAAAATGCTCTTTCTAAACTTCAATTTAATTAAATTAACAAAAAAATTCATTTCAAAATCAAATTATGCCTGTTTTAATAATTCCTTTTCAAAAGCATCTTAAATAATACTATAATTAAAGTTTAAATCACGATGAAAAGTCGCAATTTATTTTAAAAATGTTCCTCAAAAAAGTCCACATTTGAAAGTTTCAAACTAGAACTTTTTGAAAACCGAACCGATTTGCAAAAACAATGTTTTTTTTATGATTGGTTTCGCCTCCAGCTCAAAACTGCGTTTAAATTGGAAAACACGATTTCCAGTCGAAATTCATGTTAAGATTCTATTCCAAAAAAAGCGCAACAACAGTTTTCCACAGCCATAAATCAACTTTCCAATGTGTGAGTGCAGTTTAGACTGGTAAAAATAGTAATTTGCAATTTAACTGCTTTATTTTAGTTAGTTACAGCTTTATGGAATTTTATTGTTGGGTGTAGCATAAAACCCAAAAACTCTTCAAATCGCAACTGTATGCCAAAAGCTGATCGCAAATCTGCTTAAGAAAACCACTTCAGGCAGCTTAAGGAACGCCCACTAAAAAAGCCAACACCTAAAAGAGGCACCCAAAAAAATGGAAAATAAAAAAAAAAACAACAACAACAGAGCGTCAGTTGCAATTGAGTGTTGTGTTTGCCTCTTGGTCGTAAATTGAAAGCACACGCTGCGTCATCAAAGTCATTAAACTGTCGACTGCTTACGGAAGTTTCACTGTGTGTGTTGCTGCTTTTTTTGGGGTGTGGATCTGCGTTTTGTTGTAAGCGAAATGTGCGGCAAGAACGTCTGAGGCAAACATACATACATACATACATACATGTGCTCGAGTGTGGGTGCCACACAATGCGGAGGTGTAGAATGTGGCAAGCCAGCCAAACTCTGTCTGTCAGTCTGTCAGTCCGTCAGTTGGAAGCTGCCTTGCAAGTGATTTAAAAGAAATAATAATAAAAGCGACAAACTTTGTGCCACATCCAAAAGCCAAAAAGCCTGCCAAATCTCGGGTGTGTCTCTCAACACGCTGGCGACAATTTCGCAATGCTGCCAAAATGATGTCTAAAAGGTGTGTTCTACACACATCTCCTGCCTCTGTTTGCAACTCTTGCAACTCTTGTCTAGTCGGTGCATTTCAAACGGTGCATTTTAATGATACGCAACTAAAGAAAAACCTTCCAAAATAAAAGCGAAACTGCCGCTTGCAACAAAAATATTTTGTCACCTTTTGAGACAAACCGACAAATTAAAATACGTGCAACTTGAATGATGCCTAATGATTCTGAATCAAAATCAGCCAAAAATCGAAAAAAAATCAAAATAAATAAAATGAAACCTCAGAGAAATAAAAAACTAAGTAAAAACAACGCCTCCTCCTCCGATTTCGATTGTGACTCCTCCGTTAATCGTGACTTTCACAATCAACCTTCAAAAGGTTTTTCGCTGCCACAAACGAGTAGCGTGTACCAGGCGCAAAATGGGCTGCAAAACAACAATAGCAACAACAACAGCAACAACAAAAACAACTGAAAAATCAAGAAGAAGCAGCAGTAGAGTAAAAAAAAAAACTAACAACATTTGAAGCGTTTACTTTGGCGCTTCATCGAATATTATTTCTCACGTTCTATTTTTTTGTTGCTGCTGTCGCCGTGCTTGCCCCTTTTCTTATTGTTGTTGTTGTTGTTGTTGCTGCTGTTGTTGTTGCTGTTGTTATGGGTGATTTTCTGTGTTTTTGTTTATCATCGGAACTGAGATTGAGTCGAATGCAGCATCATCAGCAAACTGGCAGCCAGCTCAAAACAGTTCTCACTGCTTTAGTTTTTTTTTTCTTTTGAAATGCGCCTGATTTTTATTGGAGCAACATTTTTTTTGTTTCTTTACTTTTTTATTTTATTTATTTATTTTGGATTATTCGAATTCGACGAAGGTGTGAATTTTGCGTTAAGCAAACAAACTGATTTTCAGTTTAAAAATGCAGCGATTTCTTTGGGTTGGAACGAGTGGAATGGAACACGCGCGCCACACACGTAATCTGTCAATTGCATGTGGCAGAGAGATGTGAGATAACTTTTGAGATATTTATGATTATTAACGAGCTAATCGACTAGTTAATTTGCCAGGATCGTTGCACAGAATCATGTATATAATTTACTACTACTACTACAGAAACCAAAATAGTTTTAATAAATCTTTGACTTTTTATTATAGCCAATTTGTCAAGAGAATTAAGCGCTGCAATAAAATAATAATTAGAAATAAATGATTACGTGTGGCATGCAACTGAAATGTAGCGATGTTATGCATTTTGGCCATTACTTAGCATTTGGTATGCCATGTGAGTTAAGCTTAGGCAATATCTATTTCCATTTACAATTAAACACTTCCTGTGGCTGCTGCCATTCAATCGTTTCATTAGATGGCCATTGCAATTAAGCCATAAAAGCCGAAGACCAATTTTCAATTCAATGTAAAAATGCACCCAAGTCGTCTTAACTTAAAGACTAAAGACGGCAAGCCTGAAGACTGAAGACTGAAGCCTGGCAACTGAAGACTGAAGCCTTTAGCCAGGTTTGCATGTTAAAAATCATAAAAATGTTAAATGACAAGCGGGCTCATGTACGCTTTAGCGACTGTCTGTCTGTTTGTCTGTCTGTTTGTCGTTCTGTCTGCCTGTTGTTGTTGTTGTCATTGTTGTTGTTGTTTGCTGTTGTTCGCATTGTCAAATTGCGATCAAAAACGCAACAACTGAAACATGCCACACGGAGACGTAGTTGCCAACCAGCAGCATCATGAATCAAAGCACAAACAGCTAACTGAGTGAGCAGGCTAACAGCCAAACAACAACAACAACAACAACAACAGACGGACGTACAGAGAGACGTACAGATAGACAGTCGGACAGGCAGATAGACAGACTGTTAGCCAGGTTAACTGAATCGGCGCTGAATGCGTTTTAACGGCTACTTGTCTTTGGCTATTTATTGAAAGGATTTTCAACACTCGCAACACTCACACTGAGAGACTGCAGCACTCAGCAGTCATTCATGCATGCATTCAATCATTCGCGAATGTGAATACAATTCGAAATCTAACAACAAGTCGCACATTTGCGCCTACCACATGTCCACCTAGCTGCGTCGGTGATGCCACTCACCCATGCAGCAGCAGCAGCAACCGCAGCAGCCACATTTGATTATGAAAAGCCGACTTGCGTCTCTGCAACCAAATCGATAAAAATAATTGGTTGACTGCGTCTGCAACTGCAACTGCAACACACAGCATTCGTGGCGCTCGAGTTTTGTTGCATTTGCAGCTTGACATGTGAGAGAGAGAGAGAGATAGAGAGAGACAGAAGACAGGAGACAGGAGACTGAGTCTGGGGAGGCATATTACAACATGGACACTTTGAGTGCAGACAGTTGAGCTTTTCCCACGTTCGTGAAAATATTTGTGTGCGCAAATTATTGGAAAATGAAACAACAACAACAAAAAAAAATTTGAGCGCATTTTGGCTAACGATTTGAATGTGATTTGCTTGTAAAGTATTTTGCAGCGAAATTTTGAGCTTTTCCAAATGAAAAACTATGCAATGCAATTGTATTTCCCATATTGAGCTGGATGGCAATAGAAATGCTTGAGCATTTTTATATGGTAAATGTATTTGCCCCAAATTAAGTTGTTAAAAATCTTTGCGAAATTATCGAAATCGAGATGTTAAAAATGCAATCAAGAGTTGTATTTTTATAAAAGGTACTTAAAATAAATTCTAGAAACATAATTCCCAAGAAGTATTCCATCCCTAATCTGCCTCATTATTTTTAGGTGTCTTGCGAATATTTAAAGTAAAAGAAGCCAACGGGAATATCTCTAATGTTCTCTATCATTATAACTTTACTACTTTGCTCAGTCTTCTGTGGATTAAATTTATTACATAAAGTTGAGGAAAAGCAGTAGATTAAGTAGCAGCGATTAGTCGCAGCTCTAAAAGTTAGTAAATAGCTTAAATACCAAAACGATCTGTTAAAAAGTTTTTTTATTCCTCATTTCACATTTTTATACCCTTTACCCATTAAAAATGGGTAAAAAGGGTATAATGTTTTGTGCAAATGTATGTAACAGGCAGAAGGAAGCATCTCCGACACCATAAAGTATATATATTCTTGATCAGGATCAACAGCCGAGTCGATATAGCCCTGTCCGTCCGTCCGTCCGTCTGTCCGTCTTTATGAACACGCGGATCTCAAAAACTATAAGAGCTAGAGACTTCAAATTTGGAATAAAGGTTCTCGTGTACCAGGCGCAGATCAAGTTTGCTTTATTTTTATCGATAACTGCCTCAGTTTCTGAATTATCGATACATTTCGATTTCCGATAACTACTATTTTATGTACGTGTGTATTTATGTACGTGTTTGTAGCCACTCAGTTCGGGCATTTGAGTGCAAATCGTTTTAAAGGGAAATTTGCCAATAAACCTAAAATATATTTAACAACTGGGTTAAGGGTATATCGTAGTCGAGCCAACTCGACGACAGCATCTTACTTGTTTATCCTTCCGCTGCTGTAAAGTGTGATCACAACAAATTACAAAACACTCCAGCGGAGGAGATCGCAGGGTATCTTAATGTCACTTTGTTAATTAGTGGTTCAGTTTTCGTTTTATGGATTTCACTGGCGATTTAATTAATGCCTTTGGAGTCGTTAATTATTACGCAAAGCGTCTAAACAAATGTGAGCAATGTGTTTTATACACTTATGAGTAACTCGAGTGTCCCGGGCTGCTTGTTGCAAGTAGTAGTCGCTGACAGTTGTCAACAGTTGCAGTTGCAGTTTTGTGTTTGTACAGAGTTGCCAAGCGTCGACAACACTTTAAAAATTAATTGCTTAGATTTATGAGCCCAGTTAGCAGCGATTCGCCTGAGAGTCGCAGTCAGACACAGAGACAGAGATATAGGCTGAGGCAGTGGCAGTGGCAGAGACAGAGAGTGCGTGCCCCGTCCGTTAGATGGCCATATAAGGCGGCGAATGTTGCCTGCTTTATGCATATAGCTGAACCACATTTTAGCCACTTCACACTTTTATCTGCTTAAAATATGAAGCGGCAAACTATGGGAAAATCTTTTTATTTTATAGAGCTGCAGCAGCCGCAGACGCAGACGCTGGGGCAGCCGACAGTCAATTGTGTGGCAAAGATTTGCTCGTGCTGATAAGGATCCATTGGATGCACTCGTGAGCGTGAGCCGGAGTGCCGCTTGTGAAGCATCTAGCAGCTTGCAGCTTGCAGCTTGCAGCTCGCAGCATGGGTGCCCCGGCCAGGAGATGCTCGAGGAGCGATTACGTTGCGTCGATCTCGTTACTGCCTCTTACACTGTAAACAAATTTGGTTAACATAGTTTTGGAGCAGTTACGTAGTTATATTGATTTAAGCTATGTGAAAATGTTTACTTTATATATAGCTTTAAGAATTATGCAGTTCTGCTTGCCCCCTGATTGAGACAAGCACAAAAATGTTAAAACTATTTATGATGAATATATAAAAAATATGAACTCCAAGTTTATAGACAATAACGTCAATAGAGCCAATAACGGATGCACATTCCATAAAATGGGAGTAGAGTATCTCAATTTGAATTATTGCTTTAGTGCACCAATCGAGACAGAGCCAGACTCCATTAACAATAAAATTGTAATTAATGCGTTTTGTTAAACAAAAAGCAGGATGTATTTTTTTAAACGTTAATATATTTAACGGTTTAGTTAAATGAAAGGTTATTTTATTATTCTCGCCAAGTTAACTGCTACGACTCAGCTTGGCCTTAAAATAAGTTTCTTTAAGATATTTGCAATCTAATTGAATAAAATGACAGAAATGTGATTAAATAAATATCATCAGCAAAGGTTGCTTGCAATTTTCTAACGTGTAGCAGTTGTTGTTGTTGTTGTTGTTGCAGTATTTCTATTGTTGGTCTGGTCCAAACTGTCTTGGCTATAATTAGACAATAAATAAAAGCACAGCTTATTGGGGCGTTGCCCACAGACTGCCACAACTGCAACAAGCAATGTGGAACTGCAGCAGAGTCGAGCTTTTGCTTGTTGGCCAATCCGAGTGCTGGCAATCAAAAGCCGCGACAAATTGTGCATTTTGTGGTCACAAATTGAGTTAACGCTGCCAAATTAGCCGCATAAATTTATCACCGCTAAACGAATGGAGCCGAACAACAACAGAGACGGAGACACGGACACGGAGATGGAGACACGGACACGGAGACGGAGACTGAGACTCAGGTTGGGAGACTGCCCCAAACGTTAGTCGAGATTGGGGCTTAATTAAGTCTTTACGAGGCAACGGGCAGCAATTTCAAATGGGTGCACAACTTGAACGCTTAAATAAATAAATCTGGTTGTTGTTGTTGTTGTTGTTTTTGCTGCTGTAGCCAACAATTGGCGCTTGGCCGTTTTGCCGCTGTTTTGTGGCCAATAAAAGATCGCAGCGCGCTGATTTGACAGGTGAACAATTTTGGGTTGGGCTGCGGTCCGAGTGCTCCAACTTGCCAAGCGGCCAACAACAACAGTCAACCAACCAACAAACCAACCAACCAACCAGACAACAACAACAACAACAACAACTGTGAGGCATGTGTCGCTGCTGCTGCTGCTGTTGGTTGTTGCCACCACCCACCTGGACCGCTTTTGTTGTTAGATCGCAGTTTGGCCTCAAGCCGGGGCCACACATTTGTTTTGCCTAAAGATTATTTCAACAAACTGGTGACAACAAATTAATTTAAACGATTGCCCGATATCTGCTTAGGACTTTACTTACTAACTTATTTTGTTGTTGTTGTTGTTGCAGTTGTTGCAGTTGTTATTTCTGTTAACTTGTATTGTTTTGCTTGTTTAAACTGTGGCAGTTGGCTTAACTAGGCTTAGTGTCTTGTTTTGTTTGTGTGTCTTATCGAAGTCACTTGTTCTCTGGTCATATCTTGTTAAACATATATCACAGATTAGTCAGTTTAGCTAACTGGACAGGATGACATCGGTTTAGCAGTTTTAAAAGACAACGAATCGATTAGGCAAACTGAACACGGAGTTGGGTTCAAATGGCTGTGAGATGAAGTTGACCAGGAGCTAAAGTTATTTATACTATACCAAGGAGGGAAACTTCAGTTAATACATAAGAATTAAATATCTTTAAATATATCGATAACTTTTGTTATCGTAAAAATTTAAGTGTTTCACTTTTAGTTTTATAACTCAACTGGAGAATTAATAATAAAATGATTACTCTGGGAATTGAAATTAGGTACAGTTTTGACAAGGTTAAAACAGAGAGGGAGAGAGGGATAAAGAGAGAGATTGCAGCAGAATTAATTTAATGACTCTGCCACTCTGCCACAGCTCCAGCTACTAAGACCAGTAATTTGCAGACATTATGCAATTCTTAATAAAAATAATTCAATTGACTATTAAATCATAAAAAAAAAATAGCTTTAAGGCCTGCAGCTAAATAAATAATAAAATTTAAATTGCAATAAAAAAAAGTACTTGAAAATGAACGGAATGCATTAGAATAGATGGAAAGGCAGTGTCGTGATTAAATGTGAATACCCTTACTATATGGCTGCTGTGCCGCAGTCCATCATTCGCATCCTTACCAAATTGTATACATTTCACTCTATCAGTGTTCGTCTCGGTTGATTACTTCATTTATAGCTGTCTGGCCATGGTTTTTCCCCATTTTCCGTTTGTGGCTTATGCAAATCTTGGCTGGTTTAAAATTGATTGCACACTTCACAGTGTGGGGAAGCAGGCGGATGACGGATGCGATCGCGGCGACCATCAGCGACGGGGCCCGCAAATAAATATCACAACGCTCAGCCATAAATAAAAAAAAAAACACCAAATCGATTGAAAAAACAAAAACAACAACAACAACAACAATGAAAAATATTGTGCCACACAACAAAAAAAAAAAAAAGAAAAAGAAAATCGTTGAACGTCGATTTTGCAAGGTCAAACGGAGCGTATGAGCAATGTTGCTCCGACTGGGACTGGGCTCTGGTCTGTGGCCCTTAGACTTTTCAAAAGTCAACAGCAGTTTAAACTCGTTTGCAAAACACTAACGGGCTTGTTCTCCTCCAAACCCCCACCTTCCTCTCCTCTCCTCTGTGGCGACCTACCGCCCTCCGCTCGCTTGCAGCACTCGCTTCCACTCAATTTGTTTGCCCAGCGGCATTGAGAATTGGAGTGTCAAACTTTCAGCTTTCAGTGCACGCCAGGATGCCGCAGATGTCGATGTCGATGTGGATGTGGATGTGGCTGTTGCTGTGGTTGTTGCCACAACGGGGCAGCAAGCAGGCAGTCAGGCAGCCAGGCAGGCAGCAAAGATGCTTCTTGCTCGCTTGCTGTTTTTGTATTGACATTAAATGAAATAATCTGCGATGATTGTGCATTAGTTGCAGTCACCAGACAAAGAGAGAGCGAGAGAGAGATAGAGAGAGAGAGCGAGAGAGAGAGATGGAGAGACTGGATAATAGTTCTAGACTGCTGTATTTGGGGAGAAGCGACATCGTGGTTCCCATGGCATGATTTTGCATGAAATAATGTGGCGCACGAGTGGGCGGGCAAACTGTGGCCTGCAACTGTAGCTGGAGGAGCTGTGCGGGGGGCCACTTGTCGTGGCAATCGTTGCCAAGCTGACTGCCTGCCTCACTGACTGCCTGACTGCCTGGCTGCCTGCCTGGCTGGCTGGCTGGTTGGCTGCTTCGGTTTTTGGATCTTGGCCTGGTGGATGCTTCATTCAGTTTGTCTGTCGGTTTCTGTTTCTGTATTTTTGTCTTATTTTGTTTTTGTTTTTCTGTATTTGTGTGTGTCCGCTGTCTTAGCCAAATTTGCGACGAAACAGGAACCGTTAACTGCGGCAATTTGTGCTGCCAACGTCCCTCAGTTTGTTTCCCACGTTATAATTCGTTAGGTTTTCAATGCCCTCACTTCAGTTATTTTTCATGCTCATTTTTTGTTGTTGCTGTTTTTTTTGCTGTTGTTTTTGTTGTTTTTTTTTTGTTTTTGGCCTTGTCGACTTGATACAGTTTTTTTTTTTTGGATTTCTAATGACACTCGCTTAAAATGGTAGTTAGCCATAGTTGAGCATTAGAATTTCGTGTTGTGTTGCAGTCGAATTCGGATAGCCAGAAATTTGTCTACAAGTGGCCAAAATAAGTGTGTTAACTGTTTGTTAATTCTTACACCTGGTAATTGAATAACAAGCGGCTTTAATAACTCTTCAATGATTTTTATTATTATTTAAATTGTTGCGATTAGGATTAAATATTTGCAGCATTAGTTAATTATTAACTGTAAAGATATCAATTCTCAGTTAATTTAAATCCCATTTTTATACCACTTTTTGTGCCCAGCTTTCAGCTAGTCTCATTTGCTGGGACTGGACTGGGTTGCTGGGTAGTCTTCAGTTTGGGGGCATCCCCTCGGGGCTGAGTTAAGCTGTTGGGCTCGACACTTGGACACTTGTGCCTCGATCCGTTGCGTGAGGCCCGAAACCTTTCTCTTTTTTTTATTTTTTTTGTACATTTCGATTCGTCTCCTTTTCACTGTCTTAGCCATCTTTTTGCCTTCTTTTTGCCATCTTCTTGCACTTTTTGTTCATTTGCTAAGTGCGCATCACGTGCAAGCAATTATTTTATCAATCATTTAGGCGCTTTTTGCTGTTGTTGTTGCTGGTTGCTGGTTGCTAGTTGCCAGTTGCTAGTGGCTTGTTGCTAGTTGCTGGTTGCTTGTTGCTGGTTGCTCCTCGCCTGGCTGCCTTATGTCTATGGCTCTTTTCTATGGCTCTGTCCCGACTTCGGGGCTGGTGCTCAAACAGCGAAAACGCATTTAATGTCTGCTTAGTGTGATTACGACGCATTAATGCCCGTTCCCGTGCTGGCCAAGATATCCCCACCTCTCCCACACACCTGGCCCCCCCTCCGGGTTCCTCCTAGCAGTCTTCAGCTCACCCCATGCCGCATGTTGCATCTCTGCCGTTGTATTTTGTTTTTACTGTTTTACAGTCACCGGCGGCGCGTCGCGACTCTCTGTAGTTGTTGTTGTTGTTGCAGTTGTTGTTGTTGTTGGTGTTGTTGTTGTAGTTGTTATATGTGTGTTAACTTTCAAATAAATTAAACATGAAGCTGGGATCATTTATTTCACTCGCTCCACCTAACTCGCTAGCTCGTTTGGGCCTGGCCAGACTTCGGTTTGGCCTGGCACCTGGTACGTAGTATGTACTATTAAATAGACCCACTCCATTCCTCATCCACCACATGGCTATCCCAGGCCGAGCAGCAAGCTATTCGCAATGTTTCTTCATTTTCACATTAAATGCGCAATTCCCGACATTTGTTTGAATTAACACGCGGCAATTACCGCTCACCAGCTTACCAGCTCACCCGATCTCCAGCTCACCGGGTCTCCAGCTCACCCGATCTCCAGACTTTAATTCATGGATACTATCGCATATTAGAGACGCACGTTTCTGTTTGTGGCTGTGGTTGGTTGGTTGGTTGCAAAAGGACGCAGCTATTTGAGTAGGTTTCATGTCATTTGGATGGCAACTAAATTTGATTTTTTTTAGATTGTACTCAAAAACAATCTGAAAATTCATGACTTGCAGCTTTTCCGTATCTATTTATAATACATCAACATATTAATCGATAAGATAAATCTATTAGGACAGAAGCTTTAACATTTAAACATTTATTTACATTTTTATTTTTTTATAATGATTATTTATTTATGAAAGGTCATTCGACGCAAGGTTGGAAATTTAATTTACATCTATTTTTGATTTGATTTCTTTATTAATACAATTTTTATTACAGTATATTTAAATGATGGCCACCCATGAAATCAAACTATTTATCGATAATTAGCAAATGCATAGCTGAATTACAGTTTATTTAAATGATGGCCACCCATGCAATCAAACTATTTATCGATAATCAGCAAATGCATAACTAAATTCTTATAAATTGTTTTGTCTAAATGACAAATTGATAATTGATAGCACTTATCGATATTTCATTAAGATTAACATGTTTCAAATGAGAGTCTTTAAGGCTCATTTAGTTTATCGATCGTTTGCAAATTGTCGCTTTGCAACTCATGTCTTAATCCACGTTACAAGCCAATTTCTCTTGCCGTCTAATCAATAACAAATACGATCAATTAATCACGACGCTAAGCACTAAATGCCTAACAGGCTAAAAATGCAACGAACGTGTATTCTACTTAGTACAAAACACACACACACACCAAACACACACATACATACAGTCAGAAAGATGTGGCAAGCACTTTAAGTGACCGTCGCATCGTTTATCTGTTGCAGACAAAAAGAAATGCATAAATTATTTCCGCGAGGCATTTTAAAACGCCTGTTGGGCAACTTTCCGCTAGTCAGACTAAAGCTGAAGCTGAAGCTGAAGCTGACTAACTGCTCACCAGCCTCCAACCTGGAGTCGACTCCAACTGTATGCTGCCTACTTACCGAGTGCTGACCATTTGGAAAGCCTTCTTCTGCTTCGTGTCCACGCTTTTGTCCATATTTGTACACAATTAGCAATGACACAAAAAATACAGAGAAACAAATACAAAACGAATAGCAACAGAAACAAACTTCACACACCATAAATCGATTATCATTGCGAAAAATACACGCACACACACTTAACACACTCACACACATTCGCACACACACTTGGGCATTAAATCAAATGGCACATTTTACGCCTCTTTGGCTGTGCATAAATTTATTTATCGACTTGTCTGTCTGTCGCCTTATCGCAGCCATCGCCTATCGTCAATCGGCATTGCGTATACGCCACATGCCCCTGCCCCTGCCACTGTCCCCCATCTCTTGCCACCTATCACCTTCTGCTTCTGTGCATGCATTAAATGTATAACAAAATTGTCATTAGCGTAAAGCATTTGTTAAGCGCTCCAGATTGCACAGATAAGCAGCAGTAGCAGGGGCAGCAGTGGCAGGGGCAGCAGTAGCAGTAGCAGCAGTTGCAGGGGCAGCTAAGGTGTCTGGCTGGCGATCTGGGTTGCTGGCTGGCCAGTGGCACATCCATCAACGCCGCCATTTGGCTTTTGCCAGTGCATCAATCGGTGGGCAGCAGCGGCAACAGCGGCAGCAACACGCGCTGACAATCAGTGTGCGACAAGCTAACGAAACTGAATAATAAAAAAAAAACAACAACAAAAATAAAAAAAAAACACACACAGAAACAGGTCCAGTTCCAGTTGCAGTTGCAAACACAGTCTTTGCAGTCTTTGCCTACCTCGCATTGCTGTTCACACCTTCGTGCGGCTGCCGTTTGTGGCATCGTTCTATTTGATATACCCTGTAACCAATTACAAATCGGTGAAAGGCATATCCAAGTAATGTCGCTGATTTATGTGACGCTCGAAAAGCAGTGATTTATGAATCCAAAAAGTATATTTTACATAGTGTCTCTGATCTGTCTGAGTTGTGAATGGAAGCTGAGAGTTCTGAAAGAGCACTTCAAGTCAGAAATCAATGAAAGGACTACATTTGCTATAACATATTAAATATTTCTAAATCTATTTTTGAGAGAGATATATTTTATTTTGGGAAAAGAGCACTTTTCAAGGCCATTTCTAGCTTTATAAATTTAAGGAATTGGTCAAGGAATTATAATTACTTTATTTGCAAGGATTAGGTTTATAAGCTGCAATGCTGGTTAGGAATCGCATAACTTTTCTTTTAGTACTTGGTTACTAAATATTAAATGTTAACATAGTAAATAGTATTTATAAATTTTATATTTATTTTATATATATTTTTATATTAATCAAATTTGATTTTTTGTAAGTAGTTGTGTAGAGGGTAACTTGCAAACATGTTGTTTTGTTTTTTTTTTGGCGAGGCCAAGAGCTGGTGTAAAATGGCTGGATGATTGGCATTGCGTCTGTATCTCATCCTCATCCTCATCCTCTTCGTCAGCGTCTTGGCAGCTGTTGCCGCTTATTGACAATGCGTCTGGCGTTTTGCTAGCTTTGACTTTGGCTTTGGCGGTGGTCGTTGGAGTCGCTTTGATGGCACCACGAGGTAAACACCACGCCGCCAAGCCACCAGGCCAACAAGCCAACAAGCCACCATCGGGGCCAACTTGTGGCTAACTAAAAACAAGTTGCGTTGACATACCAATTAACTTGACAAATACATAATTGGTATCAAACAATTAAATGTTTTTTTTCTTTCTCTTTTCATTTCTATTTGTTGTTGTTTTTTTTTTTTGTTGTTTTTGTTTTGGTCTCTGCACATGCCGGGAATGTGCCCTGGCCAAGAGGCAGTTAACTAACGTGGCTAACAGAGCTGCCAGCCCATTTTGCTGTCAGCTTATGAGCGCAGAAATTCATTTAAATTTATCTAGTTGTCAGTTTTGCTAAGCTTTAAGATATTTGCACAATTTGCTCGTAAAAAACAAATCGAGCATTGCAAAAAAAAAAATTGTTGTTGTAAAAGAAAAAACGTTGGAAAAAAGAGGAAAAATCCACACACACAAATAGAAATACAAACAGAAATAAAACGGCAGCCGCTAACGAAGCGCCAACAACGTAGAAGCCCAACTCGAGGAGGAGGATGACGACGACGTGGATGCTGTGGGCAGCGCCAGTTGTTTGCCCCTTTTTGAAGAAGGGTATGCCCGATTCCACAGCCAGGTTGTCACGTTAAGTTAAAATGGTAGAAAATGCAACAAGTTATGGGGTATTTTTGTTTAGTTTTTAGATATGAAAAAACCAATTTTTTTTTTATTTTTTTTTTATGTTGCAATATTTAAACATTAATCAACATATTTAAAGGCTATAAAACATTGATGTGTAACTGTATAAAAGAGACAGATCAGTTGAGTTTTATATAAATTTTCTTAGTTTTAGTTTAGAATTGTTTTTTTTTTATTTTAATATTGAAAACCAATTCTAAATCAAATTTAAGAAAATTTATATAAAACTCAAAAACCGTTTACTTTTTTTTATCACTAATTCACCAAGTTGAAATTAACTAGGCGTAAAACATTTAATTTAATTGTTATCTTTATTGATTTCATTAAAAAGCGATTTAGCAAAAACTTTGCAAGGAAACAAAAACTTAATAATTAAATTGGTAATAAAAATGTTTCAAGTGGGAAGCTAATTTAATCAAAGCTCTCTTTTATTATACAATAATAATAATAATAATATTAAGTAGAGTGTGTCAAATTCGTTGAATTAACTGAAAGAAACGCGGCTTAAATGACTCTTGTTGTTGTTGTTGTTGGTTGTTGGCTGTTTGTTTGCCCGCTTGGCAGGTGCAGTTTGCATTCGCCAGTGTTTGTTGTTGTTGCTGCTGTTGTTGTTGTTGTTGTTGCTCATTAGTTTTTTGCTGCCACAAAGTCTACGTCTGTTACCATTTTGGGCTGGCTGGGAATCAGGCGCTGGATTAGCCAGCTAGCCAGCCAGCGTTTTAAAAGAGTTAAGAGCCAGGAGTCGAAGTTGCAAGTTTGGAGTTTGCCTCTTAAGATAGATAGCAAAGCCAAAAGGAAAATCGAAAATCGCTCCATGGCAAGTGTGGGAAAACTTTTATTTCAAGGTTCAAAAGACGCCCGCAGAGTGTGAAAAATGGTCAAAGAAATAAATACAACACACATGTGTGTGGATATGTGTGTGGATACATGTGTGGATACATATGTGGTTGTTGCCAAGTGTGAACTTAGGTTAGCTGCCCCCACGGCGTATGCGCAATGCAATAAATTCAGATGTGCAAACGGCCAAAAGCGTTGCGGCTCTCTCTATGTATGTGTGTGTGTGTGTGTGTGTTGGTGTGTGCTGGTGTGTGTTAGCTGGTGCATTGCTCATACGCCATGTTGTTTCATAATTATAACTTAAATACGACAGTTTTATATAAAAATCCACTAGTAAATCAATGTGCGCGCCTGCCTGGCAATTAACTGCCAAGAAACGTAACAGACATAACGACGAGTCGGTTTGGTGGTGCAGCAGCGGTGGTGCACCGAAGCACGTCGCCAGCAACAGTCATATGGACAGTCAGACAGACAGCTACTAGCTACAGCTACAGCTTGGCTAGCTAGCCAAGCCAAGCGAACTGTCAATTATAACCAATCGCACACCAAGTGCACATTAAACCCTATCAACTGTTTCTTGTTATTTATTGTTTGGTTTTGCCAACAAGTCGCATTTGGTGCGAGATCCGCATTGCAGCCACCACACAGCACCACCACCAACACCACCACCACCACACACAGCACCACACAGCACCACCGCTGCTGCTGCTGCTGCTGGGCGCTGGCCTGCGGCAGTCTTTTTTGGCTTGATCGTCTTGGCCTCATCATAATTATCGCTGGCTGCTCGGGCGGCACGTTCAACGCAATCGCACAGCAAGCAGCAAGCAGCAAGCGGCAAGCGGCAAGCAGCGAACTGTGAGCAGCCAGCAGCAAACAGCTTCCAGCCAAAGTCAAATGAGCAGTTTATGGCCAAGACGACCATTTTGAAGACGCGCCAAAGGAGCCAAGCCACCGCACAAACACTAACTTGACTCTCTGGTTATATATTTTGTATGTGTGTGTGTGTGTGTTGAAGCCACCACTTGGGGCAACATTCACTTTTTTTATTGCACCACTTTGGCAATAGGCACAAGTGTGATTTCAAATCTCTGGGTCGCCTCTAAATTGGCAGAAATATGAAGTCAGCGTGTGCATTTCGGGTAAAAGCGGTGATTATATATATTTATGTGTATGTGTGTGTATATATATATATATATATGTGTGTGTGCCGCATACGGAGAATGGACATTTTTGTGGTGATTTTTTTTTTTTTTTTTTTTTGGTTTTTTTGGACACCAAAATATATGACAGTCAGTCGCCTGCTGATGCCGGCCACATAATGCGCATTAGCATATTGCCTAGTGTGGAGTCGCTCGACTCTCTGCGCACTTATGGCCAAATGAATGGCTCCCTTCTAAGCGTCGCAATTGCAAATGGGCCAGCAACAAAAAAATGGCAGCAAACGACGACGAGAAAAACAAAAAGAAAAACCAGCAAACGGCACTGTGGGCTGACGTTGATGGCCAGTTCAATTAAATGCCATCAATTTTAATAACACGAAAGTCTTCGCATGGCGATAGGGACGGAGTGAGCGAGAGGCAGACAGTGCGAGAGAGAGAGAGAGAGCGAGTGAGATAGACTGGACTGAACTGGACTGTTTTTTTTTTTGTCTTCTTCTTCTTCTTTGCTACCTTGGGCGCTGTTCAGCCAAATGCTGGCATGGAAATTACAAATGCATCAGTCCAGCAAAAACGGCCACAACAACAACAAAGTTCCTGGTCTGAGGCACATGTGTAGACAGTCTCTGGCTCTAACGCACTTGAAGCACTTGAGGCTAAAACAACCGAGCAGCCAGTTGACGGTCAGTTTTGGACGACTCCGACTGCGACTCCGACTCCGACTGCGACTGCGTCCAAGCGACGGGAGTCGCTGTGGCCCTCGGTCATTTTGTTTGTTGCAGGGGGCCTCAGACAAAGCACTTAAGCATGGGTCACTCGTAACAGCAACAAACAGCAACAACACGACCAACAACAACAACAACAACAACAATTTCAACACTAACGGCGACAGGCAGCCAAAACGAGAAGAGCTTAAAAACAAGTGAAAATTGAAAGCGGTAGCCGCAAGAAAGCAAGAAAATAACAATCAAATGAAATATTGCAAGCCATAAAATGTATTCACATATTGCGGATTCAACATTGTTGTAATTAGTCACTTTTTAAATATATATTTATGCTGATTTAATAAAAAATAAAATATTGAATAATAATCAGAATATTCTTCACTTACCACAAACTTAAGTCAAATTCAGAAATTCTGACTCATCGCATGAGAATCTCCCCGCTGAACTGTAAAGAAAAAAGAGCAACAAATTAGCTGTAAAACTAAAACCTGATCAAGCAATTAGGCAAATTTGTGTTTGTATTCAGGCATATAAAGTTATAACCATATAAATGGGCCATAAATTTGCACATACTATCTACCTACCATTTAAATAATCGACGAATCCGAAACATTTTGTATAATATCATAATTTTCTGTCTATTTTCGGCATACATTAATATGTATAGGCCAAGGCTGAAAGCCATCGAAATTGGCAAATACTCTAAGGAAATGGCAAATGCAAAAGAAGACGCGGCAAAGATAGAAGGTGTTAAACAAAAAAAAAAAATACTAACAATAGAATGACAATAAATGGTTGAATTATAGAATTTATATTCAAGAAACATTTTAAAATGAATTTTTTAAATTTTCAAGATTTTTTTTATATTTCTTATTGCACAAGTTGGAAACTGAATAAATCAGAATGCGAAGTGGAGCCGTTGAGCACTTCATAAAAGGCAATGCAAGAAATGAGAACGATTCTATTAAAAAATGTAAACGACAAATAAAATCAATGATTCTATTTGAAAATTCGAACCGTAACTCAAGCTGCCTGCTCAATATTCATTATTCAATCGGAACTAGAAATATATATATAAAATATATATATATATACAGTCCACTCCGCTCGCAGAGATACATTTTGTGGGAAACCAGTCAAGTCAAGTCAAGTCAAGTGCTTCTCGTGCCGCCGCCAAGCAAAACTTTCATATGAACCCTTAAAAAAGAAGCCGTCTCCAAAGAGAACGAGACAGAGAGAGGAAGCGGGAGTGAAAGAGAGGGAGAGAGTTGATCGAGGGGGGAGCTGGGGGGAAAATTGGCAGCCGTCAGGCAGGCATCGTGTCAGGCAGTGGTTGCTTGTTTGAGGCAGCTGCTGTTGCTGCTGCTGCTGCTGCTGTTGCTGCTGCTGCTGCTGTTGCTGCTGCTGCTGTTGGCAATTGATGTCGCGGGCGCCAAAATCGACACACTTGTCCCTGTAGGGGGTGGGGGACGGGGTAGTGGTATACACTGTGGCAAGTCTGCCTTTCTGCGGCTGGCTGGCTGGCAATCGGCGCCGCTCAAGTACAGGTTAAATGGATCACGACTGCACGGATTTGATGTCCGTCTGTCGCCGCCATCAGCATGTCCGTCCGGCTGTCTGAATACCCCATAAAATACGCGACATGCAAACGTTTTTGATGCAGTTCGGCCCCGACAAAAATTAGGAAATTGTCTACAACTGTTAACTGACAAGGCAAAGTGTTCCAGACAGTTACAGTTGCGAGTTGCCAGTTGCCAGTTGCAAGTTGCCAGTTGCCAGTTGCTAGCAGCGAGTTGCTAGTTGCTAGCTGTGATTTGAAGTTTGACTCTATGCTTTTAAGCTGATTTTTATGCCAATAGTCTCGGTTTAGATTTAACGAGTCTCATTAAGCTTAAAACTCAACAGTTTGGCCATTTTGTTTAACTGACTTTCAATTGCCTCTTTCAATTGCAGCGAGTACCTCGCACGCCACCAACAACAACAACAACAATCATAGCAGCAGCAGCAGCAGCAGTAAAAGTGCAACCAAAGCAGCCGCCAGCAGCAAGGCTTACAGCAGCATCGGCAGCAACAACAACTACAGTAATGGAAAGCAGGCGAGTTGCTCATCCTCCGCCGCTGGCTATGCAACTGCATCCACATTGGGCGCCTTTGGGCGTCAGCACCACCACAACCAGCAGCAACAGCAGCAGCAGCAACAACAGCAGCAGCAGCAGCAACAATTGTATGCTTCTGGCGTCTCCAAGTTGCCATTCTCGCCATTCTTTGCCGCATCGCCGTTCTTCTTTACGTATCGGCGCATCAGCAAACAGGAGGACAACAACAACAGTTGCAGCTACAACAACGGCACCAGCAGCACCAGCAACAGCAACAGCGCCAGCAACAGCGCCAACAGCAGCAGCAGCAACAGCGCTGCTCTCATGAAGGACTACGATCGCAAATTCAGTTTGCTGAGTCTCTTCAAGAATCCCTACAAATTCACCGATGCTCAGTCGTCGCGGAAATGCTCCACGACGAGTGGCGGCGGCAGCGGCAGCAGCGGGAGCAAAGCGACAACAATTGCTGCCAACGCTGGCGCTGTCTGCTCCCCCAGCTGGAAGAGCTATGCGAGCGCGGGCTCACCGCATGCTGCTCTGAATCCCGCCTTTGGGGGTATGGCTCTGGGCGGCGGCGGCGGCGGTGGGGCGCGCAAGGATAGCAGCAGTTTTAGCGGCATCAATTTCGGTGGCAGTGGTGCGGGCAGCGGTGCAGCGTTCAGTCGCGATGCTGCATCCAATGGCGGCGGCTACAATGATCTCTCCAAGAACCGCAAGGTACACAAGTGCGATACCGAGGGCTGCGACAAGGTCTACACCAAAAGTTCGCATCTCAAGGCGCACAAGCGCACGCACACAGGTGAGTCGAGTCGACACCGAGTGGCACACTTTTGTGGCATGTTATGAGGGAAATATTTGTATTGCACCTTTTTCCGCTACTTAAACATAGTTGTAAAATTTATTGTTATTATTTTAAAATCTTAAATGTTGCATTTTGAATGTTATATTTAATTAAAGTCGTTTTTTCATTTTTTAATTTTATTTATATTTTATATATACATATATTTTTTTTTATTTTATCATTTTGCTTTTAATACTTTAATTCTTTGCATACTTTATTGGCGGTCGGTTGCCTTTATTAAATCATAAATTTGTTGCAAACTTTGCAGGTGAGAAGCCGTATGTGTGCACCTGGGAGGGCTGCATCTGGCGCTTCGCCCGCTCCGATGAGCTGACCCGCCACTACAGGAAACACACGGGCGTCAAGCCCTTTCGCTGTCAGCTGTGCACTCGAAGCTTCAGTCGATCCGATCATCTGTCGCTGCACATGCGACGCCACTGAGATACTGAGCCACTGAGCCACCGAGCCACTGAGCCACTGTGCCACCGGCCATATGGAAATATGCATACATACATACATATATACTCACTATAGCCACGCGACGCCCATGACCATGCCCATGACCACGCCCACTTCAACATCACATTTAGTTTTTGTAGGAAAGATGCGTTTTCTTGTTTTGTGACGTTTTCTTTTCCATCCCTTTTATTATTTATAAATCTTCTGTTTCATGCATCATTTCGTTCAGTTTTTATGTCGTAACGCTTAAGTAGCTCAATTTAGATGGATAATCGGGCTCAAAGCCCAGACTAGCAAATAAGACTGTAGTTTGTAATCGAAACGAAAAGAATTTGTAAAATTTTTGTATAGCCTCTAAGCTGATGACGTTGCCTTCAAGAAGCCAAGTTAAGACAATTACGATACTAAGAGTATGTTCACAAATTTACTACTACACTACCTTAAAAAACAAACAAACAAACAAACAAAACCGGAACCACAAAAATACAAAAAACCGAATATTGATAAATCGAAATATTGAAATATTGAAATATTGATATTGATATTGATTAGTATATATATATATGTGTATTTGGTGCTAGCAACTTGTGTGTACATATACTAAACGCGATACGTTTTACATATCCAATATACATTAGCCAGTAATGATAAGATTTAACTAATTTTAGCGCAAATTTTTATATCGGATGTTAAGTAGAAAATTTTATACACAAAATAGTAGTGAAAGCAAAGCAGACAAATCAAAAAAAAGACACAAAAAACAGAGACACAAGAGGCAGCTAAAGCCAAGCAATATTTATAAACGACAATAATAATAATATGCTTATTAAACTCTCATTTAACTTACTTATATATTTTTATAAAAAAAAAACAAACATTGTACGGATATGGATACGGATATGGCAGTTGTGCTGCAGTCGCCTTCGATCGGCTCAGATATTAATCAAATCTAAATTCAAGTTTATTTTCGACTTAATCAAAGCAAAGCCAATAATTAATGTTTCCTTGCAAGATTCTTATTGTATTTTATTATTTTATTTTGTTTAACAAAATATTTCAATTTTCCAAATTGAATAAGTAGTTTCCAAAATTAAATCCCCAAATTTGGGAGCACAAAGAAAGTTCAACAAGCAAATTGAGCTTGTTGAACTTCTCCACTTTTCAAAGCACACACAGATCAGAGTCGATAAGTCCCTTGGATGGAAATGACTGCAACAGCAAACAGCGAAGAGCCTGCAACTGCCACATACTAGATTTAAACGAACCACACAGCAAATTTAAACTCAAACTCAAACTCAAAAGCAAAACAAACACAAATCCACAAAAAAAATATATAAAAAAAAGAGAACAAAGTGTATTATTTTTGTACGCCAATACTTTATAGATGCCTACAATACAATATTTTTTTTGCTGAAATAAAAATAAAAAAAAATACAAAAAAAAAAAAAAATACTACTGCTGAGCTGGCTATCAAACATATTTATCTGAAGCTGGTAGTAGCTTGTAACAATAACAACGGCAACAGCAACAGCAAGAAGCGGTCAGCTCATTAAGCCAGACAACAGGCCGGGTTCCCAAATCCGCTGTGGATTTTTCATTTAAATGAAAAATCAATTGAGCGCACAATGGCCAGCTACCAAGTGGTGCCTTGGCTCGGTGTCCCTGCTACCACTAACCACTAACCACACTAAACCACTCTAGCCACAGAGAGTCCCGAGTTAAGCCCAAAGATGTGTGGCAAGTTGTCAACAGCCAACAGCCTTTGTTGTGTTTGTTGCTCTGTGTGTGCTTGCCTCTGGCCAGACTCTATTCAGCAGCAAACAGCGACCGTCTCGGTCCGGTCCGGTCTTGGCTTGGTCCGGTCCGGCACGGCCCCATTGGATTGGGGTCCAGAGCAGTGTGTGGCACGCACCCGCCAATTGTCCAGGGGAGCATTGTCGTCGTTTGTCGTCGGCTGCGCGCGCGTTGTTTGCAATAATAAAGATGACAAATTTCTCGTCATTTGTAATTTCAATGCGAAGCCTTGGATTGGCTTCTCTTTTTCACATTTTTTTTTTGTTTTTGTTATGTTTTTTGTTGCTTTTTTTGTTGGTTTTTTGCTTTTTTGCTAATACGCGCAACTGGTTAGAGTAGCCAGCTGTTTGGCCTCTCTCTTTCGCTCGCTGCGATGACACCTGCAGCGGAAATCAGTGCATGAATAACGCTTTGGTCATTAAGCTGAAATTGTGAAATATTACGCATACGCAGCCGGCAATTTATTGGTAAATTAATAATAATATACACAGTCGACAGACAGTAGCTGAGCTGATCTGCTGCTGTTGCTGCTGTTGCTGCTGCTGTTGCTGCTGTTGCTGCTGCTGTTGCTATTGCTGTTGCTGCTGCTGCTGCTGGCGTCGCCACTGTGGATGGGGGCCACATTTAGCATAAAGGTTAGACATATATAACATACCGGTTTTTTGGGTTAATTAATATACTACTCTCATATCTATGGGTGTATTCATACACACACACACACACATACATCTAACTATGTTTGCCTTTCGGCCAGGTCATCTTTGGGCTGCGGGGCTGACGCCAGGTTTAATGACCCGCAGCAGCATGCAAATGAGTAAAAGTAAACAATCGAATCATCAAAAACTACACTGAGTGCAATAATTCTGCGCACTACTTTTATTTCAGCAGTAAACAAATAAAAAACTTCATGAATATTCATGCCTGAAGTAAGCTATTACTCAAAAGGTAAGCAATTATTATGAAATAGTTTTTCTTAAATATATTTTAGTAAAATATTTAAATATTTTTTTTTTATAGTAATTTTAATATTCAATGTTACGAATTGTGTTTGTGAAAGTAATCATTGGCATCCTGTAAATTGAGCATAAATATTGTCAATTTGGTGTCATTAAATTTTTTACATTCTAAAGGCATTAAATATTTATTTTTAAATATTCATTGAGTTTTAATGCCGTCATATATTATTCAAAATTATTATTATTATTATTTTATTACAGAGTTATCCTTCACTTAAACTTGTGCAATAACCCAAATCATTCCCCGTATTACCCCCAATTAAGATGTAAATTGCTAGTTTTACCATAAAAATTATAGCATAAAAGTTGTGCAAAATCTATAAAGTTTATTTTTTTACATTTATGCAGCAATTAATGAACGTGAGATTCAAGTTAAAAAATAAGGAAAATATATAAAAAAAATAAAACGAAAAAAAAAAACAATTTGATCTAAGCCAAATTATTTTAGGAGCCGTGTAACATGCCTCAAATGTGTAGCCTTGACATGCATTGAATACACACACACATACACACACACACACACAAACACGGAGTGCTCATTAAAAGCCAATAAAGCAGCAGCAACAGCAGCAGCAGCAGCAACAGCAACAGCAGCAGCAACAGCAGCAGCAGCAGCAGCAGCAACCGCAGCAATGCATCAGCTAACGTGTCCATCAAATGTTGCCTGCCACTTGCATCTTGGATCTTGGATCGCAGCAGCAACAATTCGAATTCGGGATCGATGCTGTCCATCAACCCAAAAAAAAAAAAATAGAAATAAAAAATAAAAAGCGCTCCAATAAGCAAATCGCACGCGGCAGGTGGGCAGCAAGCGGAGGCAGCCAGCGGAGGCATGCAGCGGCAGGCTGCAGTACTGCCTGTTGCCAGCTAGGCAGGCCAGCAGCCAGTTGGCCATTTTTAATTTATTGTTATGCCTTTCTGCTGCTGCTGCTGCTGCTGCTGATGTTGCTGCTGCTGCTGCTGCTGCTGGTCGGCAGGTCATGTGCAATTTATGAAACTGTGCGGCTTTAGCGGCCTGATTTTTGAGACACATTTGGACGACTGTCGCAACGGCGGCTATATCAACTGCCCCTCTCTCTCTTTCTTCCCCTCTCTCTCTCTCTCTCACTCTATATCTGTGTGTGTTTTGCTTCCTCTCTGCATCGGTCTTTTTGTTGTTGGTTTGCTGCTTCTGTCCGTTTGATTTGTGATCGATTGTGTGTCGTTACTTTGCGACATGGGGCATGAAATCTTTGACACCTAACGGTAACTACCAGGCCAGGCCAGGCCAGGCCGAGTCACACTCAAACACACACACACACACACACTAGCGCCCCCGTCGACAGCTTAGCCTTTTAGCCGTGCTAGCTTCTGCATTAAATTGGAACAGCCGCTGTTGTCACTGAGCCACTGAGCCACCAGCAACAGCAACAGCAGCAGTGGCAGCACCACCACCACCACCACCACCACTAGAGACAGAGACAGAGTTTGTCAGCGCGTTGCCAAAGTGTTGGCAGTTTTGCCATTTATTTTACAGGTGAGTGAGCATAATGGACAGTTGCAGTTGCAGTTGCAACGATGTGGGCCTTTGGCAACATGCTGTGCGCATTGGCTCAATTAAAAACGAGGCAAAATGAAAAAGAAGTTGGCCTGGGCCACGTTAGGCTGCCTCATTTGACAATTGCCAATTGCCTAATAGAGGCAAAATGGCCAATAGTCAACGGGGCCGGCAATCTACTATCTAACCATGTGTTGCCTGTTTGTCGTCATCATCATAGTTTTGCTTTTGTTTTTGTTATTGTTTTTGTTATTGTTTTTTGGTCTTATATCCAGCTGACCGCTGCCGCCGCCGCCGTTTTCTTTTCTTATAATTTTGTGTAGCGCAAAAATGCTTAAATTAAAATTCCCATCACACCACAAAAACCCATAAATCATCTTTTATCTAAGCGAGTCTATCGGCGCATGCGCGCGCGCCAACATTCAACTTGGAGCGAGGAAAAAGTCTTCTCACATATATATATATATATGTGTGTGGGGAAAATGATGCTGTCTGCCTTGCCAGCAGAAGGAGGTGGGAGGGGGGGAGTGTGGAGAGGGGCGGCACTGGGAACCTGGGGACGCGCTGAACCTGCTTCGTTGCCTTAATGAGAATTTAATATTTTTCAATAAAAATTTGTAAAAGGCGCGTTTTGCCTGTTTGTTGCCGCTACTCACCGCTAGGCGGCGTCCATTTCCCTGCCTCCACAAAAGTAGACGCTTAAGCCAGGCAGTAGTTGTGTGTGTGTGTTTCTCTGTGTGTGTGTGTGTGTGTGTGTTTGTGTGTGTGTGTGCTTTGTGGCTATTAACGCACTTATGTTTGGGGCCAGAGTTAGAGCTGGGCGACCGTTTGGGTCGTGGCCGTAGTCGGGTCTCTTGATTTGGTCTGTTGCCAGAGGCGGCATCAAAAAGGATTAATTGATATCGGCCAAAGCGGTATTTGAGCTACAAAGTTGATGTGAAAGCCGACTGAATGCATATATATATAACCATGAACATCAAAAGCTATGTTGACACTTAAAGATACATGCTTGAAATCCTTCGTGACAATTTAGATACATTTATTATTCGATTCAAAATCAATTATATTTTGTGATATTTTACTTAGAGGCAAGCAAAAGTGCAGTTTTTAAGTGTATTCATTATAAACAATTAACTTGAAGGAAATGTGGAGATTATTTTTATGATTTTTAATAATGAGCGATAAATTTAAAGTGGTTGGAAATTAATATTGTAGAGCATTCAGTTTTAAAGCATAGCTTAAATGACTTTTAGAAATAATGAATAAACTTTAGATAAAAAGTATATTTGATTTTTATATTATGATTATTTATTATAATATGCACTTAAGCTAAAAGCAAATTTATAACTACAAACTCAGACCACCATCAATTTGCGAGTGTAATGCAATTAAGATTAAGATTAAGATCGAAAATATATAATTCTCTTTACATATGTTACTCCCCATCAATCTTTCTGTCTCTTTCTCTCTGCATAACACAAACGTTTAATTTCGAATATGAGTTAAGATTGGCTATTATTTAAAGGCTATTATTTAAAGGCCAATTGGCGCCCCCTTTAATAACTGTTGATTATCTGACAATGTCACTGTGTCCACTCGAGACTTGACTTGCTGGTGGTTTTTGTGGTTGTTTTTGTGGTTGCTGCTTTTGTTGCGTTTTGCTGTTAACTGTTTGTGGTTAGCTGGCCCTGCCCCTGACAAAAGAAAAGCCAACGCTTGCATACAAAATTGGCAGAAATTCAAGCAGCAAAACACAAAAAAAACACAAAAAATAAAAAAATAAAGAAAAGAAGAGCACGTCAGGAAAAAACCGGGAGTTCAGAGACTTGCGACATGCGTTTTGGAGCGTTTGGAGCCAAGTGTCGCCAAGCGTTGAGCCGTCGCATTGGGCTCCTCGTTTGTGGCAAGTTCTTTGGGCTCGTCTGCGCTTTGCAACGTCGTCGCTGGCGGCGCGTGCAGACGGCTGAGCCTGTTTTAATATGCCAACAATGACAATCAAATGTCACCTCTGGTGCGCCATGTCTAGACGCAGCCCGACAACAACAGCAGCAACAACAACAGCTGCAACTGTTGCAGCTAAAAGAAATTGCATGCAAGTGCTGATTGCAACAACAACAGCAACAGCAACTGCAACTTGAGGCAGCAAACAGCAAACATATAAATATGTCATTTGGCTCATTATAAAGATAGCAAACAGCGCTGACCAGAACTGGGAGATTGCTGCTGCTGCTGCGCCCCCAGAGCGGCAGCAACTGTTGCTGTTGCTGTTGCAGTTGCAGTTGCAGCAGCGACGGCGTCACATTTAAACGTTTAATGATAATTTATGAATGTTGTTGTTTTTTATTGCAACAACAATGCCGTAAACCAATAAATCTTAAGGATCACATAAATCTTGACGCTAACTGCGCTGCTGACGTCGCCGTCGCCGTTGCCATCGTCGTCGTCGTCGTCGCCGACGCAGCCTTTTAGCCAAAGAGTTGCAAGCTGCAACAGACAAACAAACAAACGTTGCAAACAATAATTCGGCATTTGGGTTCTGTTTTGGCTCTCAACTCTTCTGGGGCATGCACTTGATCAAACGGCGGGAGTTGCACTATTGACAGCAGCGCTTGGAAACCTTGATGCCGGACTGATGGCTGCGACTCCTGCGGTGTCTGCCACATTGGTGAATGTGTTAATAGGCCAGCCTATTGGCCATTTAGGCCTGTGTTTTAGAAAGGCTTGCATAGGCTAATTTTTTGTTTGCTTATTGTTGTTGTTGTGCGTCTTTTGCTGCTGTTGCTGCTGCTGCTGCTGTTGCTGTTGTTGCTAATTTAATTTTTGCTTTTCATGGTTCGTTAACATATTTTGCTTATAAGGATTTCCCGCTGCTGAGCAAAAAGAAATCACTAGCTGATCAGTGGAAACATGCCGCCAGGTAGCAAGCAGGCACACAGGTTGCACGGCGGCTTCATTGTTGCAGGTGCATGTTGCCGCAACAATGCCATAAATTGTGACATTGGCTGACTTTTTTTTTTTGCTTTTTACTCTCCCCCTCTGCAACAGTTGCTGCTGTAGCTGCTGCTGCTGCTGCTGCTGCCTTGGCTAATTCTTTTTTTGTAGTTCAGCAAAAACAACAACTGCAAAAAAAGACCAGGGGATAAAAACTTAGAACGAGTTTTGGCATTTACGACTCACTCACTGTGCGGGTTCTGTGCTCGCTGCTGCTGATCTCTTGATGCAGTGCAGCCAGCAGCCAGCAGCCAACAGCAAGTAGCTAAGAGCCAAGACCTCAGAGTCAACGGTAGCTTTTTTTCTATATATATAAATATATATAAATATATATATATATATTTTGTTTAAGTTGCCGCATTATGTTGCTGCTTAATTGGTTATAAATTAATTAAACGTCGATTAATAATCCGGCTTCTTGTCAGTTAAACGCCGCCGACGCCGTTTGCTGCCAGTGGGAACAAGAACAACAGCAGCAACAACAGCAACAGCAGCAGCAGCAACCACAACAGCAGCAATAACAACAATAGCTGGCCTAAGCGACTGGCCAAGAGGTTGTCCGTCTGTCTGTCTATCTGGCTGGCTGCTTGGCTTGCTGGCTGGTTGGTCCAGGGCTTCACTTTCCGAGCCACGTGATGAGTTGGCAATAATGAACTTGTTGTTGTCGCTGTTGTTGCTGCTGCTGCTGCTGTTGCTGCTGCTGTTAGCCTGAACTTTTCCCTAGAAGCTAAGAGCAACAACAACAACAGCAACAAGAACACATTAATGGGCCAGGCCAGTTGAGGGCAGGCCAGAAAAAAAAGTCGATGTTAGGCATTTATGGCTCTGACTTTTGCCGTATCAATAACCATTTGGGCGTTTAGACTTGTCAGCTGCTTGTCAACGTAATTGTTGTTATTGTGCTTTGTGAATAAAGGCCAAAATGAATACATTTCAAATTAAAATAATAAAAGCCCCAACTCAACATTAATATAGATGATATTTGGACAGATCATCATCACTATATGATACAATAGCTAAATAATATGGTAAGTCGATATTGCTTATTTGTTATCCAAACATTGGAAACAAAATGCTGAGTTTGAGTTTGTCAAATTTTGTTCAAACAAAAACTAATCCCTAATCAGGAAAGTAACACTTTTGGGCGAAGTGATGAAAACTGAAGATCTGAGAATCCCTGAAAAACTTTAACTCTTTCAGAAGCTGGATATACACTTTGCAGGCAAACTTTAAACAAAACACAGCTGGAACACAAATTGGCTTATTGATAAAAATGATTAAATTGAGAGATTCACCAAAAAGAAAGATTCGCGATCAACCGGAGACATGCGAAAACTCAAATAGCCGCTGTAGAAACAAATGCTCAATTAATCTCCCAGCTGGACCAAAGTAAGACAAGTGCAGAGACTCAGTTAGCCCTAAAAGATCAAGTTATTGCCAAGTGCAAGGAACAGCTAATTATGGCCGTTAGCAAAAGACCCTTCAGTGATTTATGACTCCATATGATAAGGCTGGCTGGCATTCTGCTGGAGAAGCCATGGTGCATGGTGGTCCTCACATTGCTCACATAGGTATAGCTATATACATATGATTCCCAAATACTATTATGAGTGAATATTAATGGCTTTGTTTTGAACCTATTCAAATGGCTTTACTATGCCAATATCGATGGGAAAATATATATCTATTAAATTGCATACTAATAGAATATCTTTATGTCGAGCACACTCGACTACAGCATTCTTAATCATCATTTAAATCATTCAATTATGGAAGACATAAAATCGAATATACATAAATAAGCTTAGCGTAAAATTAGACAACTGATAAAAAGTTGCTCATCAAGAAAAGCAATAAACAAATATTAATGCATAATCAATTTTAATTTCTCCGGTTTTTTATGGGATCAACATTTCAAGTTCTCTTTATGTACATACATATTTATAATGTTTGGTATAATTTTCAGTTTAATTTTGTATTTAAGCCGAAGTTGAGTAATTAATTAGAAAATAGAAAATAACTTTACTATAAAGTGTATTAAATATTATAATTGGCTATAATTAATAAATGAGTCTAGCTCGGGTTGCATACTTAATAACTGTTAATTGCCTATATAGTCAGAACTATTATTGCTGAGCTTATTGATCCAGCACACTATATCTTTCATAAGCAATAATGCTATATTTTTATCTAATCTCGCATCTGTCGAAAATTGAATCAGTTTTGGCAAAATTGTGGCTATGGAAAGTTTGGAATTATGGCCAAGTGCATTTTTTAGTGTAGAGTTCTTACCATAATTTTCACTTCATACTGCATTTTTAAATTTAAATGCAGTACAAATCTAGAGCTCAAACCATTTGCAAAAATATATTTCGCTTGAAAATCGGTTCAGTTTTGACCAAGTTATGACAGAGAATAGTTTTAATGCGTGCCTAAAGCCTAATTTTTTTTTTAAGTAGTTTTGAACATAATTAAAATGGTAACAAGCCATGGTAAAAGTGCTTGATAATTGTTAAGATGATACGCATATTAGTTGAGGAAGTAGCCGGCAGTCAAGAATCGGGCTTTGAGTTATTTGCTGCATGCCACATTCTCAAAATTGTGGAACAGCTGATGTTGTGGATGCTGCTGCTGCTGCTGAGGCGAGTGCTCTTTAATCTGACAGTCATTTGATTGGATTGTTGCTATTGTGTGTGAGCGAGACAGCTGCAGTAAGAGAGATAGAGAGAGAGAGATAGAGAGAGTGAGAGAGAGAGAGAGGGGAATGCAGCTAGCTGTAGTTGATTTCAACACTTTGGGCCGCATTTCCACTCGAGGCGACAACCAAGTGATGCCTTTTGTTGATCGAGTGCTTGCTACGCACTCCACGCACTTCAACAAACAACACACACACACACACACAGAGGAACAACAACAACAACAACAATGGCAACAACAATAAACTGCTACATATTCCACGCTACTTTAAAGCGCACGAATCGAACGAAATACGAAAAATACGAGTGCTCAAAATAAATGTATTTTTTTTTTATATATGTATATGTTTTTATATATATATTTATTTTATTTTTGGGCAGTGGCGATTAAATCACGGCCCGGCCCCAGATCCAAACAAGGCCAAAACACAAGCAGAAGAGACGAACGGCAACAGCTGCTGTTGGCCCGATTCGCTGTGTAGGCAGCCGCCTCGGACTTTTTGGCTGTGGCTCCGACTGTGCTGGTGGCTTGGAGTAGGTTAGAGTGGAGTCGAGTCGAGTGGTGCGTTCAAGTGATTGTTAACCCATAGACGGGTCGCATAATGAACCTGGAAATCGCGAGGCGACGCGCACTTTCTCACGTTAGCCAGCGCCTGCGCCTGCGTCTAGGCAACATGGCCAAGACAAGTGCCAAAAACGCCAGAACTACACTCGCAGAAAAAACAATACTCTTTAATATTCAAAATTGAGCAGTTAACTAGAGGTCTATGGTAAGTAGAATCTTGGACCAAGTTTGGTTTTTGCTAATTATTCCCTCAAAGAATATTTGTTGCTTACAGGAAAACAGAAATATGTGTTGTAAAAGTAGTTTAAGGAAACGTATTTCTTTAAAGAAAATATGCAAACTATTTTTAATTTTTCTTTCACAAAAATAAAAGTCTGAAATTTTTAAATAAATTTATGTTCTTTTTTTACAACACATTTATAATTTTATATGACAAAAAGGAGCAGAAATTTAGGAACCCAATTTCGAAATAGCACAAATATCTGGCTTACAAATTTAACAAGAAAAAGGGGTTATTTTAGGTCTCTAAAATACCGTTACAAGCCTTCTGCTGACACTTTATTTTTACTACAAACTTAAAAAACTGACCGACTTTTTCCCAAAAAGCTATGTGATATAGTCGTCCGGTATTATAGATTTTTGGCAAAATAGTATGTGCTCAATAACACGCAAAAAATTAATTAGTTAAGCGGGAATATCTTGTTAAAAAAAGTTACCACACCAGAACTAATTTTTCGGCCGATTATTCCTATGACAGATATTTCATATATTAGTCAGGTCTCGTTGGTTTTGTGTCCAAATGTGAGGAGAATAATACGCTTATTGGGAAGATCTGGTTAGAATAACTTGCTAAATAATTTAAATAAATGTGTTTATACAAGAACTCATCTGTCGACCCATTAATTATAATGCAGCAATGTGATATAGCGAACTGATCTTGTCGTCTAAGACACATATATATACTTTATAAGGTTGCAGACATCTCCTTGCATGGTTTTAAAAGCCAAATAAATATCTACAAATTATATAATGAAATATTGAGATGCTAGAAAGTGAAGCTAGTCGCATTTAGTGAGTCATATTTTTGCCAAGTGTACTACAAAGCAGGCTCTTTAACACACATCAACACACACACACACACACATACACACACAGCAGCAGCAGCAGCACACACACGCACACATAGGTAAATTAAAGTAAAGGCTGTAAAACGTCAAAATATACGAGCGCACAGCGATTTAAACTGTCAACGCGGCCGTAAACATTGCCAGCGAGCGAATCTGACTCCGAGTTGGACTCCGACACGGAGACCAAAACTGGAACTCGCAACTTGACCAAAGTGCCTGACTGCCAGTTAGGCAGTTAGCCCGCTGCCAGTTAGCCAGTTTAGCTTAGTGCCTCACTAGCTTGCCTGCCTGCTACTTGCCACACAAAATTTGCTTATGAGCAGCGCAAACTGCTTGCTGCTGCTGCTGCTGCTGCTGCTGCTGCAGCTGCCGTTGCTGCTAATGCGGCTCGTAAATCCTGGCCAAGCTAACCGACTTGGCCAGCTAACCGCTTGGGGTGATTCGTGTCTGCATTTTTTTTCTTCATTTTTTTGTGAGTATGTTTTTCTTTTCTTGCTCAGCCTTTTGCCACACGGCGCCTGATGAATGTTGTGATGTGGAACAGTTGCTGTTTGTTAGATTTACGCGCCACAATTAACGTTCTAATCATCGCAATTTGTAAGCCACACTCCTGATAATCAGCATACAAGTCTATTTAAATGCAAATCCAGCTGCTCTTTTTGGGCTCAATGAGTTTTAAAGCATTTCAACTGGCAAAATTAGATTGTAATTTGTTTTCTCGAATACATTATAAAATTATACTTATAAGTTAAGTATATTTTAGATTAAGGAAAGTTATATAATTTTATTGTAATAATGAGATTTTTACTTATCTTACTTCCAGCAACACAATTCATATTTTTAGTTAACTTATGTTATGAATAAAATCTACTTAATTCTTTTACTTCAAATATAAAGAAATGTTCGCCAGATATTAATTTTTTAATCCTAGTTTAATAATAACACAATCTAAATATTATCTAAGATCGAGAGTCTATATATCACATACCATTTTCTCTTTAGCATCTTCTATTATCCATGCTATCTCTTTATGTCGATAATCTTAATTGATTTCAGTAATATAAGCCACAAAATGAAAACCCAAAAACTGATTTAGTCAAGCTCCGAACCACAACCTGCAAACACGCACTCAGCTCAGTTATAAAAGCTTAGCATGGACCGCCACCTGTTCTCAGTGCTGCCATAAAAAAGCTCATTTAATAGTTGGTCAACTGTTTTGCAGTCTTTTAAGCGCATTCATTGCTGCCCTTCCCCTTGCCATTCTCCTGCTCATTGCCATTGCCAAAAATCATACACAAAAGTTGGCGTTGTCATTAATTTTTAAACTTTTTTTGCCCATCGCATTGTTGCTTAACTAATAAAACTAAACTAAGCGTAAATACTTGCAAGAAAATGCGACGCTACGAATAGAATTTCTTTATTGTCATCGTTGGGGACAATGGTCCTTATTTGTCCCACTTGCCCTTCGACCTTAACAAAGCGCAGAATGTGTGTGCGTGTGAGTGTATGTGTGTGCTAAACTTTAAATTGTCCAATGTTACGTGCTTCGCATGCGGAGTTCATAAATCCAAGCGCTAAATGTAAACATCAACAGTTGTGAGAACTTCCAATTCCAACAATACCAACAACAACAACAATAAGCCAAACTTGCAAAGTTCAAACGCAAACTAATGCAGCAACAACAACAACAACAACAGCAGCGACGGCAGCTCAGAACAAAAGGGAACCAAAGTTACAGTTATCCTCTGCCCTCCGCCTTGCACGCAAACTTGCCAGCCACTTTCACCGTTATGCGAGAGCTTTTGTTGTTGTTCTTGTCACGTTTAATGCGCGATATTATGCTATATGTGTGCGTGTGTGTATGTGCAATGCTGTTGTTGTTGTTGTTTTAACGCATATGAAATAAACTTCATTTTGTTTTCAATGGCTATGATATAAGCAAGGGCTTTAAGCTCTCTCCCTCTTGTTTCTCTCGGTCTCTTCTGTCTCTCTCTCTCTGCGTGCTTCTGCCTTTCTTTCTCACTTATGTGTCCAGAGGTAATGACCTAACACACACAGCACTACACACACACGCACCTAGACGCCCACACAAGGCCTGACCTTCTGGCCACATACACATGAACTGGATAAGCAAAAAGAAAAGACAAACAAAAAAAGCACGCTTGTTGCACCAGTTTTAGACCAGGCTTTTATGCGGCGGGTTAAGTTTCCTGCCAGGTGATAACGATGCCAAAGTGGAGCAGGATTTATGCATACACACATATGCATATGAGATATATAAAATGCATTTGCACTTAATTTCTGCGGTAATTATTAAATAAATATTTTTAAAAGTCTTGTAAATTAAGTGCACAATTTATTGTTTACTAAGTAAATTAATACGCATGCTTTATACAGTTTTAACAAAAAGTTGATAAACGACTGAGCATCTGACGCATCTGCTTTCGAATTAACGGAATCTTGGTTTCTTATATTCAGATGAAATACAGACCACTAATTACAAATGACGAATCGGCTAAGAGCAAACTTTTTAAAAAAGTGTTTTTATACCCTAAAAGTATGTAAAATCTGTATAATCAAGTTGTGCAAAAGTAAGTAAAATGCATAAGGGAACATTTGACACCATAAAGTAAATGTATTCTTTATCAGCATTGAAAGTCATACAAAATACGATCGTTGAGATTACATTTATTTCATTGTTATTTTGTTCAAATGGACTGAATCAACTAACTGGTTCTTTAATCAATTTCAATGAATTAACAAAAGATATATTACAAAATTTCCAATCCAACCTTACTTTATTCTATATAATGAAACAATCTAATCGTTGTTAAGTGATTTCCTTGCGATTATCTATATTTACACTATCTATTCAATTACATATATTTGCAAACACATTTTGAAGTAGCCACTTATATAAAATTCAGATATCTCGATTACTTATTAGGCATTATCTGGAAGTACTTTTTGGGAGTACTCTTCTGGAAGTACTTTTCACTTATTTTAAATTAGTTAGAATTATGCGCACAAATTGACGTCACTTGAACTTTTTAGATAAGTTCTTGAATTGACGTCGTTCGTTAAGATAATGTGTCCATTAATTATTTTGGCAAATATCAGAAAGAATATATTCGCTGCTAATTACCAACTATAATTTGACCTTAAAAGCTGAATATAAAATCGCTCATAAAATATAAATAAAAAAATAATTTAATAGCTTGTGCAAATCCAACTTCAACCGGAAAATCGAATGTCACGATTTGTATGTTGGTTTTTTACTGTGACAAAAAAGTAACATAAATATTTAAATACATTTTAAAACGTAATTTAATTGCACTACAGTTATGTAGCACACTCACATGCGTGTGTATGTGTGAACAAATATTGCTTTAAGGCTTTTATTGAATGTCCATCAAGCGGTAAATGTAATCAAATATTTTGTGATAGTTATCAGCAATAAACAATAAACAAAAAAGGACAACTGCAAGTCACAATTTTTGGTGCATTACTCAATTGTAAATTCTTTGTTTGCTATTGTTGTTGTTGTTGCTGTTGTTGTTGGTCAATAAAACGCCATCAAATCAATTATTTATGGCTCAATGTTCGAACTTGAATAAACCAATTTGAGCCTGCCGTGACATTCATTTAATGGCCATGAACCATGAATCATGAACCTTCGTTGGTAGTGTGTCAACGAAAGCAAAAGAAATCGCTGCCTAATTTAGTTATTATTTACAACAAATACAAATACACAAACACACATTGCGACAAATTGGCATATAGCAAACAAAGCTCAACTCAACTCAATGTTGCATATTAACTAAACGCAAACAATGGCCAAAAAGAAAAACAGTTACTCGAATAGCAGATACCTGCACCAGCCCAGTTGAATTTTCCAACTGATATTGATTACTTTTCACAAAATTTAGAGAATTTAAATATATATATTTTTTTAAATTTATAAATAGCGGGGAGAATTTGTGCCTACATAAGCATATTCAAATTTAACGATTAGTAATTCTTAATAAATATATATGACTTAATATACATAAAGTAGTAAATTAAAAGTGACTTCTTAACTTCCAATGTAAAGGCCTACAAGCAGTTTAAATAAGTTGTGACTACCCTACCCCATAAAAAGTACAGGTATTGTCATGTGCTGGGGTGGGGAGAGAGATAGCATGAGCGTGACAAGGAAAACAAAAGGACACACGTGTAAATTTTGACACTTGAATTGAAGTGACACCGTTGACTGCTCCTGTTGTCGCCTGTTGTTGTTTGTGCTGTTGTTTGTGTTTGCGTTGCGCAAATATAAACAACAAATATTTTACAAACCAAAATGAAATTATTATTGGCTACAATTGTCTAAGGCTTATTGGCTTATTGGCGAGGCCATCAGTTGGCCCGATAGTAGATAGTTGCTTAAGCGCAAATCTTATCGCTCATACAGGAAATTCAACAGCTTTCGGCTCATTCAATTAATTAAATAAATGTGTTTATAATAAATCAAGTGCAGCAAAAGAAAACAGACAAAAGACTGAAGTGATTTTAAGCAGGTGAGGCGGCGGCTTTGCTGATTGGCTGCTTATCACAAATGCAGCTGTCAACACGTTACAAACTCGTTGGCAACACACGTGCGCTAGCAACATGCAAATATACCTGTTGTTTCACACCCAGCTAGCAACATATTATATGTTGCCAGCAACATGCACGACAAGTGTTCATACGAATGGGCGCTTGCCATTCGTGCTCACAGCCGAAGTTGCTTGTCGTAGGGTGGGATGGGGTGTGGTAGACGTGTAGTCTGCTGCTGCTGCTGCTGGTGACTGCTGTCTGCTGTTGGCTGCGACTGCTGTGTCTTTAGTACGTTTTTGTTACTCGCACGGCGAACAACGCGGCGCGCTTGCGTCTCGAGACTAAAACAGTTCATTTGTTGGGGAAAAAGTGTTTCTCACAAATTTACGTTACACCGATCGTCGCGCCCTGACTGTAAATTCAATAACAACAAATAATCACACTTAACAGTTAATTCAAAATTGACAAACATAGGCACGCCAAAGAGCTAAAAATACGCAAAATGTAATAAACCGGATTTTCTATGCCGGCTGCACAAACAAAGATCGCATCGCATTGCTTTGCTTTGCTTTGCTCTGCTCTGCATTGCTCTGGTTTGGCGAGAGGCTCGTCCGACTGCATTCCTTCAGCACACTCTTTGCACACTCTTTGCATCACGTGCTGGCCCCGTTCCCGCTACCCCGTTGCTTTGTTTCTTGCTTTCAAGGCAACAAACACATTGCAATATTTGCCGATCTGTCTCAAAAATAAAACTCGCTCAATTTCTTTTGCTTTGTCTTCTTCTTAATTTGTGTTGTTGTTTGACGTATTTATGAATTTTACAACGGTTATTTTTGTTGTTGTTGATTTGTCAGTTTAAGTGTTTTGTTTTCTTTGTTCGTCAATTGAAGCAACAGCTGATCGTTAACAACACAATTTGATGCGCAAAAAAACACATTGAAAATTGCATTGGGTTAGTTTCTATTTCAAATTCTATCGGATTGATAATTTCTTTAACCAAACGTCAACATTAAATTCCATTTGACGCACAATAACTGACCTCGCCAAATAAACTTATTCTGTAAACAATAAATTTCAAAACAAGCGAAATTCGCTTTCGACAACTATTTCGAATTAGTGCCAATTTGTATTTATGGTGCACTAAAAGTGCTTTCCAAATAGATTCCATAAATAAATATCCAACTAAACTCGCTCACACACACACACACACATTCTCTTGTGCATTAGTGCAGTAGAATAGCAAATCATAGAATAGTACAAAAAAAAAATTTATTTAGCAACAAAACCAACTGCAAAGCAAAATCAATTTATTTCACATTTTCTTTTTATTTTTTTTCTTATCTCTTTTGCATATTCTCACGCCTCCGCACTTTCGAACGGCGTCCGTTGATCATTTTGCATTTTGAGTGGGGCATATTGATTTGTACATTCACTTTGACTGCATTTACAATTCCGTTAGTTTTAATTTACTTTAGCTCGTAATTATTTTCGAAACGATCTTTATTCGATCAGAAAATGATTGCTAATCATTGCATCATTCGCTTGCAATTAAACTCCATTTGCATTTTTATAGTAATAATAGGTTGTATAGCAATTAATTGATATGTAAATCGTATTCCAAGTCATTTATCGGCAGGCTGAGAGACATTTACTATGCAAATTATACATGTACATAATATACGAGAAATCATTTTTAGATAAGCAGCGTGAAACTAGTCATTATAATTAGTTAAATATACTTCGTTTATTCACTTATTAGAATTTATTCAAATCATTTCATTTTTCTAAATTTTGCTTAGTTTTTCTTATCTTCTTAACTCATATAACAACAATTGTTTGAAATGTTGACAAATTTCGCATAATTTAATTTATGTATCTAACGGCTTAACTTAGTGTGCAGCCCATTTTTTTTTTAATAATCAACATATCCATAGCCAGTCTTATAGTTGCTCCCATTTGATCTCTGACAAGATCGAATCAACTTTTCAAATGTTCTCCCATCAGTTCAGGCGACATACAAAAACAAAAATGCTGCCAAAAAATCAAAGACAACAAAAACAACAGCAAAACCAAAACAAAACAAAAACTATTCGGCTTTCGCTTTCTTAGACGGGTGTTTATTTTATTTTTTTTACATATTTATAGAATTTGTCGCTTTTATTTTGAGAATTTTTGGTTTAATTGCGTTTCGAAAGATTTAAATTGGTAGCGGTACAATTAATGAAGCTTATGAATGTCAAAATTTGTAAAATAAATTTGTTAATTAATGTATCCAGCCGAATACACTTTAATACAGTGTAGATAAGTAGAGTAAAATGTTATTTACAACTTCGAAAAAAAAAATGTTTTCTTTATTGGAAAATAAATATTTTTACAACTTTGTCGTGAAGTTTGTGACGCATTGTGGTGACGTCACGCACCCCATAAGCTAAAGGTTTACTATATTGTTCTTATAGAAACGATCGGTTGATAGATGAGTTATTGTTTTAAAAACTCTTAAGCAATATGTGCTGTCTCATGCTCTTTACATTTGGGAATAGATCATTAAACTCGGAATTCATAGGAACCGTTTGTTGTATGTAAATGTAAATTAATTCATTTGGCTCATTTATTCAGCAATTAAAGGCAAGGCTTTGTTAGTTTTGCAACCTACTAAAAAGTATTATACATTTAATTGTTGTTGTTCTTTCTACGTTTCGCTTTAGACAATTGCCGGTGGAAAGTATACACAAGTGATGATAGCAATTACTTGGTAAAAAAAAAAAATAGGTGAACAAAGTGTGAACTGGAGATAAAAACAAAGAAACCAAAAGAAACCACTTGGAAAAAAGGCAAAAACACAAAAGCAAACATACAAAAAAAAAAAGAAAATGCATCGATGTTGTTGCAGTTGGAAGACGACGCTGACGCTGCTGGTGGCAGGTGAGTGAAAAATATATATGGTTCGATTCTGGGATCAGAGTTCAAGTTCGATTTCCAAAGCGAACGTCAGTATGGTGTGTCAATCTGTCTTATCAGGCAGTCAGTCAGTGAGTCGATCATCTGAGCCGAGGGGCTGTCAGTCACGTTAATTGGCAGCGCCATAACTTCCGCCAATAGATAGATAGAGATTGAGATGGAGAGGGAGAAAGGTAGAGATAGAGATAGATATAGATAGAGAGAGAGAGAGATAGAAGGGGAGAGCGTGTGTGAGTGCTCCGAAAAAGTAAAAAGTTTAAATTTATGAAATGCCAATTTCACTTACGCCCAACTTTATTACCCCTGACGCACATTTGCAACTTCGCAGTTGCAGTTACCAGCAAGCAAGCAAGCGAGAGAGAAAGAGAGATAGTGTGTTGTCGAGAGGGAGAGAGAGGGGGAATGTGTGTTTGTGTGTGTGTGTGTGTGTGAGGCGGCAAGTCTCAGATTGCCTTTTAGCTTTCAACTCTGGAGCACACTATCCCAACTGTTTGTTTGCCAGCTTGTTTATTTGTCTCCTTCTGCACCTCTGTTTCCCACCCCGCTCCACCGACTCCCCCCGGAACCTGGTTGTTCGTTGCCTTCGTTCATTGTTACATTTGTGTACTCGAATTTCGCAACAAAATGTAGCGTTGCTGATGGCGGTCGTAAGGTCAGAGGAATGCGGCCAGGAGGAGTTCACAAAGTGCGCCGAACCACTTGAAATGCTGCATTTAACGTCGGAATTTTCGATTGGAGCTGCCAAGAAGGAGGAACTGGATAAACTTTGTCAGTAAGTATTCCCCACAATAGTCGTACCTATGCAATTGAAGCATCAACAACAACATTATCACCATCAACATCAACATCATCATCATCATCATCGTTTGGTTTGTTATCATGCGTGCCACAGCGAGCTGCGAAAGGGTGTGCGTTGCATTCAGAGCTATACGCGTCGCTGCATGGATCTGCAACAGCGGAATCAATTCAATAAGCTCTACCATGGCACCAATCAATTCATCCGGGATTTGTGCAACAAAGGCGAGTTCCAGGAGGGTAAGTTCCCAAATGCATTTCGTTTAACAGCTGCAGCTAAGCTGCCTGCCTCTCTTGCAGAGTATCTGAAGCATGCGCCCTGCTCGGAAATGGCCAAAAAGGATTTCGAAGTGTGCGCCAATCGCTACAAGGAAACCATGGTCTTTCTCAAACCCAACAAAAATCAGGAGAATAACGAGAATGGCACACTCAATGAGAATATTAAAACAATCTGCTGGTGAGTAAATAATTTACCTTTCGATTTTATAAGATTATTACATGATCTGGTCAGTGATAAACCCTCTGCTTAAAGCTAAAACTTGTTTCTCAAAAGCTCAAACTTGACTTAAGCATTCACATAAAAATCTTTGCTCTCGAAGTTCGTTAAACTTGTTTAGAGTTCCACAATTATTTTTGATTCAGTTAACCAAATCTATCTATTATTATTATCTATTTAAGAACCCGCTCACCTTGAATTGGTGTGAGTGGTATTAACTAAGAATTAGCTGAACTTATGAATGACAACCTGGCCTACATTTATTTTTGTATAATATGTAAACTAGCTTATATTAAGAGAACGACTAAGTCTGCTATGTGTTACCAAGATGGACATTTCAATGACGACTTGTTTTCTTTTCCACAGTTCTATAAATGAGCTGGTTGACTGCTCGGAAAATGCAGCGCGCAAGATTTGTGGTAATGAAGCGGCCAAGTTTACACGGGAGCTGGTCGATAAATACGCAAACAGTTTAACAAAGGTAAGCGGAATTTTAAAAGACCAATTTAGAACAATAAAAAAGTAAATAAACTGTAATAAGGAGCGGAAAAGTCTTTCAAGTGAACATGTAAACGGAGTAAAGAGTAAATAAAAAGAAATCAAGCGATTGTTCCTATAAAAGCTATATTATAAAGTAGTTCGATGTTGGTGATGAAACTTATCGTATATATGCAAAGTATCAAAATGATATCGTCAAAACTGAGTAACTATTTCGCATAGAAGCAAACGAGCAGATGTACAAGACTATATTGACTCCGATAATGTTGCTGATCAAGAATATATATCCTTATTACACAATTATAAAAATGACTTGTCAAAGCTCTTTACTAATTTCGAGGCATATATTTCTTGCCACTAAATTTCAGATATATTGCGAAGACTTCACGCGGCATCCACACATATGTCGCGATGGGGATGGCGATGGTGCAAGTGCCACAAGCCAAAATACTTTGGGCATACTGATAACGATGCTGTTGCTGCTGCTGGTCAGATAGATGGAAAGGATTTCTAGCCAAAAACCAAAAAAACAAAAACAGTTAAGTTTATTTTTGAAGTGCGTTTATTGCAAGTTAGCAGACAAGCCAATAAAATACACACACACACCCGTACACATATTAATGAAAATATACAATAGTTAAGGTTTCTAGCAAAAACAAAAAAAAAAGAAGAAAAATCTAAAAGTAAACCAAATATTTCGATAATTTTACTAGGCATGTTATTTGTTGCATAAATTATGCGGGCTTTGGTTTAGGATTCCAAAATGGAGACGAAGTGCGGAGTTGAATGATGAGTGTAGCCTACTTATAAAAAATACACATAAATGTTAAGCGTGTTATATAAAGATAATGCATACATGATATATACGATACATATATATATATATGCATGTAACTGTACAGTTGCAGCCGGTTAGTTGTAAGATGATCTTTATAGGTTTTAGATTAGTGTCTACAAGTTGTATGTTGAATGTTTATTTTGCAATAAAGTAGCACAAAATGTTTTTTGCAGTTGGCAAACAAAATACACACAATCGAGTGCAATAAAAAAGTTAGTTGAGTTTTTTGCAATAAAGTTGCCACTTTATATATAGGTATATATATATATTATATAATTTGATTTCTATGTTGGAAACCAACAGCAAATTGTGAGCTCAATTTTAATCAAATGTTTTAGCTATAATTTCAGCAGCTGGATTATGATTATTAGGCACCCAAGCACGCACACGCATAATCGATGTGCAACAAGCCGCAACACACACACACACTCACACACACACACACATTAATACACACCCACACATACATATCGGCAAAAGAATTAAAGTGCATTTCTTAATGAATTTTATAATTAATTCTAAAGGGAATACTTAATTTAGCAACTACGTACATTATGTATAACTATATTTAACCCAACTTTATAATAAAGTTGAGCACTTATTTAAAGACACCAAAATGTAAATATGCTAAAAAAAAATGTATTAAAGTTTACAGTAATAAAAAAGAAAACTGATAAACAAATGAATTAAATCAATATATGATAATGGGATACAAATATTGCAAGCATTAAAATACGGAGAATAAAAAACATTAGTTTAACTTAAACACTGTGAATATATTATGATTAAAGAGCCACATTTATTTTAAGTAAGAACTATACACACACACAACAAAAAAAAATAAAATACAAAACTGAAAACCAACACACAAACGCAAAAAAAAAAATAAAAACAATAAAATAAAAATAAATTAAAAAAAAAATAAAAAATAGAGCGCTCTGCCCAAATGTTTTTTACTGCAACGTGTTCCGCAAAAAGGGAAAGGGTTAACGCGTAGATAAAGGGTGAAGAGAGAGGAGAGAGAGGGGAACCGGAGCGGTTAGGGACTTTAGTCAAGTCATGCGCAACCGAGAAGCATGCAACGTTTCTGCTGTTGCACAGCTATTCGCGAATGGCGCCCAGAAGTATGCTGCGCAAATATGCAAACATAAGCCGAGGGGCAGGCAGCAGGCAGCAGGCAGCAGCTGGACGACCACCCAAAATAATTTATGCTCTTATGCGGTCCATTCATTAAAGACCAGAGGCGTCGACACAGTCACCAACTGCAACTGCAACTGCAACTGTAGCAACAACAACAACAACAACAACAGCAGCAACATCAACTGAGGCGCCGCTTGGCTTGTCACCAAGTAGCTAATTTATAGAGTTGCCACATGGCTCAAGCTCTTCTATGTAAATCATATATACGTATTATCATGTGAGTAAAATGCTTGAAAAATCTCATTTAAAATCTAGGCGAACATTGAGACTTGCGAGATTATAGCTTATGTTAATATAAAATCTGGCAAAATAATAAAAGACTTAAAAGAAGGCTTTAAAGAATAAACGGAAGCGGAAACAACTGAAATCTTATAAGGTTTTTGTTAACGTCATTTAGAAAAATCTTCAACTACTCTAATAAAGTTTATAAATAAATAAGTATTATACATAAAGTTTTTATGAATACATTTCTGCCGATTATAAATTAGTTTGAAGAGTCCAAAGGACCATTTAGATGATATTTCTAGGGAGTCAACCAACATCAATAATCCCTCTATTCAAATCCGACAAGCCGTTAACATCCGTGAAGGAGGAAAAATTAATCCCAAGTGAAGGAAGGAAAAATCAATTCAAAGTGGTAGATAAAAATACGAAATCAAAACAAATGTTGATTAATTGCAGCAATTGGCTGGGAAATCGCCACCCACTTAAGTATAAAATAATTGAGCATTCAAAATGCCAACTGCAAAAGGACTCAAGCAGCGCCTTTTTAATGCAGCAGACGGGAAAAAGGGGGACAAGGGGCAAGATGAAGACTGAAAAGTCATTTGAATGACGAGTATCTGTGTGAAGTTGAATCAGTTTGCACTTGCAACTGCAACTCTCCAAAACTGAAGCACATCGATGTGGATCGATTGAGGGGCAGAGCAGAGTGTAGATGCTATTACCTGGTGGCCATCAGGTGAGAGAATCTTTCGGAATCTTTCTGTCCTCAACAGCCAGTTGATGCAATGCAGCTCAAATATTTACGTTCCATTTAAAGTGGCACACAACAAAAACAACAACAACCACAACAACAACAACAACTTTGAACTGCTGCACAGCCATTTTCAACTTCATTTGTTGTGCAAATAGGCGAAACGCATGACTCCAACTGGCTGTGTGTGTGTATGTGTTTATATCTGTGTGTGTTTGTGTGTTTGTTAAATCAAAGTCATATTTTCAACTACGAACTGGAGCTATGCTCGTCAGGTGGAGCGATTGGTTGCCCAAAGCTACTTGCTTCTAAGCTACTTTTTGCTATCAATTTGGATTTTTATTCTATTTTTTTTTTTTTTTTGGGTGCATTTTAATTGATTGAAATATCTTTGGCCAGAGTTAAGTGCCTCAAAGCAAAAATCAGCAATATAAATACTGAAATAGCCGAGTTGCAGCAAAGTTTGTCGCCAGTGTCGACATGAATATCCTTCCCCCTTCGCCCGCATTCTTATAACCGATCGCTGACACTCTATCTACCCTGCTGTCTGGCTGGCCACTTAATCCGAGCTTTTGTATACCCTGCACCGATTTAAAATGGGTAGAAACGACTTGTGCATGTAACAGCCAGAAAAGCTTAAAATATCTATATATATTCTTGACAATCGAGCAGATTTAGCCATGTCTGTCTGACTGTCTGTATCAGTAAACCGATCTCAGAGATTTTAAGAACTAGAGACTATAAGTATATTGTATTTTATGGATAAGATTAATCGATTTACGATAGCAATATAAGACACAATTGTAAAGATATATCATTCCAATCGATCTATAGCGTTTACCCAGACACAGCTGTACTCATTTCCTTAAGACGCAATATGCATTACAGATACTACAGGAAGTCTGATATGCACTCAGGGCATCTCCCAGTCGAGCACTCACGACTGGCGCTTTCTTACTTGTTTTTTATTGTAATCCTCTTTAAGCGGCAACAGAACGATTACAATTTGTATTGCCAGCGCTTTCGTTTTTGTATTTCACATTTCCGTTGCGACTAATCTGCAATTATGTTTTACATAAAAATCGTATCACATGCAACAGCAGCAACAGCAACAGCAACAACAACAGTAGCAGCTGCAGCATCAGCAGCAAGAACAATAACAAAGTTTTTTGGTAAAGTTTTGTCCAGTTTGTTAGTTAGACTCGCTGCTTGATTGTTTGCTTGTTGTGATAGTCATGAAAAAAACACTAAAACTAACAACAAAAACAAATATTATTAAAACTGCAGCTGCAACATGCAGCGTCAACTGTCGGTTGCACAGTTGCCGTCCAACAGGGGGCATGTGTGGGTGTGGGTGTGTGTGTGAAAGAAAAATGAAACTGTTGCTATTGCCATTGTTGCTGCAACAAATCAAAGTTAATTATAGAGACTAACTGACGATTACAGACAATTGATGCCAGCAGCAAGTTTTCGATTCTCTGGAAACTTATATTGTTAGTTTTTTGGGACAATTGTTGAGCATTTGGAATTGCTTAAACTCCCGTTAAACAATTCGCATAACTATTTTTAATTGATGCTTAGCCAAAGATTTTTAATGGCAGACATTCTTTTTAACGCTATTCATTCGTGGCAGCAACAAAACCAATTTTGTATATTATTTTTGGGGCAACTTGTCAGCGGAGGCGGAACATCATTCATCATTGACTTCAGCTTCTTTTGGTGGCTGCCAAAAAAAAAAACCCGTAAAATACTCTAGGAAAAATCAAACTTTTCAATTTCTATACGCTCTCAATAGTCCCATTGAAATAGGAAATAGATAGATTTTTTGGACTGCAGTCAGAACTCAACGTTGCAGCAGCAGCAGCAACTGTCGCAAAATGTTTGCCAAGGATCAAAGCGAATGGTGGACACTTGAAAACAATTTGCAGCAGTCTGCCAAATGCTGAAACTGCCTTCAGTTGTGGCACAGTATCGCAATCAAAGGACGAGCAGGACTACCACTACTGCTACTGCTACTACTACTACTACTACTAGTCTACTTTTGCTACTAGAAGTTGCCGCTTTGCCACTGCAGTCTGACACCTCGACGAGGCGACTCGAAAAGTGGAAAGTAGCCCGCGGTGGCAGCGAGGCAGCCAACAAGTGTTTAGCATTTTGTTTTCACTGCAATTAAAACTCGCAACTCTGCTGGCAGTTGTGCTCGAGTGTTGCCGTTGTTGTTCTTGTTGTCGTTGTCGACAAACAAACAAACAGGCAAACAACCCACAAACAGCCACAAAAGACGCACACAAAGCCACCAGATTCAAAATACAACAACAACAACAACAACTAGAACAACAAATGTGTAAGCCTCTCAAAGTGCCGCGTTCAACACTTGAGCGTTAAGCTACCCGCTCTGCATGCAACCTAAAGTGGTATATTATTCCATAAAAATATAGTTTGAAATAGTGCTCACAACTAGTGCTGATAACTGTTGTTTGTATTTTGTAAATCAGCTTAGAAAGATTTCAGTGGCTTTTTGGGAAAACAAAGAAAATGTTTTTGACCTTCCACATAGATTATGGGAATTGTAGGAAATAAGTTAAGTAACGTGTAAAATTGTTCATTGCAAATGAAAGATTAAAACAAAATAAATATTTAAATAAATAGATTTTTGTGCAAACAATTTAAAAAGCTAGCAAGATTTGTATTTTGATTAGTTTAAAAGCGAATCGATTGGGAATTCAAAAACTGAAAAAGATTTCTTACTTCAAATTGAGGAGAAACTCTTATGAGAAATTAGTTATTAAATTAATGATTGATTTATGAAACGTGGTATACCACTTAAAGAAAAAATTGATATGTTTTTGGCATTTTTAATCAGTGTCCTGCGAATTGCCATTAAAATCATTTTCAGTTTTCCTCTCTCAAGTAAAATTAGAGATTTTAAAATTAAATCTCTCATGATTATCACTCTATTTAATGTTATCAAAAATAATAAAATATCTAAACAATTGTCGGGTATTTTATAGTCAATCCCCTAAACTGGAGCAAATCTCTGCTCGCTATTTTTTTTTTTTATGTTAGCTGACATTTTTCGCATGCGGCCTGGAATCAAAAGACTGCGACGATGGTGTCCTAAGTGCGCCTGGGGAGATGCAGTTGAAAATGGCATTTGTGGCACAAAGGCGTATACGCAATTTATGAACGGGCTGTTGAACTTGCCAGTCGGTGTGTCTAACAGACAGCCAGACAGCCGGACAGCCAGGCCAACCAGCTAGCACATGTTAATGCCAACACGCTTAATATGCAATAATTGCAGTTGCAAGTTCCTGCAACAATCAGCAAAAAAAAAAAGAAAAAAAACAGAGAGGAAAAACTACACACAGAAAGTAGAGCAACAAATTTTGCAATTTGGGTGCAGTCAAAGAAAATGCTTTTCAAGGCTTAAGAATGGTCTATAAGCAAAAATAATAATTAAATACCAAGTGTAGAAAGCAAATGAAAGAAAAAGAAAAAGAACAAATATTGATAAAGATATATATATACATATATGTAGTATAAACAGATATACATACATGTGTGGTAGCTGGAGTAGGAGATTAGGAATAAATACGCTTCAATTATTCACAGCATGTAACTGATGAAGCAGAAATGTAGCAGAAGCAGCAGTGGCAGCATCAGCAGAGGCAGCAGCAGCAAACGAGACATGTGCCTCATAGAAATAGTCTGAGTCAGTTTTAGTATTTTTGAGTGCAACGTGTTATAGATATGCACATTTACCGCAAGTGCGTGCAACTGTGTGTGTGTGTGTGCGAGTGTGCGAGTGTGTGTGTAGACATTGCCTATTATGCTACCAAATGAAAGTGGTAATAAATTGGACAAGATGTTGCAATAAACCACACCACGACATGCCACAGCATCGGGCCCCCAAATGCATATGCAACGCATGCAACAAAAGCAACAACAACAAGAACAACAACAACAACATCAACAGAAACAGAAACAACAGCAAACAGGCGCATAACCAAACGTGATTATCATGTAGGCAATGCATTTGGCCAACAGCTGACGCAGCCGCTTGCACTTGCAACTTGCAACCCAGCCTTCGATGGACAAGCCGAAAACACCGACCCATTTATCGTGGCACGCCCACGCAGCAACCACAAGCAGCAGCAACAGCAGCAGGTTGGCCATTTAATCTGCACAAGTGACTTGAAATTGAAAGGAAAATATCAAAGTGAATATGTTGACAGGCTGACAGGGCTGCCTCTAAATGTTGCCTCTAAGTGCCGCCTCTAACTGCATCCAAATTGGAAATCAACATTCCCCAAAACAGGGTTTTTCCCAGCCGTAAACAGTCAATACACATTATATTCAATAGTACTTTGTACTTTGTGACCTGTGCTTTGGCTCTCTAAATGGACCCTAAAATCCTTCACTTCTATTGATATTTAATATGGACCAACATATTATGGCTAAGAGCAGTCATCGACTACTTACCACATGCATTTAATGGTAGCCAATTAATGCTTTTTGTGTTTGAACTATTTATGAATTAGAAGCGTAAACAGATTTGCTATTAAGATGGGAAACATATTATTAAAAGGCTTTATTATGTGAAAACAAGCAAACAACGTTTATCTTGACCTGGCTGACGAGTGCTTATTTTGGCTGACACCAGTTTAACTCGTCTCTACTTAATTTCATTAAACATTTGTAGATGATTTAATTGCCCGATGTTGAGCAGCACAACAAGTAGATAAAGTGAGATTGCAACTCATTGTGTGTTAAATATATTCTAGTTTTATTGGCAAGTTTCCCTTTAAGATGATTTGTACTCAAATGTTCAGTTCTGCAAGAGCTTTTCTTACAGAGTATTTTTACTGAAATGGCTGATCCGATCTTAATGGAATTTCGGCAATTGATCAATAATATGTATATGCATATTATGTGTAAATTAGAAGCCTCTGTCTCATAAATTGTGGAATTTATTGTTATCGGAAATCGAAATGTATCGATAATTCAGAAACTGATGCAGTTATCAATAAAATAAAGCAAACTTGATCTGCGCTTGGTACACGAGAACTCGGCTGTTGATCCTGATCAAGAATATATATACTTCCTTCTACCTGTTACATACATTTGCACAAAACCATTATACCCTTTTTACCCATTTTTAATGGCTTTATCAAATCGGCTAGTAACTCTGATCAAGAATATTTATATTCAAACATTTCCCTCTGCTGCAAGCATATATGTAAATAAAAAACAATTAACCAAGTGACAATTGGCCTAATTTGCTGTTAACCTAATATTTACTTATTTAGTCATTGTTGGCCACATCTTCGTATGCAACTTTACCTGTTTCATTTTCGTATTTATTATTAAATTATTAATTTATCCGCACAGCTTCATAAACTGTTAATTATATCCCTAAAAATTCACTTAGGTAAAACTTGACAAAATATTCGAAAACTTTGTGCATTTTGTTTATTCAGAAATGATAGCCACAAGAGTTAACAAAGTTGTTTACTTGCGGCTGTTCTAACCTTAGTTTATAAGCCAACTTCAGGTTCAAGCTCTAGAGTCTAGACTTAAGTTGATTAAAGCTGTAATATTTAAAGCTGAGTTTTAAATATTTATGAAACAATTGTTAGAAGCTTGATTAACTGGTTACGTGGAATTAGCTACACACACACACACCCACACATACACACATACACACCGCAACAATTTGTCACTGGTGTTGAGCGAAAATGCTGGACTCGATTCTCTGGCGACATTTGAAAAGTTCTAAAATAATATAATTTTCAACGCTGTGGCAAACTAACAAGTTCGACTTTGACGCTGTGGAGCGAACGCTCGCTGGCCCCCAACTTTTGGCTTAGAATGAAAACTTTTTGGTTGCACTGTTGCAGCAACGGTGGACTTGAATACACACACACTCACACACACACACATGTAAAATATAAAGAAAGTTTTCTTAGCCTAGCTGGAAAACGTTGCGTTTTCAGTGGCAGCAGCCGCATCGACGCTGTCTTTGGGGAAATTAAACATTTTCTATTTGAAAACTTTGCAACGTGCAAATGTGGGTGTGTGTGTGTTTAAAGCAACAGTTGCCTAACTGTGAACTATGCTGTTTCTAACGGTACGCTCCTGATCCGCATGCTTTTGTGTTCAGCAGCCTCCGCAATTGCGGAAGTCATAATTTTTTCTAATTTTTCGCGACTTTTGCTTGACAAATTCAGCTGCAAATTGCTGACAGATTTGTTGTATGTGGCAGCATTTAAACTTGCTGCTGTTGCTGTTGCTGTTGCTGCTGCTGCTGTTGCTGTTGATCCTGGTCAGGGTTACGCTAACCTTTTGCTCCGTGTGTGGCAGCTGCGCCCTGTTTTATGCAACACTTTTCTCAGTTTTTTTGGGGCGCCGGGGGGCAAACGATTCCAAATGTCAAGCGGGCGCCTGTCATAGGTGTTGCATATTGGATGGCTGCGCTGCAACACAAGCTGCCAAGTGCACCCCAAAGTGCATGCAAATATTTTTGTCAACGATTGTTTTGTTGCCTGCCAGCCAAAATGCTGGCCTGCGACTCTACTTCGCTGCTGGCGACGCTTGCAGCTCGCAGCTCGCAGCTCAGAGCTTGCAGCTCACTGCTCGTAACTGTAAACAGCGCCCAGGGTCGTCCTTGCCACCGTTTGCTGTTCCTGCCCCCCTTGTTGAGTAATTGCTGCGCTAGTGAAAATTGGCAACATTTGCCAGCAATGCATGCGGCTGAATGAGTCTAAAATGCATACCAAGTAAAAGCGAGCACACAAAACTAAGTCGAATTCAATTTTAAATTTAAAGAACTTTCCACACACATAACTTTGTCAAAACTGAACCGATATGCAAATGCATTATCTTTGATTTCTAGATTAATTATGTACATAAATCTAAAATTGACGCCAAAATTCAGGTATAAAGTCTACTTTGAGTAATTTTCAAGCAGACCTACATTTTTCAAAAGTGAATCTAAATTTTTCAAAATAAGTATTTTACTTAAAAAAAATTCCAGAAATACCTTTTCAAGTCTTTAAATATGTGTGCACTTATTTAACCCATTTTCTTAGAGAACACTGCAAAATTTGAAGTTAACTGAAAGCAAAGCTAAATCAAAGCAATCAACTTGTGTTTGTCAATTCAGTTAGTATCATGGCTTTTGCACACAAGAAAAAAAGAGAAGGCAAAAAATACCAATAAAAACAAAACGGAATCTGCAACTAAAAAAAGGTCGAAATAATAGAAACGCTATTCGTTATTTTTTCAAACATGCCCCCAAAAGTAAATGGGAAATAAATTTGAGCACTGATGAAATGCATCGCCGAACGTTGCGCGTTTCGTTGCATTCAACTTGTTTATTTTTTTTTTTTGATGCATCTCCATGGGCATTATCAAATAATTCAGATGTAATCTCTTTTAAGCTGACGAGTTGTGTGTTCTGTGCGGCAAAATGTTGCCACTGTTTGACTCCGCCACCTTCGGAATACTTTTCATCTCCCTGCCAGATATTCGATACGCTATGAATTCATTTATTTCGCCATTTTACTAAACAGCACGCAGCATTAAATCCGTGGCATCAACACACACACACACACACACACACACACACACACACACACACACACTCATACACATAAGCTTAAATATATATTGATAGAGCTGTCAAAAAATATTTGCTTTACACAATTTTTTGTGTGCATTCATTCCTTCATTCACTCATTGATTGCCAGAAACGAATACGAATATATAAATTTGTATATATATTTATATATATATATATATTTTTTCAGCTGATTAAATGCACTCAAAGCGGCTTAGTGTAATGGACAAATCTAAGTGACCAACAAAAAACTCTTCTCTGTGCGGTTGCGTAAATTATAAAGTATATTTTGGCCATGAATTAAATAGGCCCATTGACTATTCATACTTAAACAAATTTAAGCTACTTCCAAAGCTGGTCATTTTAATGAAATTACTTCAAGTATCGAACTTTTTAAATATTCTGTTTAAAGTGAAGGTTATTTTTATGGGAAACATCAAAGGGAATTTATAATTTGTATTTCAAGATATTTTTTTGAATAGAAAGCAGTTAGTTAGTGCTAGTTAAAGTTTGTTTCAATCGCAAAAAGGACCAAAACAGATTACCTGTTTTTCAGCTAGCCAAAAATGCTCAAATGCAATTTTACTTAAAAAAAAAATTCGATAAGCAGAAAATGTGTTTTTCTCGTCAAAGCATCGTTTTACCTGTGAATGAAAAGAGAAAAGCAGTCATTTGAAATGTTGCTTCAATTCAATATTGCAACTTCCTTGAGATTTCTTGCGGCCAAAGTCTTTTACATATCTTGGCCAAATATGCAATATTCCAATAGAAATATATTCTCTCTCTTTATTTTGGCACACCACAGTCGTGTACATATCATTATCAGTTGGCACAAATGTGTTTTGCTTTTGCCAGCTGCCCGAGGGTCAGCTAAGTGCGGTCAGATGTGGCAGCAGCATTTTCTTTGCCCCGTCTACGTTTTGCTGCAAGTGCTATGCAAATGTGGACAGTTTTCGGTGTCCTTTGCATTATTCATCTTGCGGCTGTAGAATACAAAAAACCACTTGGCCAATCTTTTGATTGCACTTTGGCAGCTGGCAACGCCTTTGGGTCATTTACTTAAGTTAATTAAACTAGGTTTTGCATGCCCCTCAAATGTCAGTCGAAAGCCGAAGACAAATCGCTGTCGACATTGGGATATATGGCGCGGTTGCTTAACCCTCATTCATTTGTGGCGCAACCGCGTGGCAGGTAATAAAGTTGCAACATCAGCAGCAACAGCAGCAGCAGCAGCATACGACACACGCCACATATGAATCTGTAAATGGTAACCAGTTACTTCCACCGGACAGCTCTGGCAACTCTCAACTCTCAACTTGCAACTTGCAACTGGCAAATTCAGTTTTCCTACAAGGATTTTACTTAGTTGAGCAGCGCTTTTAGCGCAAATTGAAAAGTTTTTTTTTTCATTTTGATACCCTATAATATTGAGAATGTTTGTAAAGACGGTAACTTGAAGTTGTGCAAACAGGTGATGACAACCCTAGAAAGTAGGTTTATAAATATTAGCAGAAACTATAAATCTATCGATCTCTGTGATTATCAGAATCCAGATTATTTAGTTCTTAAATGTTTTAGAACTTAACATGTATTTTAAGGTTGTTGCCTCATAAATTTCAACAAATGTAACAATTTATAATCAATTTTCTACTTACAGGGTATCTGCTAGCGGAGTACTCTCAACTAGCATACATCACACTTATTTTTTTTTGTTAAGTTTTCATTGGCCATTTGTGCAGCAGCTTCTTGGCTGTTTGCAGCCCGGGCAGCCAAAGACAAATATGGACAGTAAGCGGCTGCAGCAGCTGCAGCAGAGACATTGGCACAAAGCCGTTCTGACCATTTATCAGTTCTATGTTATTGGCCCAAAAAAAAAAAAAAAACACAAAAAAGAAAGCAAAGAAAGTAAAAACAAAGCGTAGCAAGTAAAGGGAGAAAGCCAGCAGCGAAAACAAATGCAATAAAATGCAATGTTTCTATTACAACGATTTACGTTCCACACACACACACATCAGTGTATGTGTGTGTGGGTGTGTGTGTCGTCATGCTTTTCAGCTAGTTACAGATTCCCCCCTTGACAGCCCCTTCAAACCCGTTGGCAACATTTTTATTGCCTTGAACAAATTTTGGGCGGCCAACAAAATGTTAGCAAAGTTTCACGGGTTGTTGTCCCGGCTATGAATTCAACTCTTTGTTGTTGTTGTTGTTTGTTAACTAGCGCAACTTAAGATAAGCATTGTTGTTGTTGTTGTTGTTCTTGTTATTGTTGTTGTTGTTCCTTTTGTTGGCATTGCTGGCCACTCGCATTTATTTCTTTTTGGCAATTTTAATTGCTGTTGAACTTGGTGTTGCAACAACAACAACAATTACACCAAGAGCAACAACATTAATGACACCAATTACAACAACAACAACTACAACAAGAAGAAGAAGAAGAAGAAGCGGTATAGCGTGTGTATGCCATATATTTGATTTAACTTGTTGGCGTTAAAAGTTTGTACAATATTTTGTTGCAGCGCGCCAATAAATTTATTTTTCCCTTTAAAAACTATTGTGGGAATTTAGAGATTTGTGGCGCACATTGTTGCAACAATACACACACATATAAATATATTAGCAACATGCTTCAATTTATGGCATTGCCGAAACAATATGAGCTCATTTATATAGCACAAAAATCGCAACAAATAACAAATTGTAAGTATTTAAATAATTGTTATGAGCCACAAAACAGACTTGCTGTAAATCACAGAGCTCCAATAAATGTTTTACTCTATGGCATTATGATCTAAATTTAAATCGAATTTATAGAGAGAGAGAGAGAGAAGTACAAACGATTCAGATTATATATCCCTGCAGACTGGAGACCACCTGCTGACATTTGTCTGTCACAAAAAGTTAAAAAAAATCAACTGATTATTGCTATGAATGATATACTATATAATTGTACGATATTGATAATTTTGGCAAGGGTATATAAATATAGTTGATTGTATTTTGTTGGTTTTAGTTTATAGAAATTATTTAATTAAAACCAATTAACCAATTAATAATTGCACGGTTAATAAACAAAAAATACATTTTTATAGCCTGCTTCAGTTGTATTTAAACAATTACATAGCATCATATTCAAATTTATATACAATACATTTTTTACAGGGTATACAATACGAGTCAAGAAATGTTATGCACATTTCTTAAAAGTGGACCACCATCTGTAGTTGTGTGGTGTGTGGTGTAGTGTGGTTGATCGTGATTGTTATGAAGCTCGTCAGTTGCATTTTGAAGCCAATTGGCGAAATGTGCAACATTGGCGTAAACACCCGGAAATCCGGGCTTGGCGCAACCCTCACCCCAGGAAACAATGCCAACCAGTTCGTTGTTGGAGACCAGCGGACCACCAGCATCTTTGCCACATGCATCCTTGCCCTGATCGCTGGCACAGATCATGTCCTTGGTGATTACCCAGCCAACCATCGCATACTTGGACAACGCACAAGTTGCGCGATTAATTATTTTCAGCCGTACGCCCTGCAATTGACTTGGATGCCCACAATCCCTGCGGTGTTTGGATGCACCCCAGCCCGAAACAAATGCATCAGCTCCATTTTCCGGATCCTCCTTGGCGATGGCAATAGCTTGGGCCACGTCTCCAAGTCGAAGCGGTCGAGCCAATCGCAACAAAGCAATATCATTTTCATGGGACTCCTCGCCAAAATGTTGGTGGATAATAAAATCGGAGACCTTCACAAGCTGACCACCAGAATTCCACTTGGAGGAACCAGCACGAACCGACAGCTCTTCAGCGGTGGCGTTAATCAAGCACTGAGCAGCTGTTATAATGATATCCTCGCTTATGATGGCGCCCCCACAGGAGATCTCACTATGATTCAACAAGGCCACCTGCCAGGGTGCATCCCCAATCCAGACGTGTTGGCCATTCACAATGCGTGATTGCCATTTCTTCCTGTGGTGTTCAACTGCATCCAGTAGGGTTATTCCCGAGCAGAGTAGAACCAGTAAACCCAAGTACATCTTAAAGTAGAAATTCTGCTTTGTGGAAATCGAGTGTAAAAAAAGCTGCTTTTATAGTAAATTTTCATTTTTATCTGGCACTTGACATGCCGTTAGTTATTGTGGCTTATCGGAATTTTCTAATTAGAATTCTTAACTGTGCAATTGCAAATAACTGAGATTCAAAATTGCAGACACAGGTTTAACAAGTCACGGCTGATATTAAGTTCAATTTTGCAACAAGACTTATCGTAAAATAGGGGAAGAACCCAACTTGGTGCAAGAATGATGATAAAGTTATAGAAATTAAATTTTGAGTTTTAAGAAACTTTTGGCAGCTGACATTCAGATACGCTACAATTTATTTCAAAAATATTGCATAAGGCTATATGTAATTTTTCTTTCGATCACTTTTATATATAAGATAGAATTTCTCATGGTTTATTTGGTATCTAAGAGGCAGCTCAGATGTGTTCATCAACAAGCAGAGAAGTCTTTTGGCTAAAGTAAGTCGTTCTCTGCAATTGTCACAGTTTTGAAAATTCTGAATTTTAAATTGCACAATCATAAAAAATATTGCAATTTCTGAAAATGATTTTAATGCAATTTTCGCATTCCAATTTTGTTTAATATGATTTTAATATAGCTATTAGTTGATTAATTAAATTTGTTATGTAAAATAATTTTGTAATTTTCAATTTTTTTTATTATTGCATGCATTTTTGAAATTTGTTTCGTTTTTCTATTTTGTTGCTAATTTTTGCAAAACAATTAAATTGTTGACTGGTTAATTTTAAATGTTGCACACACACGGAAAAGTAATTCGAGCTGTCGCATGCGGCGTATGCGTAATGTGAACGAAACATTTAAATTAGGATTAGTCCTTTGACTATGTGTGTGTGAGAGAGAGAGAGAGAGAGAGAAGAGAGAGAGAGAGAGAGACTGTGTGCGCATTAAAATCGAAACATATGCAGAAATTTGAATGCATATGACCAAATCGGCATAGTTAGTGCCGTGTTACCAACTATATATGGATACGTGTGCAATATATTTTTGGCCAGTTGGCGAATTTGCTTCTTTACGCAGCGGGCATATTGATTTCGGACAGAGCCACATAAATTAATGCAGCTGCAGCAGCAGCAGCCGGCGACCATTTTAACCAGCATTGACCATTGACCAGTTTGCCAAACAGTAAGAGCAGTTATGACCAGCCCCTCCCCTTTCTCTACATCCCCCTTGGCTTACAGGCACGTCAGCGGCTGGAATACATTTTAAAATTATATTATTTTGAATGGCTTTTTAGAAATTAATAATTACATATGACAGCATATGCATTTGTGTGTGTGTGTGTGTATGTGCGTGTGCGTGCGTGTGTGTGTGTGTGTGAGCCTGATTGCGTACGTGGCATTAAATTTTTTATATGCAACCGTCTGAGTGCGCGCTGTCGACGAGGCTTTAATAGCCAGTTAAAGTTCACAAAACTGCCAAGTGTCAAATTAAAGTATCTAAAATTTGTGGAAAATCTGTAGCGGATGAATTTAATAGCCATATGAAATATTCCATTTAATTAATCATTCATAAATCTGTTCATTGTTAAAGTTATTAGTTAGCCGGATTATTAAACTCTTTGATTAGTAATTAAGCTCTCTTTGAAAAACTGCAAAAGCAATTAATTCACTTTTTTAATGTTTGAAAAAGTTTTTGCAAAATTAATTTGTATCTTTTGGGGTAGATAAAATGTTGCCTGTTAATATGAAATTAAAAAGCTTACTTAGTAAAATTTGTCCCTCGATTATAAATCATGGAAAAATTATCTACAAAATAAATTTGACACTCAATTATAATCCAATTAAATAAAATGTCACAAATATAAATTTTTTAAATTTTTCTACAGTTTTTTTTTGCCATTTTTTGGATTTTAAGAAGTTTTGCAAATCTATTGACAATTTCATTGGCATTTTTCAGATATTGTAGTTGGCCAACTTCGGTTAGACAGGTTGCAGCTGTGGCCTTTTTGGGCCATCTTTCGCTTGTGTGTGCCCATATCACATGTTGGCTTTGTACTTTTTATTTATTTCCTTCGCTTTTGGTCCCCATACGCAAGCCGCCAAAATGTCTGGCCATTTGCTGTATTCCCACTACTTTTGGCCATTATTAATTGCTAACGTGCGCTGATTTCTTTGCACTACACTTTTTACGGCTTTCTGTCGCCGTTGTTTTTACTATTGTTACTATTGTTGTTGTTGTTGTTGTTATTTGTTACTGTTCGCCTTTGCCTTTTAGCAATGTTCGGAATGTTGTCTGCTGCTCGCAATTCGGTGTTCGTTGTAACTTGTAGGTTGTCTTGTCTGTTTGGCTCAGCAGTGACATTCATGCACCGGCGAGCAACTGGAACAGCAGCAGCAGCCAACAAAATGGAAGGTGGGGCAACGAGAACTGGTTGGCCAAAATGCCCCAATATGGCAATAAATCAATGCGAACTTGTAGTCAATATCCTAGCGACGGCGGCTTTTTAAAGTCACTCGCCGCCAGTTTAATGCACTCGCCTAATGGGTATGCAACACTTTTCTTTGTTGAGACAATTCACGAAAACAGATGAAGATGCCTTGCGACTTTGAATTAAAACTGTAGCTTAAAATTAGAGAAAACTGAGAAATTTTGGAAACCCAGAAAAATGTTTTTTTTCGATATATAATAGATAAATTTACCCACAAACAAAATCTGGAATTTGTGCAGTCGATCAATAATATATCAGAGTGTTGAGTTGAGTTGTAAATTCGAATTACATTTTTTAATTATACCTATTCTTCTTATGCATCAGTCTACAGACTTCCAAGTCTGTTTTTTTGCTGCTATCGAAAATCGATTTGTATCGATATACGCTAAACTAGGGGCAGTTATCGATGCGAAAACTTGTGTTCCACATTTGATTTGTCTTGCTCTTATGATTCCTGGTATCGGGTTTCGCAGTATATTAAATATAGATCTCTTCTTTGAATAAATTCAAAATGATTGCTAAAGAAATTCAGTTTATTCAGTTTGTTCAGTTTTGCAGGTATGCCACCTCCATGAGATATAATTATAAAGCGAAAGAGAAAGTAATTTAAAATCTCGCCCTATTTGCGTTGTAAATCCTTTGTTATGTTCATGTCAAAACAGACATGCAACTGATTACAGTTAATTTACAATTAAATACGTTGTAATGGCCATGTTTTCGTATTTCGATTCCATTCGACTTTGATGACGCATCGAACGCGATTCGATTTGTATGTGCACCACACACATCGTTGCAACATTGCGTTTTTGCATAAAGTGCACCAAAACATATGCAAAAATAACAAAATAACATTAGAGCAACATTATACGGGATTATTGCCGATTGTTTACACTCCAAATGTACAAAATACAAGCACAATTTCCAATGAGCACAGTTAGCCATTATTTGAATATGATTATTTAGTACATAATATGCATAATTACTTTTGTGGTTCAGGCTCCAATTACGGTAAAAACTAATAATAAATTAAAAATAAAATATGTTCAAGAATGTTGAGTGTTTCGCAAACTACACAAATTATTATGGAAATTAATTAAATCATAATCAGCTCTACAAGTCATTATGGAGTAAAAAAAATCCATATTTTTATTTAAAGCACAATTCAACGCCATCAAATATTTATATATATATTGAGTATATGGCAATTTAAGCAGCTGCGCTTCGAATCGACTTCACAACTTATTAATTATTCTCTTTTAATTTAATTTGTATGCTCTGAATCGAATATCAAAGTAGAACGCGCAAAAATCTGAATATTCAACAGATATTAAATGCGATAAGAAATGTGGCATCAACAAAAAAAAAAAAAGCCAACAAATGAATGCAACAAGCTGTGTGTGAATTGTTATTGAAAGCCGGCCGACAGCCAACAAGCGGGACAAACAATGCAACTGCCATTGGAAATGCCACTCTGATACTGCCACACTGCCACTGCAACACTAACAAGCAGCAGCAACTGCAACTTAGTTACTTACAGTGGTTTTAACGTGGACAAAGAACAAGCGTTCGAGCCAATGCCAACAAAGGCCAATCTCGATATATATATTGAAAAACAAGTAAGCTCCAGTCGAGAGTGCTCGACTGGCAGATACCCTCAACTAGATTCGAGAACTAGATATAGAAAATATAATTTTCTTCAAGTATATCACAACTGAAAATGTTGAAGTTTATTGTTATCTGTAATCGATTCTTATCGATATTGGAGAACGAGGAAAAATTATCGATTAAATAAAATAAGCTTGATCTGATTTATGAGTAAGAATTTTCAAAAATGTATTGTTTTATTTTTACTGATGATAAATTTGCTTTCAAACGTTTGCACAATTGCATTACACCCTGTTCAACCATTTGGGCTCAGGTCACAAATAAAAAATACAAACTCCGGTGGAAACACTGCCACTCCCACTCCGCATCCCACTCAAACAGAGTGTGTTTTTTCAGCAATAAATCTGACTGCAGTAAATGCAGCTGGGTGCCCCAAAAGTGGGCGGCGGCTGCTGTTGTGAGGCGTGACTGCTTACAAGTTGCCATGACATTGTCATGCATATGAAGTGCCTCATACATACACACCCACACACACACTCAGACACACACACACACACTCAGTGAGAGCGTGAGGTTTCTGGCTTTTAATTGCTGTTGGCTGTTTGGGCCTCCGTTTGTTTACAAGTTGCGCCAATTTCGCGCTACCATTAAATTGTATTTAATATTTGCAATAGGCCCTGGCCCCCAAATTGCCCGCAAAATTTAAGGGCCCAAATTGTTCTTGTTGGCTTTATTGTTGTTATTCTGATACTCATTTTAGTTTAATTTCTATTTAAATTCATATCGTCTATGCAGCGCGACAAAAACCAAAAGAAGAAATGAAAATGGAAATGGAAAACTTTGCCCAGTTTTGCTGCAAGGGTATATTTTATGGCAACACTCAGCGCTTAATTACCCCAAAGCTTATCAAAACATCTACGAGACGATGACGCTGACGACGCTGATGACAACCACAAGGTGGTGGAGGGGGGAGGGGTTGGTGTGTACTTGTGGGTGTCATTCTTGGTGTGTGTTGTGAAGTCGCCAAGTTTTCGCTTAATGAATTATTTAATCTGCGCTGCATCTACGAAAATTGTGCGCTGTTAACCAACAACTTTTTATTTCGCTCTACTTGTCAACCCTAACCGAAAAATGTATGCACTCCCCAGCAGCACCACGACTTTTAGATACTCTCTATAAATGCTTGTTGAAAGAAAAAAAATTTGTAATTGAAATACATTTTCAAATAATTGATATTTGTGTAAATTTATACATGAAGAATAAAATATATTATATAAATTATTATAACATTTATATAATTAATAAGTTATATTTAAATATACAGTAATTGTGTAGATTTTATACTCAAGCACAATAAACCTTAAGTTTCTAGATCGCAAAATATATCAATATTTATTCACTTTAATCACAATTGATCAATTAATATAAACAAAAATTTATATTTAACCATTTAACTCCAAGGCACTCACAAAGTCAAGCACATCTTGTCTTACCCTATTAAGCCAGCGACGAAAATGTTTAAGGCTAATGCAAATAGACCACAGAGCTGGCCAGGCTAATAAGTTAAACGACACCGTGACATAGTAACGAGAAGATGGCAGGGGAGACTGGCAAATATTAATGCCAAGGCGGCGTGCTGCCCAAGAAGACACCAAAAACTGAAAGCAGACCAAGTTAACTCCATCCACAAGCCAAGTAGTCAGACACGGAGGTGGAGATGGAGTCTCGAGGATTCTAGGATTCGGGGCTCGCAGTCACTGAGTACACATGGCTGACTGAGCGTATTTGTTCACCTATTTACCACGCAAATGAAGTTGAAAATAACTGTGAAATGAAGATGAAGTGCTTTAGTCAACAGCAGCAACAGCGGCAGCAACAGCGGCAACAGCAGCAGCCGTTGAGCTCAGGACCAGACAGCGCCTAAATGGAATGTAAATATTTGAGGAGGCGCCACGGAGCGCGTTAAGGTTGAAGACAACGTTGACTTCTTGGCTGGGCTGCTGCTTCTTCCTTAGCCAACTACTGTATATATAAATGTGTGTGTGTGTGTGTGTGTGTGTGTGTTTGTAGCAGCCGTATGTTGACTTAAACGTACCAGCCAGCCAGCCAGTTAGCCGACAAGGCCTTAAGCGCCAAAACAATGGCCAAGTCGAGTCGACTTTACTTTGGCTACGTGCTGTGGCCGCTGGTGTTGAAAATTGAAGGCAATTAAAAGTGCCAGAGTGTGTGTGTGTGAGTATGTGTGTGTGGCTTATTAGTAACAGCAAAAAGCCAAAAATGCCATGCAACACATTGCGGCCTGTAAATCAAAAGCCAACGAGCGAAGAGCTTAAAGTGCTTCCGACAAGGCTAAGAATAATTATGTAGTTGAAAACACCAGTGCTAAAGTTGGGTTAGCAAAATACCAACTTTAAAAGCCATATGTGATTAGAAAATATATATTCATGATCAGCTTTATTTTTAATTTATAGACAAAGTTAGGTATCGATCCGATCAATCTTCGTCGTTCCTAGGATAGCCTCTTCTTCTGAAGTTTTTTATTATTATTAAATTTAACCTATATTAATAATCAAGTTGACCCATTGAAACTTACTTTAAGGTCATTTTACTTAAAGTAAGTTTCAATGGGTCAACTTGATTATTATTCCCAACTTACTTATGCAACCTTAGAACATATTTGCCAAGTTGCATTTAACTGATAAACAAAGCCAAATGTGAATTTATGCTTTACGGTACATTTTCAAGTTGTTGATTATAATTGGAAATTTGTGTATTAATTTTTAAAATATATGTATGTGGCAAGGCACACACTGAATGCTTCATTTTACGTGCACTGCATATTTTATTGCAGATGGAAAGTTGGTTATTTGGCCAAAAATAAATATACCTTTGGCAAAATAAATATTTACGCATAACGGATTTAGGTCGAAATCTGCAGCCTAAAAGTATGCAACAGTTTATTTGAGCATTTGCACTGAGAGCCAAAAACAAAAATCTGTTCAAAGTGCAATTTGCAACGTTCAGGTTGCAAGCTTTCTGCACGTGCACTTAACAACACTTAACGGCAATTGTTTTATGACTGTGGCAACAAAAAGAAAACAAAAAAAAACACAATGGAAAACAAAGGGAATAGAAAAGCGCAGTTCAAAAAATGATTTATTCAGCGCGAATGGGACAAGCAAAATGAAATGAAAAAAAAAGAAAAATGAAAATGAAAATTAAGAAGAAGAAGAGAAAAATCAAGTTAAACTTTTGCAGCACAAACAAAATTTTGCTAAAGTTGCGTTTTCTTTGCCCCATCCACTCCTTCTTCTTATTCCTCTTGTTGCGGAGTTTATCTTGTGTCAGGCTGCACCTGGACACAGAGTCCTACCTTGACTTTAGCTGCAACCACTGTGGCTCTGGCTGTGGTCACGCTTTTCTAAGCGTTGCGTTTTCCTTGCCAACTTTCCTGCAAAAAGGCAGCCACGCCAATAGAAAGAGAGAGAGAGAGGGAGAGGGAGAGAGAAAGCCGCTTTTCAGATTGCACTAAAAGATTTGCTGGCAGTTGGTTTTGGCCACTTTGGCTTTTGTTACTCAGCAAGCTGCGGCTCGATTTTGCTTTTGCTTTTGCTTTTTTTTGAATACTCTGATTTTTAAGGTGAAAGAGTATATTGGGTTTGTTAAATTTGTAAACACTATAGATACGATTATATATAATATTGATTGATAAAAGCTATATATTTATATCACTTTAAATATAAATTTTCCATAGATCTATCAGCCAGAAAAGCTAGTTAATCTCGAGTAAGCTTAAACAACATGGCAATGATCAGAAAACCTAAAGTAATAATTAATTAGGAATAATTATAACTCCCAGTTGGATAATATGTTTTTTATAAAGTTGGCTACAATATGTCTTTTCCAGCTACAAGCCCGACAATAGTTAATAAACTCACTAACTGCATTATCCCAACTGATTACATTCGTTATTCAACCGATAACAGAGTATTTCTGAGTCTTTTACAATCAACTGCAAGTTGTTAACTCGTTTTTTTTTTTGCTGTTTTTTTTTGCTTTATGTAGCCTTTTGTTGTCGCCTTTAGCATTCGAGCAAGAACTGAGGTCGCCTAATGGCTCGACTGGCAGCCAAACCGCCAAGTCGACTTCTAAAGTTGAAATCCTTGAGCGCTGCAGCCGATGTGGCTGCATTTCGCAATTAATAACCCTCAATGCATTTGCATAATTAAAAGGCCAACAACGGCAGCGGCAGCTCTTCTTAAAGATTAAAGACTGCAACGAAGTCTGAAGTTGTTGTCGAGAGAGCGTCGAGAGACTCGAAAGTCTCACATAGCTGCTCGTAAAAGCGGGTTTAATTTCATGCAACTCAAAAGTGGCAATAAACGTGGCAATGGTATGTGACAGACAGAGGGAGAGAAATAGAGAGAGAGTGAAAGAGATGCCAGCACGAGGTCACATAGCTGCAGGTGCTGCTGCAGGAGGAGCAGGGGGGTGGGGGGGACACCACCCCGGCAACACATCTTGCAGCAGAACAATAAAGCAACTCGGAATCGCACTCACAACTGACAATCGACTGCGTGCTGAAATGCCGGGCAACAGTTTGCTAAATTCCCTTTAAACAACAGCGCAAATCTTTCAATTTGCCTGAATCGCAAAAAAATCAGAAGAAGAAGAATTACAAAAAGTTCAACAACCAAAAAAAAAAATAGAGAAAAGTGCCAAGTGCCAGCAAAAATAAATACTCAGCCATGGACAAAATCAAGCTGCAGAAAAAGATACAACTAGCCGGGCCGTTAGACTATTTGCCTCCCCCTACCGCCTACCCCCCTCCCATCCTGAAATGTTGAGTTGAGGCAGCTCAATTGCAGGACAATCAGCACAATTGATTTCCCCAAAGTGCCTGCCCCAAGTCGTCTTTGCATCCACCCTCCCCGCCTGCTGGCACCCAGCATTAAAAGGATTTAATGCCATTTAAGCCAAACAATGTGAAGACAGCGCTACGACAGAGCCAACCAACAGAGTCAAAGAGTCGTCGGACGCCACAAAAACACCCAACCACCCAAGTACCACCCACGCACCACCCGAAACCCACCACTTTTTGCTTGCATTCGCGAGCCACTCCACGGAAAAAGTTTATCAATAAAATAACTTGTCGACGAAGACGACGACGACAGCGACAAGGATGAGTTCAACTCCTTGGCAGTCAAGTCGAAAATTGCAGCAAGTTTTTGTCAGTCAACGAGTACTGCACACACACACCAACACACACACATACACAGAGAGACAGAGAAAGCGCAAAGGACATCGAGTGGCGCAATCTTGAGGCTCTGCCAAGGAACTTCAATTGCACTTATAGTTCCTGTCTGCCACACTGCCTGCCCCGCTGCCTGCATCGCTGGGCGGCACAAAGAGTTATTACATGCATCAGCGACATATGACGTATACGCAACGTATCGCAACGTACCCCAAAATACCGTATTTCCTTCAGTAACGGCACCCTTAAAGCCATCAATTAGTGCGTTCCTTAAATAAAAATTGAGATACACAGTTTTCTCAGCATTTAATTGTCAACTGTTAGCCAAAATGGGATTTTCATGTTATAGATAATATTATAAATTGTGCCAAGGACTTTCATCTTAGGTCGACATTCTTTTTTGTACCTGTATCAAATCAATATTTGTTAGCCCCTAAGGCAATATTTTGCTGCAATGCAATAAATATTCATTTAAAATATAAGTTTATTTGATTTTATTATGTTTTTTATGATCTGAACTAATTTGAAAAGTCGTGTAAAGTATGTGACAGAAGAAAGCATCTCCGATCTCATAAGGAATATATACTATGCTTAAGCCATAGCCATATCTGTATTCTCTTAGAGATAAGGGAATTTAAATTTGTGGTATTGATTGGCATTATTTTATTTTATCAATCGTTCCTCCATTTCGGAAATATCGAAATAAATCGATTTCCGATAGCACTTAAAACCACAATCTGTATATATGCCCTTCCCATAAACAATTTATATAATTTAATTAACCAAAACAAAATTACCAAGTCCTTTATCAATTTTACGGCCCTGTTCAGGGCATCTCCTAGTCGAGATCTCTCGACTAGAATTTTCTTACTTGATTTGACCAAGATAATAATTTAATTATATTTATGCTCTAATATTTCAATATACGTTAACAAAAGATTTATCTATTTTCATCATGAGCAGCAGTGTTAAATTTTGCGCTCAGCAACAATATGCTGCTGACACACACACACAAGCAACACGAACCTCAGCTCCCAAGTTGCCCCTGCCACAAAACTGCTTTTCAGTTTAGGCAATTGTCTTCACCCACAAATTGTGTGTTGCATATTCAGAGGCGTCACCCCCCCAAATTTAACTTTGCGCATACATCAATTGCTATTGTTCCGATTGTTGTTATTGTTGTTATAGTTGCTGCTGCTGCTGCTTCATTTGTTGGTGCTGTGGCAACTAAGCCAAATGCCAAAGTGGTAAACAATGTCCAATGCTTTGAACTGTGTGCGAAATTAAAACAATAAACGGCCTGGCAAAGGCTCGTGGTAGTTTATGACGTCAGAGCAGTGAGAAACTTTTGAATACCTCAATCACACACAGAAACTCACATACATATGAAAATGAGTGGTTGTGTGCGTTGCATGCAACATAAGGCAAGAGCAGTAAAGGCAGCAACAGCTGCCGGTCAACAGGCATTTTACCTTTTAAGCAGCTCTCATGCATGAAATTGGAAGAGTAGCAATTGATTGAAATTTTACCGAGAGCTGCCATCAAAATACAACAACTACAGAACCAACAACAGCAACAACAAAAGCAACAACAAAAGCAACAACAACAACAACAACAAACGAATAGCAGACGGAAAATAAAGATGGAAATTGTGGTTCACATGATATTTTTTGACGTAATTCGAATTTGCAAGTGAATTTCAGCGCTAAGGCCACCGCCCCAATGTAAACTGATAACGCAGCATTATTACGCATACGTAACACACACACACACACCCATGGACATACGTGTGTATATACAGTGAAAGCCACCTTGAATGGATTTGGCTTGTGCCCTTTTGTTTGCCTAAGGAAGCTGATGGTTTGTCAGAGATTTCCCAGAAATTACATAAATAATAACAACAGGAATAATAAAGGATAAACCAGAATAATCGTTCAGCTGAGGATTACCGAAGTTTAAATACCCTTTCGAACAACTTTTCTTGGGTATAAGTTTTAAAAGGCATCCGATTGTTCATATGAAAGCTATGTGATGATGATCTAATGTCTTTGAATGTTGGAAGCATAAATTAACGCATAAGTGATGAAGTTTTTTATACAAGAACTCATCTTTCGAACGATTGATCCTGTAGTATATAGGAAAATATATGCAAAATATATATATGCATATAAAAGTATATACACAAAAAAATTAATAGTACACGGACTCATTTTTCGATTTATATGATTAAGCATTCCGATAAGGCTAGCTCCGATATACATATGTACTATTTGCAGATGGATAGCTTTAAAACTGAGGCACTTGTTCGCATAGAAACAGACAGATGGACAGACATAGCTATATAGACTCGACTGCTGATTCTAATCAGGGATATATATACCTTAAAAGATAGAAGACGTCTTTATCAATGCTATTTAACGATAAAATCAGAAAACCCACTACTAGACTAAAAAATGCATAAATAAAAAACATATTTGTTCAAGCTATAAAAACATGGCATTATCGGATCACTTATTCAATCAGCATGGAGTACATCCTAGTGCCAATTGGGCTGTCCGTTAGTGGGGAACCTCCACTGTATGCACATATGTAGTATGCAGATTTGAGCGACTAGAGTCCAGCCCACTTTAATGGGACTTGAGGTGCGGGGCGGGGAGGCGGGAGCGGCAGCGCGAGGGGCTTAGCTAATGCTTTCAAATCCGACAGTCAAACATTAGAGTGAAGCGCAATTCCCGCTCACTGGGAAGAAGAAGAAGAAGCGGCAACAGCAGCAGAAGGAGCATCGCGCATTTTGGCGCATTTCACTTTTCACAGGATTATTTAGAATTTATGCATAAACAAGCAAAAGGACGTTACCCAAAGTCATTTGTTTAAGTCAGCGTGTGCTCACATGCCACTGCTAACTTGCCCCCAACACTCCCTTGCCACCAATTCAACCCCTTACCCCTTTGGCACGCCCACACCCCTGACAGCTAAGCAGAGTTTGTAGCATAAGCAAAAACAAAAGCCATTTATAGCCTTCACAATGCTACAACGACTCTTGTTAGTCAGTCCGTCTGTCCTTCTGTCCATCCGTCTGTCAGTCAGTCAGATTGTCAGCTTGTCTTGCCATTTTATTGCCACTAGTAAAACAATTTCACAGCGCCACTTGCGAATCCTAGCAAATTGGCGACACATTGCCGCTGTCCCGCTGCCCCAAGTGGCATTCACATGCACCAATTTGGGCAACAGCCTTCGAATTGCAACTGGAGGCAATGTCAAGTGCAACCAGCACCCACGGCAACAGCAGCAGCAGCCACTTGGACTTGGACACTAGACAATGTCAAGGGACTGCCTTCGACTCGCCAGGTACTCTAAATAGCGAGAGGCATGTTTTGTCCTTGCTGCCACCCTGCTGCGCCCCGCGGCGCTCTTCAACTATCTTTCAGCTGGAAAAGGCTGCAAAAACAATTTAAAATTGCAAAAGGTGTACGTTGGTTGTTAAGTACCGCTTTTTGTAATTTTAAATGGTTTTAGATTTGATATTTATCCATTTAATGTTAACTGAAGGCCACTTTTAGCTTGGCACAAACTTGGGCAAGTAACGTTGAAATGAATATTAAATGAAATATTAAGTGAAAAGTCGACAAAAGTAACTTTGTTAAAGCTGAAACGAATGATTGAATTTTTGGGTGGAAATCTATCAATCTTGAAGAAGGGTGCATCCACAAGGACAGCCAGGATGGTTAATTTTATGGCAATAACAATCTTAGCCTCAGCAACACATTCGGTAGGTTGGCAAGTAAAATGCAGATTAAGTCTCGCTTAGCTGGGGGCATACAACATAAACTTTGAAGGAATGAGAACGATGAGAAGAGGAACAATCACTACATTCCTACACAAGATATGAATATATATAAAATCGATATATAGATAGTCTACATATAATAAATATTTAGATACACATTTCTTTTTTAAACCATAATTAATAGTAACTTTAGTTATTCTCAACATATAACCATACATAATACAAACGTTCTACATAACGTTGCCACATGTTGCCAAGCAGTTTGTGGCACAACATTGCATTTGACACTCGACGGCAAGCATTGACACATGTGGAGCAGCAGCCGCAACCGCAAAATTTGCAAAATTTGTCAGTTAATTTTGATAAATATGTCTATTGCTTACCACTTACTGGTGTTAATGACATCGACGTCGATGTTGACGTCGATGCTGACGTTGACGCTGACGCTGACGTTGACGTCGCAGCCTCAGTTAAGCGGTAAACTGCACTATTTATGGGCTGCCAATCGAATTTCGTCGCATAACTAATTATGAGGTTTGAAACTAAATTAGTTTTGGGTACTATTTAGTTAATACTAAATGGCAATGCCACAATACATTTTATGGCTCTATCTGTGTATATACCCTGTTGGTAAATAAAGAGTTAAGCAAGGGTATTCTGTGCGAAATGTATAATCTCAAAATGTTATTGATTATAAAGGTTTATTATCAAGTGCCAAGAACTTAATCTAACTATACTCAACTGGCTGAGTGGAAACTTTACTTTATTTAAACTTAATAAACTTTTTATTTACAATCTCTTTCTTTATCTGTGGCATATAAAATTTTGATTCTTTGGTATTCAAAGCAAGTTTATAGGCAAAGAGGTAATCGCTTAGTCGAGCTTTTTATTGACTTTTGACAACTGCATTTTATTTTTTTATTGTTGGTTTTATTGAAAATCGTTGAGGTTATTTTCACTATGCGTAGTTGGTTTTTGCTGTTTTTGTTGTAATTGTGTTGCAGTTACGGTTGCAACGCTAGCTGTATTTGGTTTTCGATTTTTGAGGTTTTTTGCCAGAGCTGCCATAAAGCCTGATTTTATTGTGTTTTCTCTGTTGCATGTGGCTCAATCTCTCTCTCCCTCTCTCTCTCTCTCTCTCTTGCATTCCCTGTGTATGTGCGTAAAGTGGCAACAAAAAAATGCAGCAACAAAACACAGCAGATTAAAAACTTTTCCCATTACGTGAAAATTAACAACTTTTTGCTGCACTTATTGCCTGGACTAGAGAAATAGCTGTGCTCCGAGTACAGAGCCCAAAGCAACACTCGCATCTAAATTCTCTAAAAATAAAACAGGCTACGTTGTATTATGTTGTGGGCAAGCGTGTGTGCGAGTGTGTGTGGCACACACATGCCAAAAGGCAAACGGCCAAATGGGTAAGCCAGCAAACGGCTGCAAGTGCAACTGTAATGCCAGCCAAGGTCCATTTAACAAACAGCCAGCCTAGACTAGGCTTTGACTTTAAGAGCCAAAATACAATTTAAGAAAAACACAAATGTTCCTTATATATTTTTAATAATGTAATAATTTCAAGCGTCGATTTAATCGAGTGAACAAACCATGATTAAAATTTTCTCTGGTTTTAAATACTGTTCGAAAGTACGGGTCGGAACATAAGTCAAAATTATAGTCCGAAATAGGTCGAACCTTCAAAATGCCATAACTTCGTCAAACTCAGCGCATTTTCAAAAGCAAGGGCGTTTTAGTTATAGTTTTGCCTCTAGATCAATTGTACATTTAAAGTTGAAAACGTTATTTTGGGTCAGAACATAAGTCAAAATTGTAGTCCGAAAATCGGCAAATCGGCATATGGGCATATGTCGAACCTTCAAAATCCCATAACTTCGTCAAAACTCAAGGGATTTTCGAAAGCAAGGGCGTTTTAGTTATAGTTTTGCCTCTAGATCAATCGTACATTTAAGGTTGAAAACGTTATTTTGGGTCGGAACATAAGTCAAAATTGTAGTCCGAAAATCGGCAAATCGGCATATGGGCATAGGTCAAACCTTCAAAATCCCATAACTTCGTCAAAACACAAGGGATTTTCAAAAGCAAGGGCGTTTTGGTCATAGTTTGGCCTCTAGATCAATCGTACATTTAAAGTTGAAAACGATATTTTGGGTCGGAACATAAGTCAAAATTGTAGTCCGAAAATCGACATATCGGAAAGTGGGCATAGGTTGAACCTTCAAAATGCCATAACTTCGTCAAAACACAAGGGATTTTCAAAAGCAAGGGCGTTTTGGTCATAGTTTGGTCTCTAGATCAATCGTACATTTAAAGTTGAAAACGTGATTTTGGGTCGGAACATAAGTCAAAATTGTAGTCCGAAAATCGACATATCGGAAAGTGGGCATAGGTTGAACCTTCAAAATGCCATAACTTCGTCAAAACTTAAGGGATTTTCAAAAGCAAGGGTGTTTTAGTCATAGTTTGGCCTCTAGATCAATCGTACATTTAAAGTTGAAAACGATATTTTGGGTCGGAACATAAGTCAAAATAATATTCCGAAAATCGGCAAATCGGCATATGGGCATAGGTCGAACCTTCAAAATCCCATAACTTCGTCAAAACTCAAGGGATTTTCAAAAGCAAGGGCGTTTTAGTTATAGTTTTGCCTCAAGATCAATCGTACATTTAAGGTTGAAAACGTTATTTTGGGTCGGAACATAAGTCAAAATTGTAGTCCGAAAATCGGCAAATCGGCATATGGGCATAGGTCGAACCTTCAAAATCCCATAACTTCTTCAAAACTCAAGGGATTTTCAAAAGCAAGGGCGTTTTAGTTATAGTTTTGCCTCTAGATCAATCGTACATTTAAGGTTGAAAACGTGATTTTGGGTCGGAACATAAGTCAAAATTGTAGTCCGAAAATCGACATATCGGAAAGTGGGCATATGTCGAACCTTCAAAATGCCATAACTTCGTCAAAACACAAGGGATTTTCAAAAGCAAGGGCGTTTTGGTCATAGTTTGGTCTCTAGATCAATCGTACATTTAAAGTTGAAAACGTGATTTTGGGTCGGAACATAAGTCAAAATTGTAGTCCGAAAATCGACATATCGGAAAGTGGTCATAGGTCGAACCTTCAAAATGCCATAACTTCGTCAAAACTCAAGGGATTTTCAAAAGCAAGGGCGTTTTAATCATAGCTTGGCCTCTAGATCAATCGAACATTTTAAGTTGAAAACGTTATTTTGGATCGGAACTTATGTCAAATTTATACTCCAAAAACAGGCTGGGGCGTCTGAGGTGAGTGAATGAATACTTTAATTGAAATATTAAATGCATAAAGCTTACAGGAATGACAAGCAGCAGCTTATTTGCTCCTGATAATGATTTTAATCTGTCATTTATCCCTTAAATACCGTTTGTAAACATTGTTGCTGGCAACATGTTGCTGCAACACGCACTCGCATGCAAGCAACCACATAACTAATCAGCCGACGCAGTTATTTTTTTTGTTGGTTATTGCTTTGTGTGTGTGTTTGTGTGGGTGTGTGTGTGTGTGTTGTGTATATGTCTGGGTGGGTAGTGGGTGGGGAGTTGCCTTTAAAACTTCCCCTTGGTGCATAAATTGCAATCCCGCGAGAGATCGCATCGAGTTTCAGTTGCAAACTTTTGACTGTCCCGACTCGGACGGCACTTTATGTGGCATGAAATTAGGCAACAGCACAGATGGCGGCAACTACTGGTGGCTGCCACATGCTGGCATCGTCACTGTTGATGCCACTTGTTACCGCTGTTGCCACGGGATTGGCAAAGGCTTCGGCATTGGACAGCTTCTAGCCAAAGTATTAAAAGTGTCCAAACGATGATTGTTTTGGTTATGGCACAGCAAGCGCTCGACGCGCTTATCCAGTCTGCCTCTCTCTCTCACATACATACACACACACACACTCTCTCTCTCTCTTTCTCTCTCACCATCTAACTCTCTCTGGGAATTGCGTCTGTGGCAAGCGTCCTGTGAGTTCTTAGCTGACAGCGTCATCAGCAGTGGGCAAGACAAATGTGTCCTGTCTGCAGCGACTTCTTGGCCAACGACGATTTCTGTCAGCCGGATTTATTTCAATCCAAACAAGTTTACACTGACTGGCCATTTAAGCCAACAACTTGATGCTTTTCGCATGCACCGTAATTATGCGCTTATTGATTTTCAAGCCAGCAGTCAAAGTTAATCGCCATAGAGCCTTGTTAAGCATGCACCATCAGCGCCAGCAGACGCAGTTGCAGCAACATGAAGCAACATGCAGCTGCATGTTCATCTATAAACCGCCTTCAAAGTTACTCGTCCATAAAAATATTCGCACCCAGTTCAGCTCAGATTAAATATTGCTTTTTTTTTTAATTGCATATTTTGTTGTTTATGCTAGCAACGACTTTTAGCGTTTTAAAAATATGAAAACATTAACCAAAAAAATATCAAAAACTATGAAAACTATGGAGCGAAGTTCAGCTTAGCGTAAAATTAAAAAATATTGTCGAGAATCTCTCTATTTAAATATACTAAATGCAATCGAAAACATTTCCTCAAACAAAACATAAACCGATTTGAAATTAACATCTTTAAAACTGTAGTTTTGATTACTATCGGAAATCGATGCGGTTATTGATGCTGATCAGGAATATATATATTTTTGGGGCTTGAATCTAATCTTATCACCTTGACTGCAAAAAGGAGTTAAAAAAATCCCAAATGCAATTTATGTCAAAAGTTTTAAAGGAAGCAAAATCTTCACTTTTGTATTTATTGTGGTATTTTGAAAAAAACCTTAATATTAAACTGTAACTCTGAACTGTGTACATATGTGTGTGTGTGTGTGTGTGTGTGGAGTGAGTAAAAATTCACGAGAAAAGTGGCAACAAATAAAAGAATATAAAAAAATGGCCACAAAAAGCAATTATGCTTAAATTAAAACTCATTCATTTGTGCGGAAAATGTTAAAATTCATATGAGATGTTGGCTTCATAAGCGTGGCACTCGCTGCATACATATTTATATGTGTACAAACATGTGTAAGAGTCTCCATATATATACATATATACATAAATACATATGTATGTATGTAGGTAACATCAACAAGGCAGAGTCTATGAAACGAAATGAAAATTCAATGCCAGTCCAAATAAGTGAAAAATGAATGCTTAATTTTTTTGGTGGTGTTTCTCTTTTCTTCACTTTTTTTTTTTAGTACCTTTATGTGTTATTGTTTCGTGGTTTTCATTATTTGGAAGGTGGGTCGGTGGTTGGTTGTTGCTGGAGTTGGGGTTGAGGTTGGGGTTGGGGTAGGGGTTGAGGTTGGGGTTGGGGTCTGCTTTCATTTTCAAAATACTTTGCATGCCTATCGCGCTCTGTGTCTGCATTTATTTGTTTGTTTTGGCTGACGATCCAAGCAATCCAAACAAAATCAAGCTCGGTATCCAAAAACAAAAAAACCAAAAAAAAAACAAAAAAAAACATGCAAAGTCGTTTTACGTGGCATCTACTTGATTTGTCATACATTACGTATACGCCTGCCGCTGCCACTGCCCCCGCACGTTGCAGCCAATTAGTGCCGGGACACTGGCGGCTTAAATTTTCCTATTCCTATTCCTATTCCTATTCCTTTAAAGTTTGATAACAAGACCAGCCGCATGTCCCTTGCCCCATGCCACTGTTACTCATGCTACTTGCGTGTGTATCACACGCAGAATTTTGATTTGCGCTGCTTTTTTCAAGCCGAAAGCTGAGTGGAAATGGACCGGGAGGGGAGGGGAGGTCATTTCTTTTGTGTGTGTTCCTTTGCCTCAGCATTTATTTCTATTATTTTTTTTTCCGTTCTTTATTATGCAGTAAAGTTTTGCAGCAGCCAAAAGTTTTCCTCAAAAATAATTTGTGAAAAAAAAAAGTTTGCCGGCCATATCTGGGTGTACGTGCCGGGTTCCTTACTCTAAATTCAATTTCATTGTTATATTTGGATGTGGAGCGTGAGAGAGAGGGAGGGAGGTATGGTGTGAGATAGGGGCAACTTGCACCGTTGCCTGGTTACGTGAGCCTGATAAGTCACAATTCCCATGCCTATGCGTTGATACCGAGCTTTCCGAGCAAATGATCTACTTAAGGTAAGAACATTTGACTTGGTCCAGCAAGTGCAGTCTAAGACGCTTAACTCGAAGCCTCCTTTTATGTGTTGAACTTGAGCAATTTGCCAACAGTTAAATCAAATATTTAAGTGTAGCTTAATGCTAAATAACTTAAGGCAAAAACAAAACAAAACATATGTTTGTAATCCTATTTGTCTTGATTATGGTTATGTTTGACAAATTTCTAAATTGTTATCATAATTTTGGCATAAATTTTATAACACAACTAATAATTTAAGGTAAACAATCACTTGCTACTACAGCTTTCAATTGGGGAATAAGTAAGCTTCCCCATTTGGTAATCTATATGTACTCCTCCTGGCAGTTAACTGTTTTTTTTTCCCTGCTTAACGCCTCTTTACATCCTTATTATCCGCTTGGTGGCTGCCTCTTCATCTGCAAGCATGCAACTCAAATTTGCCGGGTGCTCAATTTAATCATATTTTAAAAGCAACTTGTGACACTTGGCACTTTCTTAGCGGTCGCATTATGAGTGCCTTGACACAACATAACTCAGTCAAGTTGCACATTAAACCATCCCCTCATCCACCCATCCAGCCATCTGCCCCTTGCTCTACCTGCTGCAAGCCTTGTGCGGATTTTCAACATTTTCATGGTGCTTATGCAGAGCTTCAACTTGCTGCTCGAGTTGTTTGTAGCTGCTGCTCAGCTATTTAATAATGTTGGCTACTTTTTTATGTACTTCACGGCATCGCCGCGAGCATTATTTGTAAGCCTGCCCCCCATTCCGCACTTAGGTTGCCCACAAGCCACGTAACTTTACCTGGCGGCGCTGTTCATTTGCAAGTGTCCTTGTCTGCTCGACTTGCATTTATTTATACCGCTCGCTCATGCCCTATCTGTGAGGGTACTTTAATGTTGTCACAAAAAAGGAGACAGCTAAATGATGGATCTTTAACATGTACTTTAATCTAAACGCTTCTTAAAAAGTGCAATGCCTTCTCACAAGTCGTTTTAGTTTGGACAAAGTTGGGAGTCGGGGAACAATTTGTGGCAGGATCTACAAGAGTATATAATCTTCAGCAAGCAAAAGACAGTCGGTCTTTTTTTGCCGTCACCCAAGAGGAGGCACAGCCGAAGTAGCAACAGTAGCTTGCAGCCTGACTGCAATCCACTTTTGCACTTAACAGGGATAACGTGCAGCTTTTTGTCAAAGCGCAAGGCAGAGACGACAGCATGCCACAGGAGGGGGTAGGGGTTAGGGTGGTTGTGGCAACCACAGGTTGTCGCAAATATCACACCAACTTGTCATGTCCAACAGTTTATGGCCATGTCAAGCTGACTGTCCGGCTGTCTGTCTGTCTGGCTGTCTGGGGGCATTGTCTGTAACAATAATGTGGCACATCAAGAAGTAGTTGGCATCAATGTCTGTGCACCATAGATACTAAGTAAATTTCAATGGGTTCTATGATAGCTCATATCACTTGGCCTTTGGCCATCTGCCAGCCAAAAGGACACTAACAAGCGCTACTAATTGCAACACACACACAAAGACACACACACACACACACACACACACACACACATATAGATACACGCAGAGAACCATAATGAGCCGTGGCCACAAAGCAAAGCCAGCTCCAAAAACAGTTGCAGAAGCAGCTCTACACTGAGAATAAAATACACTGCTTTAAATACGTGACTAGCTTTAATTAAATTCGTCTTTGCCAAATTCCTTTTTAAATATTGTTAACTTAAGTGTGCATTTAATAAGTTTTAAAGTCGATAACTAATGTTAAATGAACTGGAAAAAACTTATTCTGAATTTAAATGCCACATAATTAATCTTAAAATAATCAACTTTTAAAATTGTATTATTCAGTTGCTTAAATTAATATGATACAATTTAGGAGAATAAATTAAATTAAATAACTGAATATTTAAAAAAAAAAACGCTTAAGCACTTAATGGAAGAAGTTTCAAATATTTTTTACAGAATTGAATTTTAGAATCGAATTTTTAAGTGACTGAAGACGAGATTTTGGACTAGATTTTGGAGAGAATCCTTAAGCCATATTCTGAGTGTAGTAGAAGCTAGCCAGTGCTGCTCCTGCTCCTGCTCCTGCTGCTGCTCCTGCTACTGGAATAGAAGCTGAAACAGGGAGGAGGAGCTGGTGCTAATGGCTCTTCGCTTCCGCCGCATCAGTGCAATGCGCAGCACAAAAATTTTGCAGCTTCTTTGGCGTTGGCAAAAATTTAATTTAGAGGCAAAAACGTAACGCATCGTGCCGCTATCCGTTGCACATTGCAGCAGTAGCAACAAACTGGCACTAGGAATGGGTAACTGTGAGGCGCACCCCAAAGCGATCTCTGGTGGCCGCCTCGGACTTTTGGACTCGCTTTGCCGACAACGTTATTTATGGCATTCCAGAACGGCCTTTGGACACTGTAACCGCATTTCTTGCCACCGCTGCCTCCGTTGTTGCTGCCTCCGATGGTGCTGTTGTTGCTGTTGCTGCTACCGTTTGCCACTTGGACCGTTGCCCTGTTTAGAGCAAAGCTGCAACTGAAACTGGTGCCGCAACACAGACACACACACACACACACAGCCGGCAACAAAATGGGCCAAAAGGGTTGGCCGAAAATGCATTGCCATCTACGATGTTGTAAAATTAAAAAAATGTGCTTGGCAAAAAATTAACGAAAATGGAGCTAAAGTTTTTTTTTTCTTCTTCTTCCTCTTTCTTTTTTAGGTGTGGGTAGCATTTTGTGGTTTATCACAAGTCTGCGTGTAAATGAAAATTGATATTAAAGCTGTCAGATAAGCCACTGATGGAAGTTAACTATTTAAACAGATTATGAGTTGAGCACGATAAGTGCAATTTTAGAAGAGATTTACAAATTAAACAATCAATTTGAATAAAATATTTTATAAGTGAAAACTGGAGTAAGTGACTTGTAGATGCACAATATACAACCTTAGGCAAAAACATGCACATTTCTTTGAATTTGTTGAATTTCTTTGAATGCGTAAATATGTGCCAATAATTGTGAAAAGACTGAGATTCCTCTTATTAGGTTTTAACTAAAATTAAATACCTCTTTCTCAATTTTATAATATCATCTTAACCCATTTGTTGTGAAACATGTTTGTATGCAGATTTTTTTATTATATGTATAAAAAGTTTAAATAAATACACTCACCTTTAGTAAGTTTTCTGCTTCAATTTCAACCACTTCACACACTTAAAAAAGAACATAAAAAAAAACTTATTAACAGCATTTTAAGCTAACTACAACAAAAAACATAAAAAAATCACATCTTCTCTTTTGATTCAGCATAACAACAAAAGCACATAAGAGAGGTGTATTCTCAACACTTTTAGTTATTTTCACTTTACACAACACTTTTCACAGTACACAAAAAAAAAAGATTAACAAAAAAATTAGAATATAGAAATTTGCACAGCGCCTCAACTATTTCAAAAACTGAACCAGCTTTGACTGGCAAAGAAAGCACTCTAAAAAAATAAAAATGAAAATAAAAATAAACAATTACACGTCGACTCTAAGGTCTTATAAACATTATTACTATTATTATAAAGTTATTGTTTATATTAATTGTAATATTGAGCGGCAAATCAGCTACTGTCTGCAACTCAATCCAGCTGCCACTGGAATGAGCTTGCCACAGCTGTTCTCAGCTGTTGTCTTATTTAATTCGTGTGTCTATTGGCCAAGTTTGTGCACATCTTCGTGTAAATGTGTTATTACCAGATACATGATATGATGATATATACACAGATATGCATGGACACCCCCTAAAGAAGACAACGAATGCATTTAATTTAATTGTGTTTGCCTTGCACTGTTTACATTTGTTGTTACTATTTTCTGCAATTGCTTTAATAGTTTATGAATCACTCATTTTCTGCATTAAAAACAAATCGTTTTTGATTGTTGCTTGTAGAACGTGCAGTGCAACCATTTTAATGAAGCGCCTCTTAAATATTTTAGCATTTCAATTGCAGACTCAGCTCAGAAAATAAGCTACTCGCTTCGCTGCTCAAGCATTCACCAGTAAAGGCGCCTTCGCCACAATACAGTTAATGAACCAGGTGGAAATTACTGATGATCTTCCTCTCTCTCTCTCTCTCTATTTCTCTCTCTTATTCTCTCTCTTTTTCTCTTTCTCTTATGTGGAAGCATGGAACCCTTCTTAAGTGTCTTTCTTAGGCCAAAATTGTAACATTTTGGAGACAGAATCAACCTTAAACCTATAGGTCAAAACATAAATAAAACAAGTAAAATGCTGTAGTCGAGTTGGCTCGTCTTCGATATACCCTTAACCCAGTTAAATAAATACTAGTTTTATTGGCAAATTTTCCTAGATGACTTGCACTCAAATTTTCAGTTCTGCAAGTGCATTTCTGACACAGTATTTTTACTCACAAGCCCAAACTGACCCGAACACACGTGCATATATGTACATACATAAAGACATAGTAGTTATCGGGGCTCTGCAGAAACACACAAATATATTGACGCTAGCGACGATTATCATGCCATCTCTTTCTCACACATGCGCTCGCCCAGAAAATGCTTGCGGCTGCCGACAGCAAGAAGATCAATACGAAAATATATTTTCGACTATAACTTTGGTGTTTCTTATCCGATATTAATGACATTTTGGCAATTGATCAATAATATGTACATGCATAATATGTATAAATAAGAAGCCTCTGCCTCTTAAATTGTGGAATTTATTGCTATCAGAAATCGAAATATATCGATAATTCAGAAACTGAGGCAGTTATCGATAAAATAAAGCAAACTTGATCTGCGCCTGGTACACGAGAACTTATTCTTCCAAATTTGAAGTCTCTAGCTCGGTCGGAGGTGCTTCCTTCTGCCTGTTACATACATTTGCACAAACCCATTATACCCCTTTTACCCATTTTTACTGGGTTAAAGGTATAAAAACCGGATTTTTGAACATCGAATCACTTTTATCAAAGTTATAACTATGAAGAAATATAAAACATTTCTGGGTGATTGTTGAGACAAGATCGGGGTTTCAAAATGGAATCTATGATGAACAAGAATATATACCTTTAATATACACATATGAATTTAAATATTACTATTTAAATATTAACTAAACGTATAAAGCCCGATTTAGAATCCTATTTTGAACAGTAATAATTAACTTAATTTATAACATGATGTGAAAGCAATTAAAAGTCCGGACTAGATATATAGATGGCCTAAAATATGCACACACTTGTTTACAGACAACAAAAGGTAATTAACCATAAATTAAATTGAACATCAGTGGCAACTTGTGGCATTTGTGTTGGTCACATTTGGTATCCGAATCTGGCCACATGAGTTTCACAATTAGCTTGTTGTTGGATTTGAAAGCAACAAACAACAACCAAGGGCAAATTGTGAGTCGGCACCTCAAGTTTATAATTATGTGCAACCCGCCCCGTGTGGTAAATCAAATATCAAATGAAACATTTTACATAACTATGCACAATCTGCAACAGACGCGGGAAAGGGGGCAAGGGGAAGGGGAAGGGGGCAGGAACAAACGGTGGAGCCAACTAAGCAGACAAATGGCCGCATACTTTTTCCAATTCGCTGCATTTGTGGCAGGCAGCCCGAAACCTTGCCCCGTTTTGTGTCCGCTTGCCCCGAGCCCATGCAAAAACTTTAAATGATATTTGCTGTTCTGTTTTATATTTTTTTTTGTGCATTTGAGTGTGGAAAATGCTGTGGCAAGTGAGTGAATCGAGCAGTTTCTGGAAAACTTCGGAAATATTTCGATTTAATCTATTTTCATTTGGTTTTCAATTAACAATCAATTATTTAGCAAGTACGCCAAGCATTCAAAGTATAATTGATTGATAAACAGGCAGCTAAATGAGATTAACAAGAAAGAAATTGAAGAACGTTTGGGTCCGACTGCGGAATACTCTGTTATTAGTGCAATGCTTGCCGATAATTGATAGCCAAAATGCAACTCTGGTTGTGGCACCTTCCAGATTTTGTTAATCTAGCTGGGCGTGGCCAGTATATATGAATCAATTTTAGATACTTAAATTCTTTCTCAGCTTTGCAATAAATTCTCGCAAACTTATCAAACCACCCGCGCAGTACTGGTTACCTTTTTGATTGTTGGTCCCAAAAGGTTGCTTTAGATTCTTTTACAAATTTTTCTGTTTCTGTGTTTCATGTGAGGTAAAACTAATTTGGAAGTCAATTAAAAATGTAGTTGCTTTGCGCCTAAGCGGATGAAACAAATGTTGCACAAAAATGCCTGGCAGCCAAAAAAAAAAAACCATAATAGATAAAAATGTTGCTGTGTGTGAGTGAGTGTGTGTATGTGTGTGTGTGTGTGTGTGTGTGTGTGTGTGTGTGTGTAGCTAGGATATATATAGATATATATGTGCTTTTATTTATGTGCTAGTGCTCAGCTTATTTCCTGCGCTTATTGTCGATTTCTTACTTATTTTTGCGCACTTTCCGCAATATTTGCCAGCGCATCTTTTGCGATTTATGATCCGTGTGCGCTCCCTGCCGGCAATTGCAACGGATATAAATATTTTTGAACTCATTTCAACTTCACATATCCTCTCCAGCTACCTAGCTATCTGCCACACACACACACGATGGGGGCAGGGGTATAGAGCTGCTTAGCGCTTATGCTGCTGCCTCATGAAATGGCACGTGTCGCTGCTGCTGCTGCTGCTGCTGCTGCTGCTGCTGCGAGTACCTCTATCCATAGAGCAGATACGAGCAACATATTTATTTTTTCTATCTATATTTATACCCTGTACGCACTCAAAATGTTTAAAAGAGTATCATGAAGTTGTGCAAGAAAGCATCTGGGAACCAGCAAAGTCCGTCTGTTCAAACCGATTTCAGATTCGCTCTGTTTCACAAATATCGATAAACATCGATATCCGATAAATGAGACATTTCTAACCTGCCAATTATTGCTCAACTGTAGAAATTGCAGACTTCTCACCAAAACTTACTTTCAACAAACAAACTTAACCACAGGGTAACTCCTCGCCGAGCGAACACGACTAGCGCATTCTAAGATGTTCTTTTTATTTCGTTGGTAAAGTCGCTGCAATCCAGTGTGCTTATGTTTCACTTTTCACAACATAAATCCCCCAAGCAGTCGTAGCCGCAGACGCAGCTCAAGCTCAAGCCAAAGCCAAAGCTAACCTGCCAGCTATGCTAGTAGCAAACAGATACGCAGATACAGATACAAAGATACACAGCTATAGCTGCTTACTTAGCAGCAACTTAGTCAAACTTCTGTGAGCCGTTTTGTAAAACGCTGAGCTATTTATTTAGATACACCACCTTCCCCGCACCCCCTAACCTTTACCTGGGGAACGAGGCTTTGGCTTTGTGCGACGTTTTTCCAGCTAAAACTGTAAAGGAACCTGAGCCATGCATTATGCTCACTTATTATTATTATTATTATTTGCTTGCCCCTGCCCCAACCCACATCCTGACAGGCAAGAAGAAGGTAAAGGCTTAAGGGCATTAGCTCCTGCTGTGCTCACATATAAATCTACAGTCAAAGTTCGCTTGGCCCAACGACAAAATCATTATCCAGTATCAAGTTTCCCCCCCCCTCTTTAATTTTCTTTATTTTATTATTTTTCTTCTCTTTTTTTTTGGTATTTTTTGTTTGGCAAAGTATTATTTAATATTTTTTTTGCTGCTGCTGCTGTCGGCCTTTCAATTTTCCATATTCTGCTGTTTGCTGTTTTGCTAAGTAATGGCCACGCGGCTACATTAACACAAGTAAGACGGTGCGAGTCGAGAGCGCTCGACTGGTAGATACCCTGACCCGTTTAATGTGTTTGCTTGCTTCTTATATGACCATTATAATCAAGTTATATTAAAAACTCAATTGGAAAGTAATATCTTTAAAATGTTGACCTTTCTATGAGAAGTCGATTTGTATCGATATTAGCAAAACGGTGAGAGTTATCGTAAAAAAGGAATAAAGTACGAGAACATGCATTCCAAATTAAAAGTCTCCAGCTGATGTAGTTTATGCAGACGTTTGTTGATGCTGATCAAGAATATATATACCATATGAGATCGAAGAAGCTAGCTGCTGCCTGTTGCATACCTCTGCATAACTTCATTATACCTTTCTCAAGCATTTCGTACATGTTGAGGGTATTTAAATACAGAGTAGACATATTTAAGTGCATCACCGGCGACCAATGCAAAAGTGCAACAGTGCCTAGATGAGAAAGGTAGAGGGGAATGGGGCAGGGATGGGATGGGGGCGTAGCATGTTTTGTAGATAGTGCAAGCCACGTCAGAACTTTGGAAATTATGACTTTGCTTTGTTTTTCGTTGCATTTAACAAACGCGACTGATGTTGCGGCTGCTTCTTATTCCTCCTCTTCTTCTTCTTCTTCTCGTGCTGCTGCTGCTGCTGCTGCTGCCGATGATGCTTCTGATGCTGCCAGGCCGGCGGCCTGTGTCAGATAACCAAAGAGAGTCCAAACTGCTTTTGCTGCAGGCAAGTTGTGGTTAAATCTTGAAGCACCTACACAAAATCATGAATGCAGTTTGCTGTTTCCGATCTCTTTAGTTTTTATGGAAATTCTCATATTCAAAGGAGCTCTTTTGCAGGCTATCAATCCTGGCAATCAGAAGCAGAAGCCTCTAAAAATACAGCAAGACTCAAGAAAAACTAGTGCAGTCTGTGAAGTTGTTGATTTTAAAGAGATTCAAGTGCTTAAGAAATTGATTTAATTTATTAAATAAACTAGGTCATCATTTGCTGGCATTATTTTTTATTGTTTTGCTTTTATTTGTGAAATCTAAAATCTAAATTTATCAAATCATATCTTTTATAAATTTAACCATTTGCAATTAATCAAGCTATTATATTATTAATTGGTATTTTTAGTTTTTTGTTTGCTTACAAAAGTTTTAATTAATTTGCCATATTGTATTATTTTTAAATTGACATTAATAAATAATTTTTCCATTTCGATTGACTAGTTAATTATTTTGTAATTAAAAACTACCAATTAATTAATTATCTTTCCAAAGCAGCATAAAAATATTGCAATAATCGCAAAAATAATTTATGCTTTTTTTTGTGTAGCTCATTCGGCTGCCAGTATGCTCGACTCAGCTAGATCTATCTGACTACAAATATATATATATATATATATATATATATACATATATATATACATATATTTATATTTGTTAAACTGCTTCTCAGTCGGAGCTAAACTGCTGCTTCATTTTTTCTCTTCTGTTTTTTATGGCTCTGTTCGGCTGTTCTACTTTAGCTCATTAATAAAGTAAACGGAGAGGAATACAACACAACACAACTTGCAACAGCGGCAAACTAATAACAACAACAACAACAACAACAATACCAATCATAAGAAGATGCAGAAGAAGAAGAGCATTTCAGCAATGACTTGCCACAAAACTTTGCAAGTCAAAATTGAATTATGAATATTTAAAATGAAATTTAAACATTGCAGCCTCCAAAACAGATACAAACTTATATATATGTATATATGTATATATATATGCATATATAGATATAAGCATGTGTTGAAACAATTTGCGACACTGAAGCAATTAATAAATAGTAGATGCGTTTCTAGAGTATGCCCTAAAAAATATGCAACAGTAAATTGCGTTGCAAGTGCAACAACGTCGCCTAAGTAAATGTCAAGCTTGGCATAAATAATTCACCAGCATCACAGCGTGAACACATTCACACACACACACACACGGCACTGTGGCAACATCATCAACATGTACAAACACACGCACACACACACACACACGGAGAGAGAGAAACATTTTGCATTGTCCTTGCTGTCGGTGGCAAGCCGGCAAGCGACAACATCATGCCTCATAAATTTCAACAAATGCAGCCATGTCAGTCACTCAGTCAGTCAGTCACTCAGTCAGTTAGTCAGTCAGTCAGTCAGTCATGAGTCTCCTTCGTGTCCAGCTCAGGTAAAATCGCTCGAGGTGAAAATCTTTGCACTAATGGCGCTGTTTTACATAATTGCCGTGACATTGTACAAATTTATTCAACTGCATGCGGGCGTCATGTGAGCGCCCAGGGTGACCTCGAAAATAATACAAAAAAAAAAAAATAAAAAATGGGAAAAGCATATGAAAAACAAAAAGAAGAGGAAAAGGAAAACACCTACATAAAAAAGGTGAAGCAACAGCAAACTGAACTTATGCACTTGTGCCGCCAAAGGGCTTGGCAAACAAGTAACTATATCAAAAATGAATAGCCTTACTATGCCTGCAAGCAGATCCCCTCAACCCATGCCACCCCCACTTCCCTTCCCACCAGTGACTGTCTCATTGTCCAACAATGAAAAGGCTGCCACAGAGCGCGCCTTTGTGCCTGATGCGACTGCCTCAGAAATATAATAAGGCAAGCCAACAGCAACAAGGGCAAACAAACACAGCACAACAAACACACACACACACACACACACATATATATATATATATATTTATACATATATTTATATGTATATGTGTAAGTCAAAGACTAGACCCTTCTACCCTTCTCTGACTGAGTGAGTGACTGTCCCTTGCATCCTTTGCTCATTCTTAACCTCCACATCGTCGTCGTCGTCGTCTTCATCATTGTCACCTTGAGCTTTGGGTTATTGGGTTCTTTGCACAGTTGTCCGTCCAAGCGTATGCCTTGCACTTCACTCGATCCCAGTGTGTGAAAAACAGCAGCAGTGGCAGCAGCAGCAGCAGCAGAGGCAGCAGCTCAGACATCCTGCAGTTAGGCCACAAGGCATCCCAAGTATTCTACACAAAGTGTGCGGAGCTGACAAATTGTTGTGGCTAAGAGAATTTCTTGATTTTGGAATTTTTCTTAAATTTTTTGGAATATTTTAAATTGCATTGAAATTTGCTCAAAGATTTTAGCTAAATTGCTTTATGGACATTTTTAATATGCAAATAAATTACATAAATATTATTTAAATTACATAAATATAAATTACATAAATATGTATTTTCTCCTTGAATTCAGTTTTGCAAAATAAAAATCAATGTTTTACAGACTTTAGATAAGTTGATTAATGTTTAAATATAATATAATAATACATAAAAAAAAATAAGAAATAAAAAATAAATTAAAAGCAGTATCGATCAAAACATCAAATTTGAACACCAGTTCAAGTACTATTTTAATTTTTAGCATTCACAACTTTAAGTGTAGTATTAATTTTGATTATAAGTCGATCACAAAAATATATTGCTTTTATCGGATAAATCGGATCAGCTTTATGGAAAGATTTTATTCGTTCACAAGTTAATTTTTATGGTTCGATTTTTAACATAATTTTTGACTTTAAAAACTATTTTCAAATTTAAAAGTGTCACACAACTCCAGTTCAGTTTTGACCAAGTTAAGCTTTTATCTGTGCACAGAATGTATTTTCGGTGTTAGCCAAGTCCAACTGCATTAGCAAATCGATATGCCCTCATTTTTGTGAGTGAGAGCGCAGTGTAAAAAAAGGTTGCAAACAAGCAAACAAATAACTTTGACTTTGACTTTCTAACTCTGCCTTCAACCTGCACTTTAGATGCCCCCATTTTACACCCTGCAACTGAGTGTGTGCACGTGTGTGTGTGTGTGTGTGTGTGTGTGTGTGTGTGTGTGTGTGTGTGTGTGTGTGTGTGTGTGTGTGTGTGTGTGTGTCTTACTTAATCGCATGCAAAGGCCAAAGAGCATTGAGTTGATAAATATTTGCTTTTGTCAAAATATTTGTGCATACTTCGGAGCGCAGCACTTTCACATCTCAATTTATTCGTTTTATTCGGTTTCGGTTTTGTTTTTGTCTTTTGTTTATTTTTTTTTTTGTTTAGTTTTAATTGTGGCAATGAAAGACGAATTGGACTTGAACTCAGTAAAAAGTGTTTTATTCGGTGCGCAGCAGCAGCGCCTCAGGCAGAAATTCAAACAAGCCGAGACTTGTGTTTGTTATTTATGTGCAACAGTATGGGTGTGTGTGTGTTTATGGGTGTGTGTGTGTATGTGTGTGTGTGTGTGTGTGTACAATTTGGTATTTGAAACAACGCCAACTACTTGACCATACTATTTGACAGTGCCCCTTACCCCTTTCTAGCTGCCGCCGTTGTACACTCATTGGCAACGCGTATTTATTGTGCACGGCACATGCGGAGCTCGTGTAACATTTTATGTGCCCCAAACAACCCACCACCACCCACTTAGTGGGCTATTTATGCCACTGGTTGTTCTCTGTTTAGTTTTCGTTCCACGTGCCCGGCATAATAAGCGCTGCCCTTTCGCACCCCGTTCCCCGTTGCGTCTCGCTTGCATTTCGGGTTTGCTGCAGGTTAAAAGCGCATTACGGCTGCAACTTCATAAATTGCGGACGCCGTGCAGCAAGCAGCAAGCAGCCAGCAGGCGGCATGCGGCAAGCAAGCAGCCAAAAGCCGCAAAAGCAGCGGCTACAATGTTTACATGCCAAGCACTTGCTTAAGCATTCCATATACATACATATACATATATACAACCCCTTCCCTCCCTTCCCCCCCCCCCCACCCTACCCCTTTGCCCATTGATATTGCAAATCGCTTTTGAAATTCGCATTTGCCATTTCCATAGCGCATTTTGCAATTGAAATTGCGATTGCGATTGCGATTTAAGCAGCAATGCAAATTTTTAGCTTACAAACAGCAAACGCAACTTGCACCACATGTCAAAGGATGAAAAGTGCAAGTAAATGACAGGCTGCATGCTGACTGCTTGCCACAAAAAAGCCTCTCCCCCCAAAAATGCCACAAAGCTCATTACAACGAGTCAAAGGCACAAAGCGACCGCTAGAAAAAGATGTCATCATTTTTCTTTTTTTTTTTCCTCTTTGCTTAGAAATCAAAATGAGCGCATTTTCCGACAAGTTGAAATTAAGAAAAATAAGCAGATGTGTGTGAAAAGTGCGTTATTATTTTTTACTATTTATTGGAATAAATAAATCTAGGAACAAATAAATCTATGACACCAATTCGAGAAGTTGCAGGGGGAAGAGCAGATTCAGGAAAAGTCTTTTGGATTTATTAAACATACTCAGGATTATAATATAATTAAATATTCATATAATTTAAATTTAGATAGAGATAGAGATTCAGGGTGGCTCTGAAAGATGTATGTTAAGCTTCAAAAAGGTATGTTTAACCCTGAGCTAGAAGCAGACCGACCGACGGATGGATATGGCTCCAACGAATCGGTTAGTAAAGAATAGAACATACTTAGAATAATATACATACTTTATAAGGTCTGAGATGTCTCCTGCAATCAACTTCCTCTAATAAATTAGACCAATCGACTATGCACAAAAGTCGTTGATTGTCAGCAGACTCCAGCTGCAGTTAAACAAAAGGCCGCTTGTCTGGAATCTTAACTGAAAGGCAACTCTCAAGTTGAACAAGTCGCTGACAACACTTAACTAGACCGAAATTGACTGATATTGGAGTATTTGTGCCACTTTTGTTGTGTTGTGCCTAAAAAACAGTTGACTGACTGACTGACTGACTGACTGCGTCAATCGGTTGCGAGTGCATCCGGCACATGTCTGACGGGCATCGGGAAATCGGAGTTGGGAGCTGGAATTGGAGTTGCAAGAATTGGCAAACGCACACGCATAATTGACAGCATTTCCGTGGCAGCTTTTGTTGTTAGCTTGGCCATTGAAATTATTTTTAGCTGAAACTGAAATTGAGACTCGCTGCCAGTCGAGCAATCCAGCATTGACAGCAGCAACAGCAACAGCATCAGCAGCACAGATACAGATACACTTACAGCTACCAATAGTGTAACATAGATACAGATACATTGCCACGGATGCGGGCGTCAATGTGGCAGGCGCATCGTCGAGTGGGGTGTCTTCATCATTGCTAGCGGTGCGCTGATTGCCGGCAGCTGCAACGCAGGCATCGTTGCAACCTTCCTTGTTGCTGCCACAGCCATCGTTGAAGTTTGCCTCATCAATGTTTAGAACAATGCCATCAATTTTCGCATTGAATTTTAATCAAGTTGTCGTTAGGGGAATATGATAATTAAAATAGTTCCAGATGCTGGTAACTGCAACAAAATGACGCTCACTCAAACAAGCCAACCGTAATGAGGCTTCACTGTGAGTTATCCTGGACATTTTATGGCACGTGGGCTAAAAATTGATTTATTTTTTTTTGTATTTTTCGTAAGTGTGTCAATTTAATGTTTGTGTATTTATTTATGTTTAAACGATGTTTGTTTTAATGAAAAAAATACGTTATAACTTAGACAACAATCAGGACAAATTAATCTGTCATATTTACAGGGTATTTAGCAGGGTTTTTAGCATAGCAGCTAGCCTTATTTGCGCAATTTGTTTGAGGGTTTAACGGTTCAATGAGAGCCCAACCACCAAAAAAAAAAACAACTGCCCTGCTGCACAATGGAAAACTGATGCATGAAACTGTTGCAACGTGAAAATTCTGTGAATACTGTGAATAGTGTTGTCAGCGTTTAATTTTAGAAGCCCTTAACTCAGATGCCCTCAAAAGGGATTCGAGCCAACTGTTTAACACTATTCGAATAGGTGGCATCCGCTTGGACAAAGCAAACAACGGTTATTTCTAGCCAGGCTTGCAACTGACTTTTCAGGTCTATTTAATGCATAATAATTGAAATGAAATGAAATGAATTACGCAAATCAATTAATGCTTTATGCGACATGATATGCAATACCTATGGAAAATGATGTGTTAATATGTTACAAGAGAGTCACACCGAATTCTACATACCCTTGAAGAAAGGAGTCAACTTCTGGGAGCTAAATTTTGGTCTGAACTTATGACTGAATTATTACGGTGATTTAAACAAATTTAATTTATGTTTGCTGGCTGTGAATTGCATGTTCCATATTTTTATGTAACTTATTTTATATCAGAAAGATCTATGGATATTTCAAGATTTATATTGATTGTTGCTATGACAGCTATTTGATGAACTGATTTAGTCGGATGATGAACATAATAGTAAGTTTAAATTTGCCTTGGATAAGTTAGCAAACAAATTAGATTTCCTAACAAGAACTCATCCTTCGATCAATCATTCCTATTTCAGCTATAAGATATAGTGATATAGTGATCTGCTCAATGCAAAACGGCAGACATATTCAAAGTTTCGTCATGATGGCTTTAAAACTGATAGATTTGATAGCATACACAGATAGACAGATAGACAGATAGACGAATAAACGGTCGAACAGACGGAACATGACTAGATTGACTTGGCTAATGGGGTTGATTAAGAATAAATATGCTTTGTGGGTTCCAAGACGTCTTCTGCAACTTAAAGAAATTGGTTATAACAATTGCCAAATACAAATACAATTCTCAAAAATTACATAAAACATATTACAAGTTATAGTACATCCAATAAATGTATATACATAAAAGAATATATGTATGAACTCAAATAATTTTAAGAATTAGCAGAACAGAGCTGATCAAATGAATTGATTAAAAATTAAACAGTTCTACTCTCAGACACATTTGCAGCTCAGTCCACTGCTGCTGCTTTTTTTGGGGTTACCTGATGTTAACTGATATTATCCGTTAGCTGGTAATGATGGAGGGCAAAAGGAAAAGAGAGCAACTGCAACCACAAAAGCCGAAACCAAAAATGCACTCTTTCGCGCGCTGCACAATCGACTGGGCTGTTGTAGGTAGAGTGGCGGGGTTAGTGCGGTAGGCGCCAATTGCACCGTTAATTTGGTGTTATACACGCACACACACAGGACACACACAAACGCAGCACACACACTCGGACACACATTGGCGAATTTCGGTCGCTGGCAGCGTCACCAAATGAATTCAATTAATTAAATTAGTTCAACTCGCAGCTGCAGCCGCTAGCCAGAGATCGCTTGCGGGCAGCAGAGACAGGGTTGGCGGCGCATAACGGAACTCCAGCTGGGAACAGTTGTCGACGCGCCCATTACGCAGTTGAATAAAAATTGAGCTGCGCTCGCTACTGCTGCGGTCATCGGTGTGCAGCGCTGTCGGCTTCGCTGTCGGCGTCACTGTCGACTCAATTATCAGCTTTTATGAATGGGCAGCAAATTTTGCAAAGCGCCAGCGACGGCGACGCGACGTCTGCTCTGACTGCACATTTTGTGGACTACGTTTGGGGCGGGTATCTTAGTTTACTCATCGTATAAGTAACATTTGAAAAGATAATTAATTTAGAATGACCAGTTGTTAAATATGAAATATGCCCAATATGAAAATAATAAAATCTTTTTTATAGTTTAGAAACAAATTATACTTATCATTTAGTGGGCTATATTTTAAAAATTGTGTCTTAAATTGTTATAGTAGACTTCTTACGATTACCGATTCAAGAAACTATAAAAATCGATCTATAAAATAAAATAAACTCGACTTCAATTAGACTACTTCAAATTTAGGCTAAAATGTATTTGTCGTACTAAATATGAAGACATTAACAAATTGTTAGACAGTAGAATAAAAAATTGTTTCTTAAATGTAGGCAAAAAGACAGTAAGGGTATTCCTCAGTCATCAAAGTAAATTTTCCTCAGTTGCTGACTGCATTTGGCATTTGCGCCAATTTGTGCTTCGATTTTTCGCTTTATATAATTACGTTAAGCGCATAATTAAGTTGGCCGACTGCAGGTAATAAATTATGAGCAGCACAACCCTTTTGCCAATATTACTGTAACACTTTTCCAATGATTTTTCGCTTTTCCTTTTGATAAAATTGAATTTGATGCGCCAGCTAAAATGAAATTAGCAACATTTTTAATATGTTTAATTTAATGTGCTGCAAAAACGTCACAGAAAAAAACCCATTTTAAATGTTAACACATGTAGCGCTAGGCTCGCTTTGTCACAAGTGAAAAAGTCAGCAAAAGGACATACATATATAAAAAAAAAAAACCCAACAAAATATGGCTAAGAGAAATGGAAAAAAAAGGGTTTTTACAGTTGGCGTTGTTCATCATGCCATGAATTACGGGGCGTCAAACTGTCAAGCATGCTCCCAGCATCCCCCATTCGCTTGACAGATGAACTAACGGCCTAGGGGGTCCACTAACTGTGCCTATGCCGCAGGAGGAGGTATGTTTGGTTAACTTGCCTCCGACTCCATTTGTGACGATTGCTATTCATAAAAATTGCTCAATTCCGCACGCGTTTGCTATTTTTGTTGCAAGCAAAACGCGACCGTTACTTTGTTACTCTTTATCATCCGCTGCCACAGCAACATCGTGAATGACACCAAACAGATGTGGGCGCCACATCCATCCACCCTATGCATATATGTACGTATACCCCACTCACCATTCAAAACAAAAAACAAAAAAACGAGTACTCAACCTAAAAAACAGAAAAAAGAGCCGGCTGAGATTTCCATGCAAACAAGTGATATTTTTGTTGACAACTAAAAACCCCAACAGAGCCAGCTAAAAAAACAAGTTAAGACTTTGGCAATCAACGTATGTTCGACAAGAATTTACCCTAAATGCAAATTATATATATTACCAAACCAAACATTGCTTTTAATTTTCTTTTCTCATTTTATTGCATTTTAATAGTTTATTTCTCCTCTCAAATGAAAATACATACCCATGCACAATTTCAATATACCCCTCTCAACTTATAAACAGGGTACAAACACTGAAAAAACGCAACACGATGCGAAGACAACAAAAACAAATATGCCTCTGAGCGGGTTAAGTGCCAACAAAAACTTCAACATCCCCACAATGCGCACGATGCCCACCGCCGCCCCACTCCATTCAATATAGGTTGGTCTAAGCCCACATCTAAACCCCACCCCCCACCCACCACTTCAAAAGCCAGGCTGGCTTAAAATGCCGCCAGTTGGTTTTCCAAATTACACCTCGAAATTATGCAATTCCATGTGTGCAACTTCCGCCGAACCCAAAATTTGCTTTGTCCCGCTTGCAAAAATGCAAACAGGCATAAATAATAATTTATTCAATTTTTTAAAATGCAAAATAGTTGCTAAAAATTATGTGCAACTATTGCAGTTTTAAATCGAAACAAAAAAATTAGAAAAGAGCTCTGAATGCGTATGTACAACTAGAATGTACCCTGTACCCACGATGGTTAAATACCATCAATAAAAAAAAAAACAAACATGTTAATTTTGGGAAACCTTGGAAAATCTCCAAAAAATGTATCATTCTTAATAATTTTTAAGGTACACTTTTCTTAATTATTTTTGTGTGTTTGAGTAAATAGTGAAATCGAATCAAGCTAAATACTCTTATTTGCAGTTAGTTGTTTGCGCTGCTTCAACATTTAATTAATTTCTTATTCACACAGAATATAAAAAAAAATTTATTTGCTGTATAAAAGCGACAATATAAACAAATAAAATAAAGTTTATCATCTCTTTAAATTTTATTTCTTTGCACCTGCTTGCTTTATAAGCAGGAACAGTCCGTTAATATAAAAAAAAAATAAATAAAAAAAATATGTGGAAACCTAACCATTGTTTATTTTTAATATTTTTTATTTTATTTATTTATTTTTTATGTATTTAAAGCTTATGTAAGAATAAGATCGTCCTGTCTTCAGATTTTTTAAGCCTGGAAAAGCAGCAACAAATTATCGACTCATTTCGGCCATGAATCACAAAATTAAATAAATAAACTTTAATTGTTTAAAATAGTGGCTAATCAGATGCACATATAGGAATACAATTTTATTCTGTGGATCTCTGCACTAATCTTTCTCATGCTCAGTAGCTGTTCTTAAACATCTGATTTAATTTATTTTAAACGCGTAATTTTTTTTATAAAATTTTGACTTGAATTTGGCAACACAATTTTAGTCAAAAATCCATGTATATAAAAATTCTTGTATAGTACTCCATCCATTTTGAATTTAATTTAAAATTTAAACATAAATTCAATCACACGAATTTCACACAATAAACAATGGTAAAAAAAAAGTCCTCAGGCTGGCGCCACCTAGCGGCATGTGAATACATTTTAGGAAGCGTCGCTTAGTCAGCATTCTGCTGCTTCTTTTTGAGTGTTGCAGTCCGGTCACAGTGTTGGCACAAAGTATGCAACAAGTTTATGCAGCTGCACGCAACTTGACATTTAGGCGAAGTCTCATAAATTTCATCTGGCAAACGCCTGACCCGCCCTATGCCCCAACGAAAACGTTGCCACAAACATGTTGTGGCGAAAATGCCTGAAAAAAAAGAAATACGAGCAACCGTGTGGTGCGTTGCTGTTAGTGGTGGTTAGTGGTTGCCGCTGGACACTGGGCACTGGATGCGTTTGCAGCGCTCCTAAGCACGTGTCAAGTGTGGGCCAAACTTTTAATTTGCACAACCGTCCCAGTCTCGGACGGGACGAAGCAGAGCCTGACTGACAGAGCTCTGAGTGACTGTCAGGCTTGTTAGTCCTTTTATGGCCAAAGGGGCTGTGCCCTGCTGTCTGACAATGTCATCAGTTGCAGCTGACGCAGCAGCAGCAAAGGCAGCAATGGAGCCCGCCTCCAACCAACCAACCCACTATCCATGAGTACTCGCCTCCAGCACTGTCCACAGGCCGCACTTGTCGCAGTAACCGGAGGAGTAGCAGTTGCAGCTGCAGTTTGCCTCATATCGTTTTATTTTTTTATTTTCTTTCTGTGCGTTACGAATGCAGAGCATACCAGGGTATGTCCAAGACTAAATGAATTATAATTTATTTATTTTTTCATTTTAAATTTTTTAAAATTGCATTAAAACATTTTAATTTCTTTCTTTTTGTCGTAGCAATCCTCGAAAAAAAATATATTTTTAAATTTGTATACTATATGCGTATGTTTTTCCAACAATCAATAAAATTGAACTAATTGCATAATGAAAAACTTAAAACATTATTTATACGACTGTTTCTCCTTTTTTTCCAACAAACCCTACATAAATCAAGGTGATCCTATAACGAGTGTAAAATATTTTAACATATTTAAATACAAATATTTTTTGGTATACTTAACTTTGATTTAATGATTGATCTTATAACAAAATAACAAAACAAAAAGATTATCAAACAATAATTTTACTAATTTTATGTGCTCAAATTTAATTAAATTTATTAAATTAAAATTTTTTTAGTGTGGTTTAAATGTTTTCTTTTATATATACTCCAATATATTTAAAATCCCGCTGGGATTCGTCCTTAAGACGAGTATCTGTGCAGTTTGAAATGATATACGTTATTAAAAATATTAATAAACACAAAATTTAAATATTTTCAAATTAGGTGAACTTTAAGCTTGGAAAATATAAATGCAAAATGAAAAACTAGTTTTACAAACCGATGGAGAAGTTCGAAACACATTCGTCAATTGAGGGTAAATGAAAGTTGCCAACTGACGATTTGAACGGCTCAGCGGGTGTCCATGACAAGTGTTGTGTGTATCAGTGTGTGTGTGTGTTGAGATGTGTTTATGTGTGTGCGTGTGTGTGTGTGTATGTATGTGCGTGCATCACAAGCAGATAAAGCGAGGCTCAGCGGTCTTTTGGTAGCTGTCAGCTAGTCAGGACCGGTCATTCAAGCAGTACATCAAGCAGTCCGTCAAGCAGTCAGTCAGTTAGTCAGTGGGTGGAGGTGAGGTGCGTTCAGTTACAGTTGCTTTCCAGCAAGCCACCACACCCCCTCCCCCTCCCCCACCACCCACGTTACTCACCCTGTTGGCTATCCACGTACGTCATTTGGAGCCGCTTGTTGGTGTTAAATCCGTTTGGATTTTTGTTTTGTTGATTGCCGCACGCCTCAATGACATTTCATTTATTAAGTGGCGCTGCCTCCGTTTCTTGTTATTTTTCGATTTGTATCTGCAACTCAGAGGGGCACAGCAATTAACTATGCAATACGCTGACGTCATCGGCTACAGTTACACAACTCCAATGGCGACCACTGTTTTTGTTCCTTGTCGAAAATGCGGCATCATGTTGCTGCTGCTGCTGCTGCTGCTGAATTGACGCCTTTGATTTGTTTTCCAAGTGATGTTGTTGCTGCCACTCCTCTTGTTGTTGCTGTTGTTGTTATATCCGCTACAAAAGGAATTTGCATTTCAAATGAATTACAACGCCATGGGCAGCATTGAGCCGAAAAACAGGACCTGCCGTACCCGGCTGAAATATAAATGTTAATCCAGGCAGCGTCAATTACAAAACGTTCAGCGCCGTTGACAGCACATCCCTTGGACAAACACACACACACACCAACACCAGCACACACCAACACACACACACACATCGATATATTGGCCATGGTATCAAATATATATGTATGTATACATATAGGCAGTATGTCAACGGCATTTTAATTGATTTTCATGGGCTGCAGTTTTTGATTGTGCTGATTGACGCATCAAATGAAGTGTCTTTAGTGCCGGAGTCCTCAATCTGCTCCCTGAGCCGAGCCGACGTCTGGTCTGGTCCTGTTGCCATATCAGTAACGGTGCAAACAACAGCCCTTACTCCACACACACACACACAGTGGGCAGACGTGGAGCCGGCAGTAATTAAATTTGTCATTCAGACAAAACGTTGCTGCAACAGCAACAGCAGCAGCAGCAGCAGCAGCAACACTGCAGAAGAAGTGGCAAGCTGGCAAAGTGCACAACGCATCATATGCGAGATGCGATTTTGTGCCTTGCATGCGAGTGTGGGTGCGTGTGTGTGCGTTGCAAACAATTGTTGCATGATGAAGGGCACCGAAAAGGGACCTGGATAAGCAAGCGGCTTATAAGTGCAAGTCAAAGGCTTCTCCAACTTTCGTATATCACGCATTTACTTTTGGCGGTAAGTTATTATTTTTATTACTTATTAAAAAATATATGCAGAGTAAATCTGTATACTAGGATGAGCAGAGTATAACAACTGGCAAGTAAGGCCAAAGTATGGGGAAAGTATTATGTTGAAATGTGCCCTTAAAACTGTCTATGCTTAGAAATACAAATTCAAGTATTTAAATTTAAAAATGTTATTAAAACCCATTATTCCTAAAGAATATTTGTATCTTTGCCAATATCTAAAAGTTTTTTTATAGTCTTTTAGTAAAGTACTATTAAAAGCCATTAATCTACAACTCTTTTATAACGTCTCAAAACTCAAAAGATTTTATCTCTTGGCTCACTAGAATGATTCTGCATTTAAGATAAATTTTAGTACTTTTTGGAAAAAATAAATAACAAGATTCAAATAAATTATTAATTTGGGCATATAAAGTAATATTTAATTATATATTTAGTCGAAATATTATTTTAACAGTATACTGTAATTTAAAAAAAATGTAGTTTAAATAAAAATAATTATATTTTATGTTCATTTTCTTTAGTTTAAGCTCTAGTTTAATTTGGCAACTTCAATTTTCGTTCCCCTGCTAGAGTGCGGCACAGGGTGTTTCATAGTCTGTATTGTAGACAGAATGAACACTTTTTCCTTCAAGTAACTACACCCAGGAAGTTTCGTAATTAGTGGGAACACTTTATTGCTTTAACCTTATACACCCTATGCCTCCCACACTTGCAACAGGGTGTTTCGTAGTCAGTAAGTGAGGCGGTAAGAACACTTTTTGGCTGCTGGCTAACAGATTGCTGTTGTCGCTTTTTGTTGCTGTTGTTGTTGCTGTTGTTGTTGCTGTTGTTGTTGTTGTTATTGCATTTTAATTATTGCATTCGAGAACTTTTGCGTCCTTTCGTTTCGCTCGGTTTGTTGTGTCAACTGTAAATTAATATGGATACAAACAGGCAACCAAAAACACACACACACAGACAGGCAAACAGACAGGCAGACAGGCAGACAGACAGCCACAGAAACACATGAGTCGCTAATGAGTCGCTTTTTAACTTTGGCGTCCAGTCGGCTCAGAATTTGTTTGTGCTGCAAGGAATCAAGGCATCAAGGAGATGGAAAGAGAGAGAGAGAGAGAGAAGGAGAGAGATAATAAACGAGGCCAAAATATATATTGTACAATATTGCTGGAAGAGCCGAAAAATTTGAAATCTGAGAAGCAATTTAAAAATCATTAGAAAAACACATTAAGCGTAAAAAATTAATGAGCATGCTGGCTGTGTGAGTCAACAAGCAGCCCGGGACAAGCTCAAAAATCGTTCCCCAACATATTCATGCACCTTCAGAAACCCCCAATTCGCCATGCCACTTGGGGATTTCCTGTCAGCTGCACTGCTGCCGAGCTGCAGTCGCAAAAGGCTCCCGTGTCCTGGGCTGAGGTAAATAGGAAAAAACGAGAATGGCAAAAAAGGAAATTTGTAATAAAACGGCAGCTAAGCAGCAGCACCCCTGGCTGAAGGATGACGACTTCAATGGAGACCGGCATTGTGTTACAGCCACCTTAATAGGCTCCCTATGAATGAGCCTAAACGCAGCGCAGAGGCGTCACAGGAATCGAGCAGGCGGAAGGGGAGTCTACGTAATTCAATGCAAATATTACGAAATATAAATAATGCAATAAATGCTAATAATATAAATGATGTCAAGGAAATAATTAATTTAAATATTGTTTATTAGATAGAGATTTCTAATAAATTAATATAAAGAAAGTTAAATTTTGTCAGCTTAAAAGAAAAATCGATTTTACATTATTTAAACATTTACAACTAATAAATTGTATTGCAATATTAAAAATACTAATCTTAAAAAAGGAAAAATATTTACGTATTTAATTTAGGTTGATAGTCTTAACCTTTATCTCTAATAATTAAAACTTAAACTATATCAAGGTATTAACATACATATATAACATATATAAATAATGATTTAAACTCTCAAAACCGCAAAGAAGCTATCTCTAGCCACATCCCAAGGACTATTTGTTGTCGTATTGGCCTTAATTTGAAGATGATATCACTAGTTTTTCAGAAGTTTGTTTGACACTTGGTCAACTCCAACTCCAACTACGCCACTGGACCACAGATTGGGCCCTCTACACTAACTGAGCGAATGTCAACAATGTCGTTTACTTTGCCTAACAATAAAGCCAGGCACACTCCCAAACACACCAACACACACACCCACACACCAACACACACAAACACAGCCGTCTGCGGGTTGCCTTGGAAAAGTTCTCCGGAGAGCCGTCTGTAGTTTTATTCTTACATATTTTTTTTCATGTTTTCTAATGTTGTCTAACAACTCATTTGGCACTCATGAGTAGGTCAGGCCGTTAAGGCCAGGCTCTCTCGCACATATCCTTTTAAATTTTTATCCTGCAGCCGGACGGCTGTAAATCCAAAATGCTTGTCACGTTTTGTCGAGCGTTGAAAAGTCAAAGGGGGCATGGCCTTCGGGTTGGAGCTGCTCCTGCTGCTGCTGGTCCTGCTTTTGTTGGAGGCTGTGAGCTACAAGTTTTTGTGCTTTTGTGCGTGCCTGGATGCCGGATGTGACTAGGATGTGCGTCTTTGTCGTAATTACCTTCAAGTTGCTGCCACGTTGCCACATTTGATACGGCGCTCACTAGCGCGCAAATCCCAGACGTTTCCCCTTTCCCCTCTTTAACCCCCCTTGATCCGACTGTGATTGCTGCTAGCTACAGGTGTGCGTGTGTGTGTTTGTGTGTGTGTGCTTACTTTCTCTGCTGCTTCTAATTGCCGCTAAGTGCCATCCAAATCCTTGGCATTGGCCAATTGGATACCCTTTTGAACAGTGTATATTATAGACTTGTAATTAATTCTGTAAATCTGGAATTATTTAAGATGAGACTTCTTCTCAATCTATTCTTGAAAATAAAATTTCAAATGCTGGATGGAATGTGTAAAAAGTAAAAACAAAGACTTGAAAATAACTTTATTCTTCCGCAGGTATCTTTGCCAAACTCACCAGTAAATATTCTTAAGTTTCACATATTAAAGCAGAAAGATAATCCACATCGGATTACTATATAATATAGCTTTCATAGAAACAATCGGCTCTACTTCCTTTTTGAAAATAAATGTTAATTTTAGTAGAGATTAGTCGGAATTCATAGCGTAAGTGTATGAAAACTTCGACGTGTTGCAGCCTACTTTGTTTTCATGTTGACACATGCATTTTGTCATAAATAGTAAAGGCGAGGCGTGTGGCATGGCGGGGCATGTGGCATGGCGTTGCGTAGCGTGGCGCTACGTGGCGTTGGGGGCAACTGCTTAAGGGGCTAACTGAGCGGAGCGACCAGCGACGAGCCACAAGAGCTACCGCATGGTCAAAGTGCTTTTGGTCAGCTGACCACTTAGGCACAATGCTTTTGCATTGTCCCCGGGTTTATTTTGGCGGACAGAACGGACGGGGCATCGCGTGCACGGCTACCACCTGACCAAAAACTAGGCAGCTAGCGGGAGTGAGAACTGGCAAAACAGGGACGAGTTGTGTGCATCATGTAATACTCCATTGCCATGTGGAGCATGTGGACTAGCTGAAATGCAGCTAACGAACCGCAATTGCGGTCACATTTCATGAAAGCGCACACGTCGCCCTCGGGGCACACACACACAGAGAGAGATAGGGAGCAGGGGAAGGGTTAACGGACTGATTCAATTTGCAGGCTGACGACAGGCTTTTAGTGCAGCTCAGCATACAGAGCCAGCAGGCTACAAGCAAGCCAGCAAGCAGCCAGGACTCCCCAAACAGAATCCCCACAACATCCCGCATCAACTGTCAGAATTGACCAAAACTCACCGACTGTCTGTTCGCCTGTGGATATCATCAAAATTAGCTCGTTTGGCGGATGGCGGAGGCGGTTGAAAGGTTGCATCCCTTACTGCTCACACTGCACACTCTAAAAAGCGTATTGCACCCACACACACCCACACACACACACACACACCAATCCACACACATAAGGGCTCTTTGCAAAACTAGCAACAAGCAACTAAATTGCTACTCTAAAAGCCAGAAAAAATAAAAAATAAAGAGAACTTTTACAAATAGCAACAGGTTTGTGGCAGGTCAATTAACCAGTCTCGATATTTGCATACTATATTCGTGGCAAGTTAGCACAAATTGTCGCACTTTACAATATTAAAAACAGCTATTCAATTTCTTAACTCATTAATCAAATTGCACAAACTATCATTTTGTTTTGCACACACCTTTATTTACCGCTATTTGCATTAAGTTGAGCAAGTTTACTGCTTAAATTAGGAGAGTTAACAATTTTAAAGTTAGTTTTAAGATAAATTACATTTTTCTTGACATTAAAAAAAAAATCACTAAAAAAATAAACGCTTAGAACACTTCCTCAATTAATCATTATTCCAAAAGCACTTTATTTAAAAACTTGTGCAATAAAATAACTTAGAGATAAATATTTAAAATGCATAATTAATAAATATAAAATGCCAAAATATTAAAACAGGCAACTAATTCCATATTCTCATTATAATAAAATGTTTAACTGTCTAATTTTTGTTAATATTAAACCAATTAAGTTTTTATATATTTAATATATTTTTAATAAATGCAGTTCTTAAATTATTTAACTATTGCATTATTATTAAAAAAAAAAAAGACCACTCATTATTATTCTGAGCAAAACCTAATCTAAAAATCGATTCTAATCACTGAAATCGATCCAAAAAAAAAAGTACATTATTTATATGGATTCAGTGCACGTATATAAACTTTGAGTCCTGCTGTAATAAGAACACCCCCTGCTGCCCACCCGCAAACTTGTGCGACAGTGTAAACAGTGTGTCTGCTTTGTCTTGTTTACACACTCGTTAGACAAAATGAAACGAGCCATTTGGACAAGACAACACAAGACACAAAAAAAAAATTGAGGTAACAGCAAATTGCAATAAGCTGCACGAAAACTAGTTGCTTTAATAAAGAAACATTAACATTGCCAACAATAATAATTATGCAAATTTCAAATATCAGCTGTAGTAGAAGTGTGTAGCCAAGACACGAACCCCACGAAGCCCAAAATGCCAATGGCAGCCAGTGACACCAGCCAGGCACAGACAGAGGGACAGACGGGCAATTTGCAGGCTGTGTCTGGCTACGTGCGAAAGGAAGTCGCACCTTGCATATGAAACCCACTTAGACAATCCTCCACCGCCGCCCAACCACTCAAGTGAAACACTCCGCCACCCACACAAACGTAAGCGCATTTTAATGATCTCATTTATGCTAATCTGCAAACGGTTAAATCTGTGCACGCCACAGCCACAAGGTGCCCCGCAGACAACAGGGGCAACAACAACAACAACAGCAACAACAACCAAAACAACAATGTGCCACCGGCTGCTAATGCTAATGAAGTCTAATTGAATTTCGGACACTTGACACGTCGCACTATCTGATCTTTTTTCAAAGGGGCACAATGTGCATTGTGGGCGTGGCACAACTTTAAAACTCTTAAACGTGTGGCACACACGACACGCAGCTATAAATACATAGGCAAAGCTTATGGAATATTAAATTATCTTAAGTGCAGCTCCTGTTTTTATTTAAAAAAAATATTTATTTAGAGTAAAAGTCAAGAATATAAACATATTTAATTTACTAAGAGACGTGAACAAACAATAAACTAAAACTTATTTAGAAAACTTTTGTACAAATACAAATGTCCAATAAATCACACATTTTAAAAACAGTTTTGTTCCAAGGGACAAACAACTATCAACAGATTTCTGCATCATGTTTTCGTCCTTTTTAAGTAATGCTCCTCATAGGAATTAAAACACAAATGCTTCTTCAATGTGTATTCAATAATTCACAGATTTTAAAAGCAGTTTTAATCTCGGACAAGGGTTTAAAACTCAGTTCAGTTTTGACACAGTTTATTTGCCCCAAAATGAGTAATGGTTCCGCTTTAAATTTGGCCTTGTCTATGCATGTTCAGGCGTCGAGTCAACATTTACGTTTTTGCGGTTGTGGCTGCATCACAGCATCCACCTTCCCCCGCCGCCCCCACGCTATCTCCCTCTCTCACTCTCCAGGCAGAAATAGGGTGAGGGTGGCATAAAATTTCCTATGCATTTAACCGCATTGAAATTTTGTCGTAATATTTGATTTGATTTTTAAACAAAAAGCAGCAGAGCCGAGTTGTGCTACGGTTCCAGATATGCGTCAAGTGATGGTCACCGGACAGTTTTTGATCTGTCAAGTGTAGCAGGGCGAAGTTTGATAGTATTTTACGGGATGCGGTATCGGGCGTGTGGCATGTGGCATGCGAATGGAGTATGCCTGGCATTGCTTTTATTAGTCTGCCAACGAACCAACAACAAATCAGCATTATTTGACAACGCAGCTAATTTACATGAGTGACCAGCGTTCAGGCAATGACAGCATTGACCAACAAATCCACCGCCACCCCCTCCTGCTTCCACAGGCTTGTTGCGTGTAGATAGTTTGGGGGGGCACACAAAATGTCAACGTCAACGTCAACTGTGGCTGCGACCCATCATGCAAATCGACATTGAGTAACAATTCAAGTTGAGCGAAAAACAAAAAAAAAACACAAAAAGTTGAAAACAACTTGTGACTTGTCTTTAATTTAATTTAATTACTTTTCAACGTAAATTTCGATACTTTATTGCCTTACGTGCATGTGTTACGAGCATCGCACTCGCAACCACAGCCGGAACAACTGTAACACACACAACCAACAACAACAACAACTACATCAACAACAATACAAATTATATACGAGTAGATCTCAACGAATCTTAACTGAATGGGGAAGCGAGAAAAACAAATTTGAGTGTCACATTTGCGTATTGGTTTTGTTTTTTTATTTTTTGGTTTATTTTGTCAGTCTAGCTTATTATTGTTTTTCGCATTTCATTTAAGATAGCAGCAGAAAGAAAGACTCAAATTCCGATTTGAAATGTTTCGGCTATAGCGAACTATTGTGGCGCTACAAAGAAAGGGAAAAGGCTGAGAATATGCAATTATATATAAAAGAAAACATAGTTACGATCAAATTTAAACAATATCCCCTACAACGAATTAGTACACAATGTATATTCAAATACATGTAGCTACTATCAGAGTAAGCTACGATCTTAGCATATGAGTTATTATGTCACTGGTACTTAAATCAACAATTAATATGGCCCATCATTTGAGGTGTAGCGCATCGCATCAACGAAATTGTCAAGTTGATCCTCTGGGTTATCAGAGAGCTGCGCTGCAGCTGCAGCTGCAGCTCCAGCTGCTGAGTTTGCTGAGAACGGCTGCATGTCCGTCAGTTGGTTGGTTGGGTCTCATTGCAATACTCGCCGCCCGACAGACCGACAGCCGTAAAGATAACATACGGCAAACATTGTGTTGATTCACACGAATAAAAAAGAATAAAAATAAGTACGTAACAAAGAAAAAGTATAAAAAAATTACTTGTGCCTTGTTGTTGTGTGCATAATATGCATATGTGTGTGTTTATTTTGGGATAGATAGCGGGCACGATAACAAGCTGATTCCTATCTAAACTGTAACAGGTGCACAGCAGCGCTGAGAGCGAGTCGCGAGCCGCGTCGTGTAGTGTCGCTTTGCCGAGATAAATTTCATTGATAAGGCGCCCCCGGTGGGAGTGCGACTGAGAGGGGGAGAGCCGTGTGCGGAGAACACACGGTGAGCGCAGAACACAAAACAAAGCTCGAAGAGAGCTTCAATGTCGTGAACAGGAAAGCTTCGGCTTCAGCACTGGATCGCATCGTGCTCATTCGGCTTCGCCGTTTCAATTTATTTAATTTACCGTTATATAGCTGCAATTGATGAAAGCAACGAAGGCGACAGCGACAGAGGCAGAGGCGTCTACTACAACAGCAGCAGCAACCCAGCTCAGTGAATCGCCATCGCTGCTACGAAGCAGCTGCGCCACATCCGCCGCCTCATCCTGGCTGCACGAGCTCATCGTAAGTTTTTCCCTCCGCCCACCCCCCCAATTACTTTTCTAGTTCTCTCTCAATCTCTCGCTTTCGACGCATTTCTCTCGCTGATCTCGCTCAACATTTCAGTTGTTGCTGGGCCGCCAGCGACAGCGATTGTCATCGTCATCCACTCGCTTCCACTTTCAGTCGTTGTCAACTGTCATCAACAGCAACAGCAACAACAATAACTAACTGTTCTTGTTGCTTGCTTTGCTTTGCTCTTTGTTTCTCTCTCTATGTATGCATGCGCACACAGCTTCTTGTCATGTATCGTAATAATGCGGACAGTTCTTTTTGTTTCATCAATCGCGTAAATGGCGCCCTCCACGATGAACTGCAGCAGCCGGGTGAACATGAGCCGACATCGGCCTTACTCAACTACTGCAAACGCAAGGTGTGTATAGTCAAACAAAAAAAAAAAACAAGAACATTTGCTTTTACAGTGCTCACCTGATACAGTGAACAAACAGTGAATATATTCTTATTAAACTAAAGATAAAATAATGTAGTGAATATGCAGATAAATGCATATGCATAGAAATATGAGTAAATAGTGTTTGTTGTGATTATCGCTACTTAACTGAGACTCTACACAGAGAGAACAAATTAAACCAAAATTACGTTTTTTTTGTGTAAGCAGTGCCAATCAGCAGTTTCCAAATTTTTTTGTTTTCGTGTAAGCAGTGCTCATCAGTAATGTATAATTTTTTCCAGTGTAAGCTATGTTAAACAGTAATGTATGTATATCTTTTTTTGAGTGTACGCCAATCGGTAATATCGTTTAAATCCGGAAATAGTTCTAAGCTACATTAAACTATTTAGGGAAACAATAAATAAGGAAACAAGAAAAATAAATAATAATAACAGCAAAATGCGAATTACAGTAGGAAACTAAATTTAAGCCGCAATTAAGCTGATAAAACTATAAATAAAAACTAATAAAAAGGTGAAGCAAGGTTTTATTTTAATTTCTAGCTTTTAGCAACTGCAAGTGGTACATAATTATAATATATGATTTACATTTGCAGTTCCTGCGTCCATATGTGGCCATATTGACGCTGGTTGGCCTCAATCCCATCTCGACGGACATGAGCAATGTGCGCGCGTGCTGCAGCTATGTTCAGGCTCTGATGGTGCTCTGTGTCCTGCTTACAGGATATGTGCTGCGCTATATATGTGGCTACCGGTGAGTGGCATAAACTTGGCTCTTACAACTATGCAGCTAATTATTGCCCTCAATTATTGGTACAGTGGAGATCGAGGCTTTAGCAGCATACGGGATATACGACCGGGCAATGGCAGCGATGTTTGTGGCGCCTCTGCTGCCACAACCACAACGAATACCATTGGGGAATTGCTCTTCGGCTATGTGGTGCCCAGTGTGCTGAACTTGCTAAGCTTCGTCTCGGCGGTGCTCGTCTGCAAGGTGATCGATCACGAACAGCTCCAGAATCTCATTGAGCGTGTCTTCCTGCTCTCCGCCAAACCGAAGCGATTGTGTCGCATGTTATGGTTGTACTTGGGTTTGGCAATGGCTTTGCTCCTGCTGCTCTTTGGCTATGCCTGCTGTGTGGTCATCATGCAGCCGGCACAGATAATTAAGATTGCCTGGCTGGCGGAGGAGCTGCGTGAGTGGGAGTGGTGCCTGCGGATTGGGTTGCTGTGCACGATTCTCGTGCAGGATCTAGTGGAGATAATTGTGCTGAGTAGTTACTACATTGAATGCTATTTGCTGCGTGTGCATCTGGAGACGTTGTCGCACAAGCTGCTAATGCATTCGATAGACTCGCTCGACTGGATGCGGGAGATTCTCGAGTTCCGCAAGCTGCTGGAGCGGGTTAATCAACATGTCTCAATACCGGTTTGCTTTCTGATTGTCATGAATTTGGCCTATGCCTTTGCCGGCCTCACCTATCTGTTCAAGGACTTCGATTTCCACTATTGTGCCCTGCAGCTGGTCCTGCTAAATATAGCGAATGTGATGTTGTGGTTATTTCTGGGTCTGTTGCCCTTCTTTGTGGCCGGCTCTGTGACGCGTGTCTGCCAGAATGCCCAGGCGAATGGTCATCAGATCCGGGTGCGTCCCTTTGTCTATCACAATACCTCTGCCGAGGATCTCAATTCAACGCTTCTCTTCGCCTCCTCGCTGGACATGTCAGCCAAATTGTTTCGCATGCCCATCCAATCGAATTATCTGTGCTTTGCCATCCTCGTGGTGACCATTGTGGTGCTTACGCTGGGCATGTGCCTCAATTTGAGCGCATTGGGCCATTTCTGATTTCAACAGTGAACACTCTTAACAATAAATATGTACTTAGCTTTAATAAAGATTTATGCATTAGTATTAAGCTTACAATTTTAGACCTGTCTTTTGCTTAGCAATTTTATTTACAATTCATGTTTGGTGTTTGTTTTTTTTTTTTGTCTTTTCTATAGGAAATTGCTTTCTGTTTACAAATTAACTACTTAAATTCAGTTCAGTTTCAGTGTTTGTTTAGTCAAGTGTAAATAATATTAAAGGCAGCAATCCAATTTCGACGCGGATGACAAAAAATAATATTTACTGTAGCAAATGCGCTTGGTTTTTCTATTATTATACAAAATATACTAAAGTAAAAATTTGCATATATCTCAAACAGAAATAAATTTAAAATAACACTTTATACAAAGCCAATAAACCAAAGAAATTTAAGCAATCATTAATTTTGAGCTTCGTCAAATTTGTTAGAAATTCAGCGACTTTTTAAATGCATTTTCAAGATTAATAAAATAAATACAGAATATAAAGAATATCTTTACTAAGTTAATTTAAAAAAAAAAGTGTATAAAAAACAATATTAGGAATTTTTAATAACACTAATTTTGTGACGCATCCCAAAAAAAAAATTGGTCTTGGTTAAATAATAACAATAAATTCAAACTGTTTTGCTGCCTCGATAAATATACATGTACAAGAAGAAATTATATATATATTTATATAATATATATAATACGGAACTACGCCTCGAGTTCGATTAAAGCGCGCTGACTAAATATGCACTTTGGTTTAAGATTTCACATGCTGCTCCTCACTGCTCCGTCCACCTGTCCAGGTCCACTCCTTCCCTCACCAGCCCAGCCATGGCGGATGATTGATTTTCGCTGGCGGGGTAAAGGTCAAATTCACGGGTATATTGATGAGGGCATAGACACGCTTGAGCCGCTGCAACCGACTCCGTATTATCATTCCATTCTTGCCAAGCAAAAAGCCAGCTGGAATTTTCGCATCACGATCGGTTTTATCGTGCACCATTTCTATATAATGCTCGAATTCGGGTGAATTTGAATTGTATTCGGTGATAATGGCGCCAATAGCACCAGCCGCCTCCGCATTCAGCGTTTTCGTCACAAACGAGCATTGCCTTAAAGGGAGATAAGCACAAATGTTAGTTTTGGGTTTATTGATATTTAAGTTTCGATTTGTGAGTCGTTTGTTTGAGTTCTGATCTTTACACTGAGTGTCCGAATGTTTTGGACACTAAAAAGTCTCTTTGAGTGCGTATGCATGACTCCTCAAACTTCGTCCTCATCCTTACCCCCTGTCCATGAGTGCAATGCTGCCTTGAAGTTCGCGTACATTGCGCAGTTTCTGGCAGGCTTCGGGCGGATCGGTAAGCACCATTGGCACCGCCTCGTGCTTTTGCGAGAAGGCGACACCAAAATCTTTAGCGGGTCGCAGTCGATAAGTGTATTCCAGATCTTGGGGCGAGATGATTTCGAAGAACACGTCACCGGCAATAATGTCCTGTGTCGTCACTGGCATGTGTATCGTGTTGGTCGTAGTGCTGGTGCTGGCGCTGGTGGCGGACGTGGCAAGGCATTGGCTTAGTGTGGCAATGGCAACCAGAAACAGAACTAACATTTTGCACGCATAACTAGCATATATAAATTGTTGGTCAAAAACTACATCTCTTGGTGGCCAGCAAAAATTAATATTTAGCTGGAGTGCTCTGTTGAGCTGCCAACTTGTTGTTGTGATTGTCATACGCAGCTGGCAGGGCTGTCGGTGCGGATGTCTGGCAGCACACTGAGCGACGGAACAGTGGTGCGCGCATTACAAACAATTATTTATTTATAGATAAGACGAGCCGAACAACTGCCGAGCGAGCAAGAGAGTAATGTTCGTGAGCTCAAAACAAATTTGGGTTATCAGAGCTGCACTGCAACCCAATATATGTCAACTGTTATCAATTATACATTGACATTCATTCATTTTATTTATCGAAACAACAACATAGTTGTTTATTGTGACTAGCAGATTTAAAACGAACTACGAAAAATTTGAAATTTTGGCAACGTATTGCAGCTGTTTGGTATCACTGTACACCGCGTGGAGGTACAGTGTTGCATTTGTGCAATCAAAGCAGCTCTGTGTGTGCGTTGCATTGTGACTGTTACAGCGGCATTAACGCCAATAATCACTCGATACTCAGAATTTCTCTGTCTCGATACCTCATTGTACTAGTTTCGTGCGGTAGCCATTTTAATTTTTGGCGTCGAAAAAAGTACGGCGAGCGAAATTCGCATATCCTGTTGGGTTTTGTGCTGTAATTAACGCATTTAACGCCAGAGTCAGTTAGTGATCTGCGCTGTGTCCGAAAAACGAGGAAACGAACGCAAAGCAAAGCCAACAGCTACCGCAAAACAACTGAATTGACTCGATCAAAAAAAAAGAAGAGAAGAAGAAAAAAAAGTACAGTAAAATGTCGATGTCTGCCACGTGCTACAAGTGCAACCGGCCGGGCCACTTTGCCCGCGACTGCAGTCTCGGCGGTGGGCCGGGCGGCGGTGGACCCGGTGGCGGCGGCGGCATGCGTGGCGATGGGGGCGGCGGCGGCATGCGTCGCAATCGCGAGAAGTGCTACAAATGCAATCAATTTGGGCACTTTGCACGCGCCTGTCCGGAGGAGGCGGAGCGCTGCTATCGCTGCAACGGCGTCGGCCATATCTCGAAGGACTGCACCCAGGCCGATAATCCGTCCTGCTACAGGTGCAACAAGCCCGGCCACTGGGTGCGCAATTGCCCCGAGGCGGTTAACGAGCGTGGAAGCGGCGGCGGTGGTGGTGGTGGCGGTGGCGGCGGCGGCGGTGGTGGCGGCGGACCCGCAAATGTCTCGTGCTACAAGTGCAATCGCACCGGACACATCTCCAAGAATTGCCCGGAGACGTCGAAGACGTGCTATGGCTGTGGCAAGAGCGGACATCTGAGACGTGAATGCGATGAGAAAGGCGGACGAAACTAGAGCAGAGAGAGCAAGAACAAGCAAACAACACCAACACCCCCTCTCTCTCTTTTTCTCTTTCGCGCGTGAGGAGAAATCAACGAAAGAAAGAAAGAGAAAAAGTTTTGTCAAATAAAAAAAAAATACGAAAAATTAAAAGAAAAAATTAATGAAAAAATCAATTGCCAGCCAACAACTACAACAACAAGAACAGCAAAAAAAGCAAAGCATAAAGCAAACAAGAAGAAGCAGATGCGACCAATCAGTAAAACCAAGTCAAGATCAACACTACACACACACACACACTCACACGTACACACACCAACATACAAAACAACCCCAAAAACACACATACATATACAACCATACCAGCATACATATATCTATAACCATCATCTAAGCAGCACATCTCTAATTCCAAAGCTCTGAGCCTGCAGTCGAAACAGAAGAAGAAGAATGAAGAGGATGAGCAGTGTATAACAACAAGGAGAAAGCACGAAGAAAGAGAAGACAACGACGACGGCGCTGGCAGCGCTGTGCAGCTGCTGGTAGCACTTGAAGAAGAAGAATAAGAGACGAGACGTCGTTGTTTATTTTAGTAGCTACTACCACAATAGCAACAACAACAACTATATTATTATTATAATGCTACAAACGTGTTTGAATTTACTAATTACAATTATAACGAATGGAAAGAAAAGAAGAAAAAACAAAACTATATAAGAATATATAATTTACCTTAAACAAAAAAACAAATGAAAAACTAAAAAAAATGTATAAGTACTACAAAAGTATCCTATTAGGAGTTCCAGCACGCAGCAGTTAAACAATATGATGATGTAGAAGCAAGCGGCGATTAAGGAGGGAGAAAAAGGCGATTACTCCAGAAAGCTGCGGCCGGCGAGCTTTTGCACTTCACACCCATCATCCAAACAAAAAAGCAAGCAAGCAAGATCTCTAGCGGGTTAGCTTTACTAGCTAACAGAAGCAGAAGCAGCAGCAGCGACAACAACAACAAGAGCAGCAGCAAGAACAACTCAACAATGGCAGATAGTAGCAGACGACACCAGACAGAACACACGAAAAATCGAAAACAAAAAAGAGAAGCAAAAAACTGCACATGAGAAGTGGTGGGATGAGGATGAGCAGAACAGACGAAACTCAACAATTGTAATAACTTTTTCACAAGGCGAACTACGAAGATGATGACGATGATGATTATGAAGATGATGATGAAAAAAATTCAAATATCACTGTGATTGTTTTTTAATTGTAAATTAAAATGCTGAAGCTGCTGATTTGAGACAAAAGAAATAATAATAATAATAACCCCACAATACATGCTGCGTGTTTTACTTGAAATTTCAGTTTGCTTTTAGTTTTTTTCGCAGCCGATCGCTAACCAGTTTTTGCCATCCAGTTCTTGCAGCAGGAGGCACCAGCTGCCTGCCTGCCGCTCTCCGATTTTTGCGCGAACACATGGCGAGGCAGCTGATGGCCCAGCCGGCTCTCGTTATCGCACTCACAGTCCCTCTTTCCCCACCTCTCCCGCTCCCTATAGCTCTTGTTACGGAGTCAGCCACATAAAGCAAAATTCAGCCATTGTTTCTAGCGTGTGTGCGTATGTATTTATATTTGTATTAGTGCGCCGCTTTCTTTGCCTTGCTTCCTTGTGCAACGATACCTACAAGACGAACATACCTACATACATACACATACACGTGGGCATAAGGCAGCACATATACATACTTGAGTGTGTATGTGTGTGCTGTTTCTTTAACCAAAGTACAGTCGTCGCCGTACACTGCTAATGGTGAAAACTTGCCAGCACATCTGTGTGTGTGCGTGTGTGTGAGCAGGCGACGACTGCAGTTTGTGAGTGTGTGACCGAGAGGGGAGCTGGGGGGACTTGCAAAACTTCAACTTGACTGCGTCGATGTCTTCTGTATTCTTTGGCTGCACTTGGCAACAAGTTTTTTTGTTCGCCTGCGCATCGCGTTCAGCCGTTGTCTGCTGCGCTCTCTCGCTCTGATTGAGGGTCAAGGTCAGCGAGCATTCGCATCAGCTGCTGCGCATGTGCGACTCGAGACGCCAAGTTTCGTGCTGAAGTTGAAAAAAAAAACTGCTGCTGGTGGTACTTAAATGATACACTGGCTTTCCATGCACTGTACTTGTGTAGCTTGTGTGTGTGTGTGTGTGTATGTGAGTGTGTGTAAATGCATATGGAGTTTGTGCAAATGCAGGAGGTAGAAAAAAAGCTGAAGTCACGACTGGAAGAGACAAACTGGAACTGGAACTGAGTAAGCTACTTTTTGTTCTCCATTTGCAACAAATGCTAAATAAATGCAAATGACTCTCTTTGTGTTATTAGCTTTTATATTCGAAGAACATCTGTCATTATCTATATATAAGTTAGAAAGAAAAATGTTATGGAAATATTTTTTTTTTTTTCAAGTTTGCATATTCCAAATTTGAGTACTAACAGGGCATCTGATAGTCGAGCACTTGCGTTTGTCAGAATTCGAGCACGTTTTTAAAAATGTCTGACATTTTTGTTCGGCTGATAAGCTAATATTAAGTAAGCGGCAATAAGTGCGTGCGTGCTGAAAAGTGTTGGATAATGCCAACATATAAGGCTGTTAATCTGGTCTAACGTTGCGATATTTTTAAACAATTAAATATTTGAGATTACTCAAAAAAGTATTGTAAATTAAATGTACAAACAACTCAAATCTCATTTAAATTTACATACGTATTTTATTCTTTTATTGGATTATCAATAATATAATGCATTTTTAATTTAAACTACAATAATTCAGATATTTTGTTTCTTTTTGGTTAGTACATAGTTGGGAGAACCTGGTTGGTAGCATAGGACAATCACTTAACGCTAAACGAGCTACAAAATGATTTTCAAAATATCAATACGAAAACTCTTAACACAATCACAAACAAAATAGAATATTATTTATTATCATTATGATAATGTTCGATCACCATATAATATCAGTATTTAATTACAATTTAAACTAAAAACATGAGGTTTATATTTGTTTTTTATTTGTTCTGCTATTTACTTTTGTGCTTTACGCTTTTACACATTGGCCAAATTTGAGCACCGAGCAACTAATTGAAAAACACAGTATCCGATAGGAATATATAAGTTATACATATACAGTCGAACATTTCGATATTGAAATCTTTTAAAATCGCCTAGGAGCTTATCAAGATGGGATGATGTATTACAATTTCAAAAAAATAATGCAGTTTTGAGTTATTAATTCGAGTATCCAATTTTGAGATTCAACATTTTGAATTTCGAGAATTCCGACTTTGCATAGAACGCGTTTGGTAGACGATGCACTATTTGGTTACTTGGTGCGTGGTTTGGCCTGGCCAAAAGAAGTCGTTGCCTGAGATTTGTCCGCCTTGCTTCTGCTGCTGCTGCTGCGTGGCAAAGTGGTGCAACTGGCTGACATCGATTTGTCCTGCAAAAAGTTGTAATAAATAATGGAAATAATTACTAGTCGTCTAAAAAGAGTCATTTCTAGTCATGAATATCCAATAAAAGACATGCTGAAATTGCAGAACACATTTTGTTAGTATGCATAAACACAGAGGCTCTGTACAAGGCGGGGTCAGCGAGAGGGGAGTCATGGCTGTTAAGAGCAGACGAGCGATGCGATGCGAATACAAAGAAAAAACACTTTTGAATGAGCTGGGATATCATTTTCGGTTTTGTGTGTGTTTCCTGGGCTTACATCAAATCGAGGTTTCTTTCTTGTTCTCCTCAGGCTCAGGCATATTAGCTGATTTGCGCCGCACATTATCTTTGATACTTTTGAACAGATGGCCGATACCTGACTTGCTCCTCTCCGATTGCGACGTCGTCGATGTTATGCTAACGCTGTCTGGTGCTGCCACACGCTGCGTGTCCTTTCGCGGTGGCAAAGGTGGCAATGGTGGCGCCGGTGCACGTCCCTTGGCATGCTGCGCCTTGGGACGCAGTGCCGCCTGCTCTGGTTCGAGTTGCGCCCGAAAACTATGCTTGATCTCCTCCAGCGTGGCGAGCAGTTCTCTTGGTGACACTGCATTGGCCTGGGCATTGGTATCTTCTGCGTTGCTCACTTCTTGCTGCTGTGCTGCTTCCATTTCCGATCGGGACTGGGTGAGAACCACCAAAAAGGGATCCACAGGGAAATCTTCGCTCTTGGCTTGCACTTGATAAGCACCCGCCTTGATTTCAGCTTCAGTTTCTTTAGGGGATTCTTTCTTTGCCTCATCTAGCATTTCCTTTGGAGGCTCTTTCACTGTTGCCTTTGTTGCTGTGGCTTCTTCTTCCAACATGGGCATTGCCTCATAGAAACTGTCCTCATCCTCATCGTCTTCTTGATCCGCTTTGTTTTTCTCATTCTCTTCCTCGCTGCTTTCCACAATCTTTGACTGCCTTTGCCTTTGTTCACTCTCTGGTTGCTCTTTGTGCACTTGAAAGTAACGCTCATTCTCCAAATAAACCTCAGCGCGCAGATCTTCCAGCATTTGCTAATCGAATCATTATCATCAATATCAATATCATAATTGCGCATAATCTGCGGAATAGCTTTACCTTTATTCCGAGGTGTTACTAGTAATCCCAAATGAATTCTAAAAGCACGATTTTTTTTTAGCAAAAATTAAGAACATTTTCTTTTTAATTGTATTAACAAAATTTCAAATGCAAACGTTGCACAAAAATTTTAATTTTGAATCACTATCTGTTAAATTATCATTGCATTGGTTTATTGACTCAATGCACAAAGAAATTGGAATACCAAACAAAGCTATATTTGTATATAGAAGAATTATTATTATTAAATGGCTGTCTTGAAAGATTTCACTAAACAAAACAAACCCCCCAAAGTATATTGAGCATCATTATTCGCAAAATGATGAAGAAAAAAACCACCTGCCGAAACACCTCGGATAAACAAAGAAGCCGTAATGCTTACCTCACTGCGTTTGGACTTCGCACGCGCCTTGGAAGCGTTTGTCATGGATGAGGTGCGACTGAGGCCACTGCCACCGACTGGAACACTAATCGGCTCAGCGCTGGAGTAACCCGAACTGATGTCATCCGTGCTGCGTATATTGTAGCTATGTGGCATGAAGTGGCAGGTGTGTGTGTGTGTGTTAGAATTGATAGACATAATAACTGAAGCAGAACAGCACTCACTTGAAATCGCCGGCTTGCTTGCCAGCCGCTGGAGAGGAGGAGGAGGCGGTCACATCCACTTCGGTGAAATACATGCCAGTTGAGTGACGTGTGCCGCTGGCGGAACGACCGACCGGAGTGTGATGCCGTTGCCGGAGTAAACGTGTTGCTTGGGGTCGCATCATCAGCGACGAGGCACCCGACGACGACATCATCACCTCGTCCAGCTCATCCTGAGTGCGATGCATATCGGGCTCGCTGAGATCACTGAGGCTATAGCTGCGTTTTATGGTCTGCACCAAATTACCGCCGCCCTTTTATTTTTTTTTTGGATTGAGAATCGAAAATCTTGTGACTTCTTTTGTGACATTTTTGAGCAACATTGAATTTGTTTTGATTCTTAACTAATAACTAAACATTAACTAAAGCGAGTTTATCTCAAAAAATATAATATAACTATAGGTGTAAATATTTAGTGTTGATGATGGTGTTGTATGTGTTTGTGTGTGTGTGAGTGTGTTTAGAATTCGTTGCTTGAATGCTGAGTATCATGAATTTGCTTAGAGGTTAGACGATAGAGCGAGCTCCAACTAATCTCCAACGACATCCACGTAGGGAGTCGACTCGCGCAACTGGCGACGCGAACGTATGCCACCAGAATGTTCGCCCGATTGCAATTCATTTGGTTTGCTCTTGGAGGCGCCACGTGTGGCACGCTTGCCAGCCGCTGCACCGCTTGCCACTTGAGTTGTGGCTCGAGTCGTTCTGGTCTTCCTAGTGGGCATATCACGTGAACGCGCTGCACCAGCATCATAGTCCTGGAGCTCCGGCTCCTCCTCCATAATTTCGGTGATGATCGTACGCCGCTCCGTTGAGTAGCTCTCGGCGAAGTTTAGTGAATTGGAACGTTGCAATATTATTTCATTGGCATCCACCATATCCTGATCCCGCGACAATTCATGGGCGGACTGTGAGTTTTGGATGCCGCGTGCCTCTTGCGATGCTACCATAGTTATGGTCTGGAGCGTAGAGCGTGGAGCGTGTAGCGGGTATTAGTATTTAACAGGCGGGTGCAGGTGTTGGTTTCATTTTGTACATTTTGATTTTGTTTTTGGTAAGTCAAATGCAAAGAAACGTAAGTGAGAAAATTAAAAATGTTAATAAAAAATAGGCAACGAAAAAGTGTATTTTTTTTATTGTTTAATTGTCGTCAAATATGATATGTATGGAAATAAAGTGCAATTGAAAAAACCGGGCAACACACACACAAACGAATACGCACACATATCAATTTATATATATATGTATATATAGATATAGGTATAGGTATAGGTATGTGGTATACATGTTCAGAATTGTCGCAGTCTCATTTAGTTGGGGCGCATGCCAATCCCTCGTCTATTTATATGCCCTACCCTAACGGCAAATGAAAATATGCATTGCGGCTCGATTTACACATTATATAGCTGATATATGTTTTTTAGATGTTACTGATCTTATTATACATTAATTACTAGTTTCCGAGTGCCTATTACATTACTACAAGCACAGATTTGAAATAAAATGACTGATTTGAATGGGTTTTCATTTACTTTGCGCAGCCATGCTTAAAATGCAGTTAATGTAATTTGATCTTTAACATGATTAATAGTACATATTGCTTATTAGTGAATAATAAACAATAAGCGAGCAGTTTATAATAATATACATATGTAAAATGATCAAATGATTGCTTAATACAAAAGCGCAGCGTGAAGCTAAACATAGTTTGGCACAATAATACAGATGAATCATAATTACGTATTTCTTAATAATTTGAAGTGAAATAAAAGACAGATACAGATGTATGTATATATACGTATATATATATATATAATAAACTGAACGCTTTAGGTAAGCGCAAATTGATTGCCACTTAACCTAACATTAAGCGTAACAAAGACTTTTCTGCTATATGAATAGACACCGGCTGTGTAAATAATACATTTATTATTCATGTTTATTTCTGTTCTTTGTATTTGACCACAAAGACCGGAACCGAGTGGGTTAACGATGATGATTAATGCTCTTTGTATGTTGCTTAATAGCATCTGAAGTTGAATCAGTTTCTTCGTACAAATAAAAAAAATTGTATCCACTTCATACAACACAGATAATCAAAATAAAATAATGTTTTGCAATCTCGCAATGTTTACCATACTCGAGATTTGGACTAACTCAACAATTTGCTTGTTTTTTCTCCTGTTTTTTTTTTGTTGTGATATATAGAGAGACTCTAGAGATACATTGTAAGTATGCAGATGTTCTGCTTGTATATAGTTCATTTTTATTACAATTTCGTATTTCTACATGGCTTTTAAACTTGGCTAACTTTTAACGTAATTCTATAAAGCGCTGCATACACACAGAAGGGGGAAAACCGAAGGGGAAAACTGCAAATTAAAACTAAATCGAAACAAACACACGGGGCAAAGCACACACACAGAGAGAGTGTGGCATTCAATAGTATTTCTTTCAATTTGTTTGTTTAAATGATATTTAAAGTTAATGAATACATTGACGACGTCGTCGAAGAGAGATGTGTGCTGATGCTGATAATGATGATGCTGGCTGCCTGGCTTGCTGGGCTGATGATGATGAAGATCTGTTGATCTGTTGTAGTTGTTAATGATGAGAGATGAACACCAAAAACAAAACGGGGGCAACTGAGCGAAAAGAAATAAACATTGCGCAAACAATTTCTATATAGAAATTGTGAGTGACTTTGCTGCTGCTGCCGCTGCTGCTGTTTGCTGAGACGCTTGTTGTTGAGACTGTTTACGGCGGCTGTTGTTTTTATTATTGTTGCTTGTTCATTTATTGCTGCTCATTTCATTTTATGCAACGACGCTGCTGGCAAATTGTTGTAGAAGCAATTGAAAATTGTGCCACAGATGAATTGGTTGTGCGTGTGTGTGTGTGTGAGAATGTGTGTGTTATGTGTGTGCTGTTGTTGTTGTTGTGGTTGTGGCTGCTTGTCTTTGAGTTACCTTTATGGCCGTCTGCATGATGACATTTGTGGCATAATTAACACCCTTTGAGCCCAATTGCAGCACCGCTGAATAGCCGCGTTCGCGTGCCTGATTTAAATACTCATCGATATCCTATGGAGAGTAAATAAAATAAGAGAAATTATGAATATACAAAGAGAATTGAATATATATAGATATTATATATATCACCTGTTCACGGCGTGTCAACATCGGATGCACGAACTTGCGATACAATGTGGAACTGCCTTTCGTGGCTGGCGAAAGCAGCCAGAAGACAATTACCACTTTGACCTCATAGTAAAATGGGAACCAGGACAGGAATATGTCCGTAAATGTTTCAATGCATGTGAAAAATGCAAAGACAATCCAGTACATCATCCATTTGACCTGCGAAAATAATACACAGAGAATCAGATGTTTATTTTGTTAATAATGATGACGTTGCTATTTGGTAAATTTAAAAGAAATGAAAATTATACAATTTGTGTCTGCTTTTGAATTAATTTGATTTATGGCTGTGATATTCTGTGATATTTTATTATTTATTAGCTATGTTATTTATTTAAATTTTGTAAATTTACTTACATATTCCTTGACATTCTTTGTGCGGACGGCCTTGTAGGAGGCATAGGCCGGATATAGAGTGCCCAAGAATAATCTGAAAGCGGGAAACAATAGAGTTTGTGCACAAGTGCGTGGCGCTATAAATATGATGATGAGCGAGCAAATGCAGGTCGTATTGAAGGATAAAAGGGGCAGTGGCAAGCGCTGCAGCAGCTCAAACAAACGACCCAAAGCATTCAAATTCTGCACCACTTTGGAGGCAGCTGGTGGCTCAGCCACCACTGCTGGCTGCTCCACAATATAGGGTCCCTCATAGTCGTCGTAGTCGGTGAAATCGCTGCCCAGCGAGTTGAGAGAGTCGTGAAATCCAAGCTGTTGTTGCAACTCCAACTGATGCTCCAGCTGCTGATGCTGTTGTTGTTGTGTTGGATAAATAAACTTGGAGTAAACTGGCACAAAATGGCCAGAGGCGGCTGCTGCTGCTGCCTGCTCCTCGAGCGAATAGCTCCGTCCGTAAATAGGCAGCGCCTGTTGACGTAGGCGTTTAATATTAGCTGGCCGCTGATGCTGATAGAGCAACTGCTCCTGCCGCAGATAGCTAGGCCGGCTGCTCATGGCGACGCATTGCCCAAAAGCGACTACGTCGATCCTAGCTGCTAAAGCGACGCACAAAGACTATTTGGCCAGCAGCTGCCCGAGAGCGTCTAATGCTCATCGGGATGGCATAGTATGCTCATCTATTAATAGCAGACAAAGAGACGCTGCTTGCAGGCACATTGCCCCAAAACTGAGCGAGCGCAAAACAAAAAACAAAGCATTCTGAATCTAATACAGTAGACGCACGCTAAATGAAATACTGGCAAGCAGCAGATATACTAATGCTTAAAAAATTATTATACAACTTCTAAATTTTGTATAGTATTTTATGCTTGCATATGAAGTGTTATAGTTTGGGAAGCATCACTGTAGCTGATCAGCAAGCAGCTGTGTTTCGCCATTTGACACTGTGACTGCTTGGAGCCGCTATAAATATGAGCCAAACAGCAAAAAAAAAAATAAAAAAATCACAACAATTTGCATGGAGTTGTTGCGCTGCCGATCTGTGGCAAGTGCTTACAGCTTGGAGCATTAGACTGGCCTCCGTTCAGTTGTATATATTTATATGGTATGTGCCGCAAGGCGAGTGCGTCAACCTCGCGAAAAAAACACACTGCCTTATAAGGTGGCCGCTGCTCAATTGACTTTGACGCGCTGCACAATGCGCGAGTAACGGTAACGTTTTTTGGCGCTGATTAATAAACAATTGAATGGCAACCGCAGAAGTAACGCTTGAGAAATCACAGCATAACGCCCACACAATTAGGAAGTAGAATGAACAAAAGATAAAAAAAAAAAATTAAACTATGAAGTCCCAAAATAACAAAAAAAAGAGTTGCTCGCTCACCATTTTTTTTTTGTTTTTTTTTGTTTGTCTTTTTGGGGGTCAGCCAGCAACGGTAGCAACAGTGACAACGCATTCGTGCGTCTGTGCGAGTTGGCGTTGTTGCTGGCCTCTTAAAAATACCCTTGCAGTAGCAGTATGGTGATTACGTTATGCTATTTAGTAAATGGAAATATTTAGAAATTAAATTGTTAAAACTATATTGCTTTAATTAACTATTAACTCTTTTCCAAATAGCTCACTTGACAAGCACTAATAAAAGCAATCGCAACTGTTAAATTGTCTGCAAGGGTATTTAGACTTCGGGCATGCCAAAGACAAAACTCTCTTTTGTTTCTAACTCACATAATAAGCCGTGAAAACAAGCTGCTGATCATTTTGAAAGCTATTTGTCCTTTGTTACGATTGGCTGTTGTTGTTTCTTCTCGTTCTTCTTCTTTTTAGACTACCACTTTTGCTTCGTTGCTGGGGCTGTCAAATTGTGTAAATGGAAATTCAATTCAATTACAACTAATGTTGCATGCAGTTGCATTTGCAATTAGCGATGTTCTATAATTGCTGCTTACCTTGTTGCTGTAATATTTCCTTACACAATAACTCACTCACAATTCGCAAATGTTCTATTGAAGATTACTTTTTTTGTAATTTGAAAATTGTTAAACGAGCAAACAAAACTGAAACTTTTGCTTTTCGTTGGTTGCTTTGATTCACCGTTTGTTCGCTTAATGACAACGATAACAACAACGACAACAACGCAGTAGCACCGTGTTGCTCAGCACTCCTCGAAATATCATTCGTCAATTGTTTTAACTACATTTTTTTTTAACTTTCGTTCCGAGTATTTAGTGCACTTTTTGCAGCATTGCGCGCGCGAACAATGCTTTTGTTAAACAAAAACGCAGACAGAGACAGACGAACAACAACACAGCTGGAGATGTGTATGTGTGACTCGAAAAATGTATAGTTATGTGATATCGATTTTCGATATGCACTGCGCTACAGCTGTTGTTGCGACATTGCCAACACAAAATATGTAATTGCTTCTAATATGTTATTAATATTCTCTTATAAATAAATTTACTATCAGTAAGCTTTCTAAAAAAATCTCTTAAATTGCCGTTCTTAAGTTACACCTAAATAAAATTACAATATGTAAGTCGATAAACTCACTTAATTATCGAGCGTGACTAGGCGATACTATCGCATGTGCCACCAATTGTTTTGCTATTCAGTGGAACGGCGACTTATGCGAAATTAAAGTGCGTTGGTAATTTCATTATAATACATTGTAGAATAAGAATTGTTGAATAGAATTGTTATGTTTGAGTAAAAGAATATCTGCATTTTTATTGGCTAATAATTGCAGCGTGTAAACGAAAGTCGCGCAGCACGTGTTAAGGCCTCAACGCTCGTGAGAAGCGAGCAGAAAACGCAGACAAAAATGGCGCAAAATGCACCCAATTGCAAAGATACGCAGGTAAGTGTGATGAAATGACTGGGATTGCCTGGATTTCTACCGTTATGTGTGATTGAATTTGCAGGAAGTGCAATTCAAATTGCATGACAAATTTGTGGCTTTTCGGAATTGCGGCGAGCCACGCAGCAATGTGAAATTATTGGCTGTCTCCAGCAGTCGCGGCTTGCTCTTTGCCGGCAATCCAACAGCGCCGGAACTAAAAGGTATTTACTGGTAGCCATTAAATATAATGCCCATAAAATGTATTTTATATTAATGTATATTTTGTTAGTTATAATCATCAAAGATGTCGCTTCTGCAAAGACGACCTGCAAGCAGCCACACGCTCGTATGGTGCCGCTGCCCAGCATACCCAATTACATGTCCTGCAGTGGCGATGGCAACCTGTTGGCCATTAACTATACGCAGCCAAATGGCAATAGCCTGTTGCTCGTGTATGCGGTGCAATCGTTTATGACGCCTGAGCTGCGCACGCTGTACAATATTCGATTGGCTGCCGAGGATTATGTGTATGCTGTGCAGCTGCTGTGGAATCCCGTGTTGCCCAACAGTTTAGCTGTGGTTTTGAGTAATGGTGGGCTGAACATGTATGGCTTGAAGGAGGGAGGCAATTTCGAACTGCACTCGCTGGACAAGAGTCAGCAGGTGAAGTGCGGCTGTTGGTCACCGAAGGGCAAGCAACTGGTGCTCGGTTTTCCCAGTGGACGATTGCAGCAATTCAAGCCGGACTTAACGCCTGCCAAGACGTTGGCCTGTCCGCCAAATGTGCATCAGGCTCCATTCGATACAATTGCCATTCACTGGCTGTCGACTTACCAATTCGCGGTCATCTTTTTGCAGCATGGCGAGGAATGCGCTCCTGCTCTGTATATCATAAATGCACCCAAGGCAGGCCCTCCCACCTACATAAATTATTATGATATATGCTTCAGTTTGAATGGGCCCCGAAATCATCAATTCCATTTTACGCATGTGCCACAGTGGAATCTATTGCTCCTCAGCTCTGCCAATGGTGTTGAGGTGGGTGTTCTGGGCACCACGGAGGCGGGTGACACGCCTACTTGGCAACAGTTGACGCTGCTGGATGAGGCACGCGTTGAGATGCCGCTGAGCCAGGCCACGCAGGATGAAACTTTCCCGTTGGGATTTGTCTTTGACACCTCGAGCACGCATCATCTGAGTCTGAACGAGCAGCAGTTGCCCAACATGCCCATGGTGCATGTCCTGGGCACGGATGGCACCTTGCTCGCATTCAATTTTCTCAATCTGCAGCCGGGTGTGACATCCATTTGTTCACCGCCACCGCCTCTAGCGGACACTTCGGGACAGTTTGTGCCGCTGAATGCGCTACTCGCTGCAGAGGCGGAGCAACCCATAGCTGCAGGAGGAGCAGTAGCAGCAGTACCAGCACCAGCACCGGCACCATCTGCGCCTGTAGCTCAGTTAGCTCCAGTGGAAGCAAGCACTCCTGCTCTGTCCGACATTTCGTTTGCCTTTACGCCCAACACCGTCACCTCGACTCCAGCTCCGGTAAAGGAAAAGCCACCCTCCTTGTTTGCCGGCTTTGGCAATTTGGGTAACAAGCAAGCGCCGCCAACTTTTGGAGCTCCGACGGCAGCGCCTCTCAACTTTGCCACCACTGCTGCTGCAATCAAACCACAGCCTCCACCCAGCTTTGGTGGGTTTGGTGGTGCTGCCTCAACAGCGCCGCCAACAACTGCTTCAATTTTTAGCAGCAATGCGCCAAACAGTTTTACCAACCAGCCGGCGAGTGTTATGGGCTCCAATCCAATCCAACCACAGCAGGCAGTAACAACAGCAGCAACAGCAACAGCTGCTCCGATTAAGAACAATAATAATAGCAACAACAGCAAACCACTGTACACAGTTCCACCCACTTTCACGCCCGTGGCAACGGCACCAGCACCCGCTGCTGCTGCAGGCGCAAAGAGCTCCGAGTTCAGTGTTCGCGATGTGGACGATGTCATTGCGGAGATCATGAATGTGCAGATCAGCGCATTCAACGATCAAATCGAACAGCAAAAGCAACAGACCAAAGCGCTGCTTTCTCAGGTAAGACTGCATCGTATTCCTTATCAATTTGAAACTAATCCTTTAATCCCTTTATCCCACTGCAGATTGAATCGCCCTCGTCGATTAAGTACTATGCCAAGAGGCTGGAAGATCTACAGGAGCTAAACGAACAGGCCAACGATGTGGACTTTGAGCAGGATATGCAGGGATTGCGGCATGCACTGAGCGAGGCGTATGCCATGATGGCCGAGTGCCGTGCAAAACTAGAGGTCTACCGCAAACCAGAGTAAGTCAAATGAGGAGAACTAAACGCTTAAGAAAATAATTTAAATGCTTCTAATCTGCAGCATTACTCGTTTGATGTGTGGCACCAATTTCGATGCATCTGGTCGTCGGCAGCTTTCGCGCCTGAAGAGCTATGTGGCCGCCAATGAGGCGCAGCTACAGCTGGTACAGGCACAGATCGATACACAGTGGGAGCAGTATCAGGACGTGATGCGGCGCAATTCCAAGTCGAAAATGCATATGCCCTGCTTGGAGGGCATCTATCAGCGTTTGACGCGACTCCAAAATGTCGTCTCCGATCAACGCATCACGCAGAACAAAATTAAGCTGAGGCTCAAGGAGCGTGGACTGCTGCAGTCAGCGCTGCTCAACCAGGAGAACAACCGTGCTCGGAACAACGAGGCGTGAGTGTTAATGATTTCGTACTTCCCAGGGAATTATATCTCATCTGTATATCTAACTTCTCGCACAGCGTGGACACGCTCGCCGACTCCATACTGTCCATGAGCCTGCATCAGGTGGTGGACACCAATCGGGCTAAGTTGTCGGAGCAGAAATTGAAAAGCATTCGCGAGCAGCTGCAGTCGCACAAGATTCACATCATTAGTCCGCAGCGACCAGATCGCGTCGGTCTGAAATCCGAGGTCATCTTGGAGACCAAACTAAAATCGGAGCTCAAAAAGAAGACTGCCGCCACAGCAGCAGCGGCGGCTGCAGCAGCAACAGCAACTGCAGCAACTCTTGCCAAGCCAATGGTGGCGCATAAGGCAACTCAAGCTGCAGCTGCGGTGCCAGCACCACTGGCCAAACCTACGGCCTCCAAGCCAGCAGCAGGCGTTACAGTGGAGAAGACGCAGCACAGTCTGCCGGCACCGGCGCCAGCTCCAGCACCATTTAGTTTCAGCCAGAGCAGCCCCTTTGTGAAGACCACTGCGTCCACAGTGACGACAACAACGCTAAGCGCTGGCGAGGCTACAAAACCAACCACATCTTTCTTTGGCGGCACCACACCATTTAGTTTCGGCACCACAAACAAGCCCATGATGACCATGACGCCCATAACGCCCATGGCTGGTATGAGTGCTCCGACCAAACCTCAAGCAGCAGCAGCACCTGCACCCAATCTCTTTGCTGGCTTTGGCAACGCAGCCATTGATACCACCAAGCCCAAGGTAATGCCAGAGCCTACAAAGGAATCGTCTGCTCAGCCATTGGATCTGAAGAAGGAGGAGCCAACGGTAGAGCCCGTCAAGACGGCACCAGCTGCCACCAAAGCGGAACCAGCTGCCAAACCATTCACATTTTCGGGCTTTGGCAGCAGTGCAGGCGGTTCCATTGGTAGCGGCAGCTCACCTTTCAGTTTTGGCGGATTTGGCTCCTCATTGGGCAACACAGCAGCGCCAGCCTTCGCTCCAGCTCCAGTTCCAGCTCCAGTTCCAGCTCCAGTTCCAGCTCCGGTTGCGGCAACAGCCACCAGCAGCTCTGAGACTATTGTCACTAGCAGCACTGCGCCTGCTGCAACACCAACATTTACCGCTGCTGCTCCGGCTCCAGCTCCTGCAGCTGCTGTTCCTCCTCCTCCTCCTGCTTCCTTACCAGCAGTCAGCCAGCCAAGCAGCACCAGCTCCACTTTAAGTGCTGCTTCAACTGTAACCAGCAGCAGTGCGCCTGCCATCGATAATCTCTTTGGCTCGATTAACATATGCAAGCCGCAAACAAAGGACAACGTTCCCGGTATGATTTATAGAGTACAATTTAAGTTTATTTCAAATAATTATAAAATATTTAAATTTAAAACAGATGCCGAACCTGCAAACATCTTTAGCGGCTTTGGTCAAGGTGCCGCTTCCGGTGCCGCTGCCGGTGCCGCTGCCGGTGCCGCTGCCGGTGCCGATGCTAGCAGCAAACTGTTTGGCATTGCTGATAGCAGCAGCAGTGCGGCAACAACAGCAACAATAACACCAGCAACAACGACACCAGCAACAACAACACCAGCAACAACAACACCAGCAACAACGACTCCAGCAACAGCAATTCCTGCACTTGCAGCAGCAACAGCAGCACCAACCATAGCAACAGTTGCTGCCACGAGCACAGCAGCACCAACCATAGCAACAGTTGCTGCCACGAGCACAGCAGCACCAATCACTGCAACTGCAACTGCGACGCCCGGCAGTAGTTTCTCTTTCTCAAATGCGTTTAGCAGCTTGAGCACGGCCAGCACCCCCACGGCCACTGGCGCCCTGACAGCCACCAGCGCTGCCCCAACCGTAACATCAGGATCCATTTTTGGAGGCGCTACAAATGCCTTTGCACCAGCTGCCACAATCAGCAGTCCGTTCCAGGCAGCAACAGCTGCTGCTGCTGCTGCACCGCCTGTTGCTGCTGCCGCCGCCAGCCCGCTGGGTGGCAATGTTTTCGGAAATCTACCCAAGCCGCAGGCGAGTGTTTTCGGCGCTGTTTCACCAGCTGCGCCACCCAGTGGCCTGTTTGCAGCAGCAGCTGCTGCTGATGCCAGCCCCTCACCCTTTGGCGCTTTGTCGCCACCAGATACAGCAAGCTTCGGCGGCAACATCTTTGGCCAAGCGGCCGCAGCTGCACCAGGAGCCCCTGCCAAGCCCGGCGGCTTTGGCTCGCCGGTAGCTGCCCCAGCTGGTGGTTCGATATTCGGTGGCGCTGGCAGCGCTTCAGCTTCACCCTTCGGCGGCGGTTCGATTTTTGGCGGCGTCAACAGCGCCCAGAGCACGCCAGCTGCTGCTGTGGGCACGTCTTCATTTTTTGGCCAGAACGTTTTCGGCCAGACGCCGGCAGCTGCAGGTGCTACTAATTTATTTGGCAATTCCAGCCCAGCCCAGCCGCAGGCATCTGCATTCGGTGGTTCAATTTTTGCCACCGCTTCCGCGAATCCAACCTCACCAGCTGCCTCGGGCGGCTCGATTTTTGGCGGTGGCAGCAGCTCTGGTGGCTTTGGCAGTTTTTCACAATCTTCGCCAGCTCCGGGCGCTTTTGGCAGTGGATTTTCACAGGGCGCCGGTTCGGTGGCTCAGTCCGGTTTCGGTTCGCCGCAGCAGCAACAACAGCAATCCCAATCGCCCGCTGGTGGTTTTGGTGGCAAGCCCGTGTTTGGCGGCAGTCCAGCCTTTGGTGCAAGTCCCACCTTTGGCGGTGCACCCACATTCGGCAGTCCCAAGGGCTTTGGCGCGTTCAACACCAGTCCAAGTGGTGTCGTTGCACCGCCTGCTTTTGGTGCACCAGCCAAGCCGGCAGAGGGAAACATCTTTGAAACGCTCGGCAATAACGACTCGGGCCTCTCCTTTGGCAACTTGGCTCAGACCGGCAACACCAATGCCCCAAAGTCCTCATTTGGCGGGTGAGTAACGAGAAACTCTTGAAATGTATCTAATATTCATCTAACTTAATCTTTTATTTACAGCTCTTCCTTTATGACGTATCGCTAAGAATCCTTGTTTGTCTTCGTTAAGTGAATTTATGTAAACTAAGTTGAATAAAATTGATAAAATATGTAACCAAAATCACTAATTAAACCCTGTTAAAGAAAAACTTCAATTCTAAAACATACTTATGTGGTGAACAATGAAATCTACGTTGTCGAGTTACAAAATATTCCAAAATTTAAAGCACACTTTTAGGACGGGTGAAAAGGCTGCTTTTCAGGAATGCAGCTTTAAGTCAGCTCTATCGATCTGTATTCATGGATTAGGGGTCATCTGAGAAACAAGCTGCCAACAGGAAATCCTATATTTCTCGTAAAGCACAAGGCCAATTTGGATGTTCCTTGGCCAGTTGGTAGTCAAATCAAAATTTCTACCCCCTTTCCTAAGTTTTCGCTTGATCAGGATATAGAAATAAAAACTGATGGTTAACGTTTAGCAACAGCTATTACACATTATATTTTCAATTGGTTATACATATACAATAATATGCATATAATTAGTGCGCATAGTTATACATTAATAAAAATATATATAATATAGATATATATATATATATAGTATGTATATATAAAGACACAACTAAAAAAATGCAGAAAAAAATACGTACACGTACGATTACATATATAGTATATACTATATATAGCATATAAATAGTGAAAAATAGTCAAAAACATTTTACATATACATATAGAGTTATACATACATACAGCATACATATATATATAGATTAGTATAAATAATTTTTTATATATATATATATATTTATAGGTTTAGGTTTTTAAATGCAATTTGTTTTGTTTTTTGTATTTTGTTTCATAATATTTTAATTAGGACTAACTTAGGTTGGTAATTGTTAATTGTTAGAGATTTACATGCGACTACCCAGCTTAGATGTTTGTTATCCGATTTATATTTAGGATTTAATTTAGTTTGTTTGCTCTTCGTTTTTCAATGTTAGTTACGTTTTAGCACACATTTTCTTATTTTTGTTTAGTTTAGTTACCGTTATTATTATTATGTTTTTATTATTTGTAAATTAATGCTAGAGAAAACACCTTGCAACAATTTTGTTGAAAATTCGTTAAGCTTTTTGTTGTTGTTGTTGTTTTTGTTTTTCTTATGTTTTGTTTGCTCAATGTTCTTGTTGTAGTTGGTGTTGTTTGTTGTTCCTTTGTTTTTTTCGTGTTGTTGAGCAACTCACTTAAATTAAGCACGCTTATTATTATTATCTTTTTTACTCGTTTCTTTGAGAGCACGGCGCGTTTAAAACGACCGTTACAAGTTGTGGTGTGCAGCTGTTTGTGTTATCGGTTATCGTTAATCGTTATCTTTATCGTTTTTTAAATCTTTAAACAACTGTTTTCTATCTACAAAAGGAAACTGTTACTACGTTCAATTCTCGTTGACGGGGCGCAGGCGGGGGGAATGTTCTTCTTTTATATCGTCGTCCATTTTCATTTATATATATTTTTTTTTTTGTATTTTGTTGAGGGGAGGGCACATGTTTGTGGGCGTGCGGTAGCGGTGTGGGCGTGGCACATGCAATGACTTGCTTAAAGCTTATACACTTAACCGTGTGAGTTTTGTCTGTGTGTTTGTTTCTGTGTATGTTTGTGTATATGAATGAGTGTGAAAAGTTTACGAAAAAAAAGGAAAGATTTAAAAATCGAATACATTTGGAAACAAGTTGGAAATCATGGGGGAAAAAGGATGGAGAATTTTCAATTACTTTTTGCTAGTTGCGGCAGGGGCTACAGTTGCGTTCAGTTACATATATACGTATGGTTCAGTTATAGTTTGCTGGTTATATATGTACATCGCCTGGGTAGCTTGCTAGTAAGTATGCATATATATCGTATGTATATAGTATATATATATAAAAAGAAGCGGAAGTATACGAGAAAGTTAGGGAAAGCAAAAGCAGGGCCGCTCCTTGTTACATAAAATATATAGTTTATATAAATATTAGTTGTCAATATATGTATATGCGTCTGTTTATATATGTTTGTGAGTGTGTATATAGAGAGCAGAGCTGGAAAGTTGAATTTAATATTGATATTTAACTATGAATTTGTATAAATTATTGCAATTGTTTGGTTCCGTTTAAGTAGGTAATTTGTGAATTTAACAGAGTGACGCTAACAGAATGCATTTAATACTTAACTCTGCTGTTAATGTGAAACTAACAGGGTGCCTGAACTCGATGAATGTTAACAGAATTGAAGAAAATGTAATGTTAATTTGATTTTAGCAGAGTAATGAATGTAAGCGATTTGAAGCTGAGGTTTTGCCAGCTCTACCTAATAGTGATTATATATATGTATATATAAATATGGCATATGGTAAATGAGTATATATGTATGTATATATATATATGTATGTGGAGGCCATATATAATGAGCAGTAGTAGTAGTAGAGTAGTTAATGGGGAAGAGTATTCGTATTCGCCTCCCTTGCTAGTAGAGAGTAGTCAGAGTTTGCTAGTAGATCATAATAATGACTATGTCGATGATGATGTCGATGTCGATGTCGTTGTTGATGAGGAGTTTTCGGATTGGGAGGGGGATGAGGTATTCGATGCATATCGAATACCCGTTATTGTACTACCAGTGCATCAGACGCAACTGATCCAGGATGCGCTGCTTAAAGAAGGTGCCCAGCATGCCAAATACGGTCGACACGGCCGCAATGCCCATCATGACCTGCATGACGCAATGGATGCCCGACAGTTCCTCCTCCGTTTGCTTGTGGCGATGCCGGGCACGATGATGCCGCCGACTGCCAATGCCACCAGTTTCGTGGAGACGCTGCAAGCGTTCCATATCCTCATCGAACTGGGGTATGATGGCCAGATTGATGACCTCCGTTTTGGACAGCAGCTGCTCGTTGGCAATTGTGTGCGCCTCGGTTGCGCCGCCACCCTTGCTGGTTGCCTCATTGTGCTCGCGTTCCCGTTCCCGCTGCTGCTCCAACTCACGGAGGTCATCAATCTGGCCATCATACCTCAGTTCGATGAGGATATGGAACGCTTGCAGCGTCTCCACGAAACTGGTGGCATTGGCAGTCGGCGGCATCATCGTGCCCGGCATCGCCACAAGCAAACGGAGGAGGAACTGTCGGGCATCCATTGCGTCATGCAGGTCATGATGGGCATTGCGGCCGTGTCGACCGTATTTGGCATGCTGGGCACCTTCTTTAAGCAGCGCATCCTGGATCAGTTGCGTCTGATGCACTGGTAGTACAATAACGGGTATTCGATATGCATCGAATACCTCATCCCCCTCCCAATCAGAAAACTCCTCATCAACAACGACATCGACATCGACATCATCATCGACATAGTCATTATTATGATCTACTAGCAAACTCTGACTACTCTCTACTAGCAAGGGAGGCGAATACGAATACTCTTCCCCATTAACTACTCTACTACTACTACTGCTCATTATATATGGCCTCCACATACATATATATATATACATACATATATACTCATTTACCATATGCCATATTTATATATATATATATATAATCACTATTAGGTAGAGCTGGCAAAACCTCAGCTTCAAATCGCTTACATTCATTACTCTGCTAAAAT